>JAOTAY010000006.1:15299741-15310197 GCA_025629805.1 Erythroxylum baracoense
AATACAAAACCCACATATGACAATCTCCGTACATTTGGTTGCCTATGTTTTTCAACCAACACTAAACCACACAAGGAAAAACTTGAACCCCGTGCCACTCGTTGTTTGTTCCTAGGTTACGTGTCCGGATGCAAAGGTTTTAAAGTTATGGACCCCCTTACAAAACAAATACATGTTTCCCGTGATGTTGTCTTCCATGAACAACACTTCCCTTACTCTATTTCCAAACACGGTGACTCACATATTCCTAACAGTGCCCCTGTTACATTTCCCTTAAATTCCCCTACCTCAGATTTCGAATCCCTCACACCCCCACCACACATTTTGTCCACTAGGACCAATCAACCAAATAACCCTCCCACATCAACTGAGCCTAATCCACCATCTGAACTTGCATCCACACCAGAGCCCAACTCCTCACCTATCATTTCTACCACTCACATCACCTCTGCTCCACTTACCCAACAGCCCCACCTTCCACTCAATTCTCCTCACCTAATTCCACAATCACCTATCGCTCCTCTGCCCACACGTTTTAGTACTAGACTTAAACACCGTCCCAAGTACCTCGATGACTACGAGACAACCATAAACACTGCTCATTTCGCTACGGCGTCTTCATCTCAAGTCACTTCTCATCCCTCCCATTTCTTACCTTCTTCTGCTATTGTCTTGAGCACCGATTATTTAGCATTCATGGCTAATGTGTCTATAGAACACGAACCGTTATCATATTCTGCTGCTAAAGATAATCTATTATGGGTCACTCCTATGAATGAAGAGCTCACAGCTCTGGAACAGAACTGCACATGGTCCTTTGCTGATCTACCAAAGGGAAAACGCGCTCTACAAACGAAGTGGATCTTCAAAATTAAACGTCGAATGGATGGCTCCATTGAAGACGCAAAGCACGCTTAGTAGTGAAAGGATTTAGTCAACGGGCAGGTATCGATTATTCGGATTTTTTTCTCCGGTGGCAAAATTAATCACCGTTAGAGTCCTTTTAGCCACTGCTGCTGCCATCAACTGGCTAGTCCATCACTGTGACATTAATAATGCATAACTCCATGGCTACATCGATGAAGACATCTATATCTCTCCACCCCCTGGCTATTCCCGAGCGCCTCCGGGCAAGGTTTGTAAACTGGACAAGTCTTTATACGGCCTCAAACAGGCTGGCCGCCAGTGGAACAAACAGATCACAGCTCAACTTCTGACATTTGGGTTCTCACAATCTCCTTCCGATTCGTGTTTATTTATTATAGGTTCTGGTCCAACTTTTACTGCTCTTCTGATTTATGTTGATGATGTTTCGTTACTGGGGCCCTCCGAAAATCTTCTCCTGGATGTCAAATGTTTTCTGGACAAGCAGTTCACGATCAAGGATCTTGGGTATGTCAAGTATTTCATTGGCGTCGAAATCGCTCACTCACCTTCTGGCATGCTCCTCTCCCAGCAGAAATATATTCAGGATATCCTTCATGAGGCCAACTTACAACCTCTCAAGCCGGCCAAGGTGCCCATTCCTCCTGGTACTAAGCTGTCATCTGATTTTGCACCTCCACTCGACAATCCCGCTCAATACCATCGATTAGTTGGCCAGCTTCTCTACCTATCTTTTACTCGACCAGATGTGGCTTTTGCGGTACAACAACTTACCCAATTCACAAGTCAGCCCAGCACCCGTCATTGGCTTGCCTTAACTCATGTCTTGAGGTATTTACACTCCACTGCTGCTATGAAACTATTTTACCCTGCCAATTCCTCTCTATCCTTGCGAGCCCATTCCGATTCTGATTGGGCTGGGTGCATTTCTTCACGAAAATCCATTACAGGTTATTGTATTACATTAGGTTCTGCCTTAGTCTCTTGGAAGACTAAGAAATAGACGACCGTTAGTCGCTCTTCCGCAGAGGCAGAATATCGCAGTATGGCATCTACACTATGTGAATTACGCTGGCTCTATTCTATCCTTACTGATCTTCAAATCCCTCCGCCTCTGCCTATTCCTCTGCACTGTGACAATTTAGTTGCCATTCATATCTCCGTGAATCCCGTCTTCCATGAACGGACCAAACATCTAGAGATTGACTGTCACTTGGTTCGTAATGCCGTTTCCGAGGGGTTCATTGTCACACCACATGTCCCTTCTGCACTTCAACTAGCAGATTGCTTTACCAAAGCATTGTCGTCACCGAAATTTCATGATGCTATCTCCAAGTTAGGCCTCATTTTTTCAGCTCCAACTTGCGGAGGGGCTGCTGGTACCGCCTTAAGCCCACAGTAACCCACAATGTAAAGCACAGAAACACCAGGGCCCACGACAACAAGGAACAAAGAGTGGCATCTTCCACAACATTCGTACGCCATTTTCTTGCTCATCCATTCCTGTAAAAAGTGTACATGTTTTTCCCTTTCATCATTCGTTTGTTACAGAGTTTGTTATAGCCACCTGTACAGCTAGGCCCCTTGTATATATATATACCTTGATGACAGTCGTAATGAACATGAGAAATTCAACATTTCTTCATCATCTTCTATATTACATTACTTGAATTTTGGCAGAGATTCTTTATTCGCTGACGCAGAAATGGAACCTGAAAACCATAAGAAAGAAAGGGTTAAACCATATATGGAAAAAGAAAATATTAAAAATAATATGTAAAAACATTTTTATTCAGTATATGATTAAATAACTTAAAAATTTTAAATATAATGTTTTGAAACAATCGTATACAAATATAATAGAGGCAAAAAAAATAAAATAATTAAAAATAAACTAAAAACAAAATAAAAAATATCATTGCAACTTAACAAGTTATTGAAATAACAGTTCTTAAAAATGAGAATAGAAAGGTTCAGAAGTTTTTGTATGTGGCAACTCTAACTATATATTTTCAATCACTTTTTTCTTGTAAGGGACTTGAGAGTAGCTTTTAACTTTATTTGCCTATGGTTCTCGATTTTCTTAGTAAGAAACTATCAAATTATTAATATTTTTATGAGATTAGAAAGTATGTTACGTTAAAAAATCATGGTAGAATCCAATTTAGCTAGTTGCGTAATAAATATCAAAATATTTTCATTCAATTTTTTGAAAATCAAGATCACTTTAAATGAACATAAAAAATGTTAAGTACAGTTTCTATCTTATTGTGGAACTTGATCATTTTCTTGTTGTTTCCTTCAAATCGTTTTTGAAATTGACTCATTTCAACTACCGTAGTAGCACATGAGTTCAACCTCTAACGGTATCTATAGAATATATTGATCCAACTCTCCAATTGTTGTTAAAAGGATTAAGTAAAAAGTACCACCTTTGTTAAAGCCAAAGTATATTTATAATAGGTTTTATACCTTTAGTAATTTAATTTAAAGAAGATTATAATTTAAATTAAATTTAAATTATAACTACAACTAACTATAATTAAATATGAATTAGATTCAATATCTCATATTGATCCTTATTTATTAAATATCTTATATGTAATCATAAAGTTTCTCAAACTTTATAATCAAGTCTAACTTAATTTAAATTGCTTTTCTCTCTTTAATCCATTCACTGTGTGTGGTTCTTTAGGTTCCTAAATATGTTAGCAATGGATATGAATTGTAAGTCTAAAACATATTTAAGATTAGACAAATTAACTACTTTAATTAATCTTTAATTTTCTAATTAAACAATTTATATCCATATAAACCCAAGCTTCTCACACTTAAAGAAACCTACTTTCAACATGTGGTAGTAAGAGAAACTCTGCTTTCTCTCTACTCCCTACCATTTTCTCACCTGAACCACTCTTTTTTCCTGCTTAAATCACTTCTTAAATCGGACTTTTTTCTTGTTTGAGTAACCCGCCCCATTTTACCTCCCACCTAAGACATTAAACCTGATAGTTTACCATTAATGGAAAAGTCAGGCTCACTGTCCTAGCCTCTCCCTCATACCATTGTGACGACCTTAACCAAGATATGGCCCCTAAATCGAAAGCCCTGCTTAACAAATAATGATTTCCCGTTGTTGCTAGGAATTAAGGAGATGACTTTGAATGGTGCAAAGATTGTCACTGAGAAACAAGCATAGAACAATGTAGTTGGACACCCTAACTCCTTTGGTATGCTTCAATATATTCCTCCATCTTCTAGTGACGACTTGGTGGCCCCTCTGCCTATTTTTTCAAAAAATGGAGCTAAAAAATGGAATGCAATATTGTTAGGGGGCTTCCTTGATAGAAGAATAGCCTTTCTAGTTATAAGCCAATGGGTAAATACCAAATAGAGAAGGCTAGGCCTAGAGAACTACTTGATCAAAAAAGATGTCCTCTTTATTTTTAGATTCTTTAATGCAAAGATGGCAGTGAAAACACTAGAAATGGGACCATGACATAATCATGGCAAACTTTTGATACTAAGGAAATGATAGTTGGGGATCACATTGGATAGATCTGAGCTACGTACAAGTCGTTCTACTCTAGGTAGATTTCCATAAAATCATAAACTACATGGCTAGTCTATTGGGTGATCCATTACAATGAATGACAACATAGGTAACCTAAAGAGAATTGGTTTTGTTAGAATATGTGTGGAAGTGCAGATGGATAGGGAACTCCTAAATGCAATACATATTATGAAACTTAATAAAGCAAGAGAGTTGATAAATGATTCCATAAGGGTAATACCCTTAGAAGCCCCCAAAGACAGGAATGGTTAAAGTGTGGAAGCCAAAACCAACTGCTAAAAATACTGATATCAAAGAAGGTGAACCTGAAGATGAAGAATAGATTCTAACAAGTGAACCATCACATAAAGAAAATGCCAAAGTGCTTACACCACAAGAGCAAGGAGATATCCTAAGATAGGAAAAAGGGATATGGACCATTGTTAATTTTAAGAATGTCGCACCTATGAGGCAAATTCCTTCCATATCAACTAATAATCAAGTTAATGGGAGCATTAAAACTTCAACACCATCTACTCCAGGTGATAAAGGAAGATTTTTGGCAATCTAAGAATAATCAAGTAGATCATGTCCTAGAAATATTGAAGATGAATGCACCTAGTTGTAATTGAAAGGAGACTGTACCCATAGATCTTAGTTTTACTAATCACAGAACTAGGAAGAAAAAAGCAAAAACTAAGAAGTGTTAATGGAGTTCTTAATATGGAATATTAGAGGACTAAATTTCCTGAAAAACTGATGGCTTTTAAGGATGTTTTAATCCTTAAAAGTCTTTTTTTTGTTGGCCTCAGTAAGACTAAAATAAAGGAAGATTCATTCAAGAATGGCTTTAGGTTTGTACAAAAGGAATTATTTTTAAGCATCCATTCTGTAACACCCCATATTAGGGGTTAGAATATTAAGAAAATTCAGTACATTTTATGCTTTGCATATTTGAATATTTGCTTATTGTCTATAAGCATTTTGGACACATACTACATGCATTCACGACATTCTTTTGGGTAAAATGGAATTATAAAATGCGAATAAATTATGAAAATTTTATTCGGAGACTACTAATATTAATTTGGAATTTTTGGTAAATTTTTGGAAAAATATTGAAAGTTGGACCAATCCTAGTGTGACATGTGGACTAATTAAATATTGACATGTGGCATCATTCATTGTGTGACACATGACTTGACATGTTGGTGACATGTGGTAGCTTGCATGAAGGACAAATGGCTACATGTATAGAGCCATGTGTCAAATTGGCAGTAACCCACGTAGGCACATGTTTAGGTAAGGAAATTTCTTCAGTTTCCATGTTCTTCAATTGGGGTTGTTTTTCATCGACCGAAAACTTGATTGCTGGAATTTGAGCTCAAGCAAGGTAAGTGAAATATTAAGTTTCTAAGCTCTGTGAATGATTATGATGTTGTGATAGTGTTGGGATTAAATACATGCATGAGTTGTGTATAAAGATAATTCAGTAATAGTGATAAAGAGAAGAGTTGATATTATTGAGCAGTGGAAGTGTATTACCGATTGCATGGGGTTGTGCAGAAATCGTTTATAGGATTTGGTGAGATCATAGTATAGAAAGGAGTTAAATGAAGTGAAAGCATAGAGAATAGTAAAAAGAAAAAGCATCAGATGAAATATGGAAAGAAAATACAATAGTGAGAGAAAGCTTGTGTAAAGAATCGATTTTTATTGTTTAAATATAGATGTGATTTATTTGAGTTGAGCTGGGCTGAATGGAATTAGAAGAATTGATTTAAGCGTGTTATGTGTTCATTGAATAAGAGGGAAGTGAGAAAATCTGGAAAGAGAATGAGAGGAAGAAGATGTTTTAAACACCGTAAAGTTCGCCACGGTGAACTTAAAGGAATTGGTTTTTGTAAAAGTTTGCCGTGGAAAAATTTTGTAAAAAGGTCGAAGAATTCTGCTATTTGGAAAGTTCGTCGCGGTGAAGTTTCCTGACAGCTTGCCTATACTTTGGTATTTTAGGCATAACTTTCTCTATAGTTATCCGAATTGAGTGATTTTTGTATAACTCCTTAAAAGGTTCCATTTAATTGTAATAATTAACTATTCTCATTAGAAAGGTCACATAGGATGAAATCAGATTAACTCTCTTCTCCTTCAATCTTGATAAGGAACCTAGTCTTAATGGACTCAATGCAAAGTTCTTCTAAGCTACATCAGATTAAACTGGCTCAATACTTGTCAATACTATCTTTGAAATTTTTTATAAAGAATTTATGTTGTTAGTATTAAACAAATTATATTTTCCTGGTGCCCAAGGTTCCTAATCTTGAGGGTTTATGGGAATACAGACCCATTTCTTACTACAATATAGTTTACAAAGTGATCTCCAAAATTCTAGCTAACAGGCTCAAGGAAACCCTTACCAGCTTCATCAAGGATTTATTGTATATCCATATAACCTTAATAAGGAATTACTTCTAAAGTTAGTATCTATATATCCTTTGAACTCAAATATCAACTCTTACATATAATAGTGTATATATTTATTACTTTACAAGTATTAGATATCTAAAATGCTAAACACTTTTAGTACATTATTTATGTACTTGGACTTAGAATAAGTAAAGAACTTCTATATCTATATATCTAATTCTCATAATTAAGTTGTTACCTTTTTGTATCCAATAAGAGTTATTTTTGGACAATTATAAATTCAACAATTGAAAATATGAATTATTATTTTATATATGTCTCTATATGATTCCTACTAAAGAGGACAATTACACTCCCGCTAACCTTCTTATAAACATGATAAATTCACAATCATCTAAATAAAATCTTTGAATTCATCATGAAAATGAATCTTTCTGTGTCTCATAACCTTTCAACTACACAACAATAGCATCCATAATGGAAATAGTTCCATTTTGATATATTGCTATGAGATTTGAATTTTTCAAATTTCATCTTACTCCATCTACTTTTCTTGAGAACCATCCTCTTATAATTGTTTATTGAAACAAAAAATTTGTTCAATGGGTCTGTAAGATTATATCTAACATTTTGGATATCTTATAACCTTCTATTCTCTTACTTAATTCTAAACTTATTGGATAATATATGCTTTAAGTGAGCATCATATATATAATTATTAACTTTGACTCTTTCAAAGTCTTAACATTCCATATCTAATATGAAATCTTCCTAATTAAACTACTGAATGTAACTAGGAGTATTATAGATGAAATAAATATTAAATTATATAATATCTGATATTTTATTTTCTCTTTATACAAAACATACTATTATAGAATTTAATTGTGGAGGTATTCATTAAAGATTCCCATTCCCTATATATAACCAAAATAATAATGACTTACCACATAGAGCTCATCAAAATGTTTCATATTTTCTATTTAGATTTGAATAATTCAAACTTTTTAAAATTTTAAATCAATATTTCATTTAATACATATGATAATCATATAAAGTTATTATTAAATTCAATGAATTACAAGTACTATCTTTTTATAATTTTTTATTGAATCCAATACATCACATATATAAAATTTAACAATTCAATACCATCTTCATCCTTTCACTAAAGTTTGATTTGGTTATACTTCATCTCAACAAGTTTCATACAATTATTACAATGCTCAAGGCATGATATGAATGGATTATTGAGTAATTTAGATGATTTAAGTTTATACAAATAGTTTGATTGTATTAGATAAAAGGAAACTTATATTTAATATAAGTGGAAAAAATGTAAAGCTAGATAACTGAAAGTATCCTTTCATACCATATTGGTTAAATCTACATAATGAACTTAAATCAACTACATTACTCAATAATCTATCCTTATCATGCCTTGAACATTTTAATAATGTTGAATTTATTATCAAATACTCAAATTTATAATTAGAAATATATATGATCTTTATCATATAGAAGTTTAGTAAGAAAAGTCTTTCAATCATTGTTTATTCTAATGATAACTATTATCATACTATAGCAAATGCATTTGATTATAGTCCTCATTTGTAATTTCAATAGGCTAAATTAAGTTAAACAATTCCATCAAGATACTATATTGTTCTGTTTTACTTGATGGAACCTCTTACATAGTGCTATTAAGATGTTGACATATATCTTACTTATTGACACCAAAGTTTATAAGACAGTAGTTAACTTGAATTTTCATTATATATTGTCATCTATATTTATTGATATATCTCTAAAACTTTATTACCAAATTATCAGTAGGGATTACTAACAATATTTCGTAATGGACATAAAAATTTTCTTTCATCTAACTTTAAGAATTCTTCTCAAACCTAACATATGCTTGAGAAATTAGGTTAACTAACATAAAATATCAACTATACTAAAAGAAGGTAATTTCTACCCTAAATAGAACATGTATATAAAAAAAGGATATTAGTTATATGCCATTACAACTAAATAAGATTAGTACTTTAGTCATATATTTGGTTACTCCCACAATTTTATTCAAAATAATAACCCTCACTACTATTCAGAAAGATTACTATAATCTCTATAGTGGGCTAGGATCTCATTTAAATTTTGTTGATCTTCAACCAACCAACAAACCAATTAACTTAAATTAGGTAGATGGCATCCTTATTAATCACATTTTATGTGACTATTAAATTGTTAGGTGACAGCTCTTGTTAAAGCATAGCTTATATGTTATTCTTAACCCTATCTCTAAATTTATATGATCATAAGTCATCCATCTAAATCATACAAATTTAGTTAAATATGGCTCATTAATTTAAGATAAACATATTTAGATTAATGTGGTTTTGAGTCACTCAACAAGCTTTAGAATAAATACAACTTTGATTACATACTTAACCATATAAAATAAATTCATGCAATTTCTCACGCAAATATAATTGAATTATAAGTATGAAACATCAAGCCTTTTTTATTCTAGTCAGTAATCTTTATAACCTAAAATAATATTTTCAACTCTTTGGATAATTAAATTAGATTAAACCAATTGATTCTTAAATGAATTAAATTCATATTTAATAGAAGTTTAATTTAATTTAAAAATTCAAATTCAATTGGAACTATTTCTAATTATTTTGACTTCTTTAATTGAAAACAATTTTCAACAAATTACTCTTCTTACTTACTATAATTTAGAAAAACTCTTTTTTATAAATTAAATAAGTCACTCTAATGCATTTAGAAAACAATTTCTAATCTAATTAGAAATAAGTTTTCCTTAAATAATTTTTTTAATATTAAAAGGAAATCATTTACAAAATTAAGTACAAGACTTTCAAATTTTAATTAAGAAAATCCTTTCATTATTTATTTAGAGATCAATTCTTAATTAGTTATAAAATTATTTCTTATTAACATATAAAACTATTTTCAAAAGGACGACTATTTTTCTTAATTAATAAATAAAAATATTTCTAAATTTATCAAGAAAAATACTTTTCTAATAAATCAAGAAACTTATTATTCAAATTACAAAGAAATTTTTAAAAAAAATAAATAATATTTCTCCAAATACATTTATTTCATTTAATCAAATTGAAATAGATAAATTAAGAAACACAATTCTTAATTTCTTAAAAAAATTAATTAAAGAGTTTAATTAATTAATTTTCAACTAATCAAAATATAATTAATCAAAATAAATTTTTAAATTTAAATTAGGAATCAATCAAATTATTAATTTTAATAATATTAAATAATTTTAATTTAATTTAATTTTGAATTTGAAACTCCTTTAAATTATTAATTGAATATAGTTATACCAAAATTGAATTACTTCCAATTCAATTCCAATACCCAAAGATCCCTTATTCAGACTTTAGATTATACTAATTCAATTGCCAAACAATCCTAATACATACTTAGGTGTCATAGTTGCTAAACAAGCTCTTGTTTTAAGTTAATAATCAGGCCCGGTCCTGAAATTTTGTAGGCCCTGGGCAAAAAAGAAAATATGGGCCCTCACTTTAATTAAAAAAT
>JAOTAY010000006.1:15354203-15372191 GCA_025629805.1 Erythroxylum baracoense
TAAATAAATTTACCGACGGTATATTGGCTTTTTCCGTCGGTAATTTCCGTCTGTAATTTACTATTTTCTTGTAGTGATAAACTGTAAGTAAGGTCAACTTTGGTTGTGTACTACTATTGGTGTGAATAAAGCATAAGCATGGAGAAGGAAAAGCAGGCGGCATCACTCATTATCCTTTAACAAAATATCAACAAAGGGACTCAATTGTATTTTCAAATATTAAATTTTAGCTAATAGAACAAAACGCTGGTGGATGGTAGCTTTTTTATTTTCAGCTGATCAGCTAATTACCAAACAACTTCAATAGTATTTTGACTTCTCAAACAACTAAATGTAATCAATCAACGCAAAAAATGGCTAAATAATCGCTATACAAAAAAAGCCATTAGGAAGACGGAATAAGTAATGCTCTTATATATTACCGATTTAGGTTTACACATGAGACACCGAGACGACGATTAAGGACAACAATTAAGGGTGACAATGGGTCAAACTTGTGAGTCCATGAGCCGACGGGCCGAGGATTGCCCAGCCCGTGACCTTGCCCAACCATGAGTTGGCCTGGCCAACCCGGCTTGACCCAATTTATTAATTTTTAAAAAAATTTAAAAAATGACATCTTTTTTGACAAAACAATTTTGTTTTGTCACTCTAGGTTGAGCCTCAACCAAGGTCGAGCAAGGATAACCCTATCTTTAATTAATAAAAAGGTTGTTTTTATAAATTCATATAAAAATATAAATAAATAAATATATACATATGCATATTAAATTAATAAAAATAAAATAAAAATAAAAATACAGATAAAAGATGATAATAATAATAATAATAATAATAATAATACGTATAAATAAAAATCTGAAAATAAGTAATGCAATAAATAATATGATAAATATAAAATAAGGTAAAGAATAAAAATAAAAGATAAAATAAATAAATAAATACATAAACAAGAAAGAAGACAAGTAAATAAATAAACCAATTAAGTTATTATAAGAAAACATTTAGGTTTAATAAGGAAATGTTTAATCTAAATAATTAAGAGAAAAGGACTACACATTAAATATTTCGGTTAAATATAAGATATAAGACTCGAAAGGAAATATTTAAAAGACTTGTGAAAAAGATAAATATATCTCTATGTGGGATCCTCTACTCGTATCTTAGTACATTAAAATTTTTTATTAATCGTCATATCTTCTGTAAGTTTTTTCTTTGAGAAATTAAATCAAATTAATAAAAGAAAGAGGTGTAATTCAGGTTGAGTCCAACTCACCAATCAATCAAAAAAACAACACCGCTCAACACCAAAATAAGCTCACAAAATGGCAACATTCCAAGGTAAAACATAAAGACACAACGTTGATACCTAATTGGGAAAACAACCTAAACTCAAACATTCATACATTCTTTCTTTCCCGATTAGGGTTGGAGATATCTGCACTCACCGCCATCTTGTCGAGGGAGAGCTTTGAGACAATCCGTTGGGAAATCCAAATGAAGGTAAACAAATCTTCCTTTTCCATGTTTCCATTCTACATGTTTGACACTTAAGACTGGCTGATGCAAAAAGATTTAACTTTTCTTTCTTGTCTCTTTATGTACCATATCCATGGTTAAGTGTCCCTAACATCGTTCCCAGCACCGATGGCGCTTCCATTCCATCACTAGAGAGGTAAGTCCCCCTTCCATTGTGTTCCATATTATCGAGGAATAAACACTTCGAAGAACTACCTGCTACTATTGGTATGCATCTTTCTCTATATTCTCCATGAATTGGCTAATTGGGATAAGCACTCCTTGATAGAACTAGAGTAGATTAATTGTTCTCTGACTTTAGCAAAAACACATTCCCTTACCTGTTGCGAATTTCTATTGATGTTCTGGAACTTACGTATGTTTTTCTGCCATATTTCCTTAATGCAAGTCGCAAAGGAAAAGGAAATTAGATAGATAATAGAATTAGGATGGAAAATGGGCTTCAACCTGATAAACCATTGTTGTATCTCTATGAATTGGAATGTGCTTAGGGAACCTAGACATTTTTGTTGGACCCCGAACTTTTCTTGGAAGTTAGAATTATTAAATGAGAAATTGTTAGCGTTTAGTCATGAATAAAAATCAGAATTTTTGAATTAGAAATTTATGAAGTTTATTTATGAATATTTTTTTATTTCATATGGTTGCATGGATTGAATGGAAGTGTTAGAATTAGGTTAAGGAGTTAGAAGGGATTAGAGTAAATATGGAAGGGTAAGTTTGGAAGACTAGAGTTTGTTTTATATTAATAAGAGAAGAACAAATGAAGGGTCTGTGAGTGAAGAAAGAAAGAGACGTGTTAGTGAGGTTAAGAAAGAAAGAAAAGAAGAACCTAGAAGAAACTAGAGAAAGAGGAAGAGAGTTGTGTAACAACAAGAGAAAAGGGAGAGACGTGTTTGAGAAGTTAGGGAAAAAGAGAGAGTAGTGTAAAATAAGAAAGAAAGAGAGAAGAAAAATGTATAAAGAAGTAGAAGAAGAGAAGCAAAAACCAAACTAGAAAAGAAGAAGAAGGAAAGAAAGATAAAGGAGATAAGAAGTGGAAGAAGAAGAAGGTTCAGCTGAGTTTTAGGTAACCCTTTATCTATTTTCTTGTTTTGATAGAAGAAGAAAGCAGAGAAACTAGGTTTTTATTTGCTGAAAATGAAGAGAGAAAGAAGAGGAGCAAGAGATTTATGTTCTTAGATTTTCATGAACTTTTAACTAGATCTTATTTCTTCTAGTTAAATAAACTAAGAGTAGATTAAGTCTAAGCTCATATTTGGATAATAAAGCTTTGTGGAAGTTCTATTCGTATACGATGTTTGAATGAAAATTTGTTTGTTTGAAGGGAACAAATAAAGTCGAAGGCAAGAATAAGAGGAAAGACAAACTTGAGATTGGATTTATAAGTAAATAAGTGGATAATATGTTTATAGTTTTGTGATGATAGGCTGTATTATTTGATTTTGTGTGTATAAATGTTTGTCGTGAATCATTGTGAATGTGGGAAAAATATTCTTTGAATTTAATATCACGTTTTGCTTTGCAAGAATTCTGCTGCTTTGATGTTAATGAAAACAGAAAATTTAAGAAGTATGAAAATATGAATATGATATGAAATATGTAAGCATTGAAAATTTTCTTGTGTTGGCAAGAGAGATACCATTCTGTTCGTCACGCGTACGTTGACCTAAAGCCTTCTCCCAGCTATCCGCTTGTGGCACATGAGCTTCGAATAATGGACTCATTCTATTCATGGTGTTAACTTCGGTTTCGCCATTCTATTTTATGGGATTCTCTCGAGCCATATTGTTGTGTACTTTGTTGTGATTTGTTGAGCATGATTTATAATTGAATGTTTTGTTTGATGATTGTAAAATATATGATGTGGAAAATGTGACTGTAATTTAAATTAAATGTTCTGTGAACTGAAATTGTGTATATATTGTGTGTGTGTGGCTCATCACAGCTGGCTATAAACGTATTAGCCACTGAGCTTCGCAGCTCATCCCATCATTTTTCACTTCTCAGGTGTAAGAATCAACAGATCAATAGTTAACTTTGTAAAAACTTCCGCTGACTCCAAAAATTTCCATCTTTTCTAACTAAGTTAGTTCAATCATTTGGTAGCTTTATAAGCATGTCAAGCACGAGCATTCATGATTGTATTTTTTTTTATACTACTGATGTGGATTTCGATATGTAACTGAAGCAATGTACATATTCTGTTTGTTTAAGAAATGAATGTAAGTAAGAGTTGAATTTCTTTTCTGTTCATGTTCAAATCCTCTTCTCTGTTAAATTGTTAACTTCGGTTAGGAATACAAATGTGAGATGTTTAATGGTTTTTAGATAGATTTTCTTAAGCAAATGGTTAAATTGGGAGTCTTATATGTATGGATTGTGTTTTTTGGATTCGAGTCTTTTGTTTTGTGAGAATGTTTATTGACAGATAAGAGAAATTAAGAGAGTAAGGGGATAAAAGTGTGTTCTTAAATTTCAATGACTAAACTGTATTGATGTGGGCATAATTGACAAAGTCGTCTTCACGAAAGTTGTATCTCTTTCTTTAATCTTTCCAATGATATAAAGTTTATAATTTTTAGACTTTAAGATTAAAAGTTATGGTGATTTGAAGTAGGAGTGCAGAGTCAGATTTTTCATGAATGTCGCGATCGTGCACAAGTACGATTGTGATTCCCTCCTCTCACACTCGTGACATTTTCAAAATCACGCCTGTGACTTTTTCACTTCTTTTTTTATTTTATTTATTATTCGTTTGATTATTTGTTCGACTCTCAATCTGATTTATTTTCGTGTCTATTTTATTTTATGCTATTTTATTTTATTTGTTTGTGTATTTGTTTTTACTCCCACCATGAGTTCTTTTTATTTTTATCATAGTTTTATTTATTTTATTTTAAAAAGTCCCCCAATTTTGGCAACTTGTCACCACAAAATAAAGACCAAAACTCGAGACCAACAGATAATGTTTTAAAGGTGCTTGATCTTTGAGATATCTGATACTTGTAAACTATTAAAGATATCTATTATTCTATGTATGAGTTAATATTTAAGTTCAAAATTAAATGGATATTAATTAACTTTGAATTTAAATCCTAATTAAGTTATATTTTACTTAGAACAATATTATTTTAATAATAAAGAGGTTATAATATAGTAATGTTTTTTTTAAATCAACTTGAACAAAATTTTAGGACATCATCAGTAAGTTGACTATGATAAAGATCGTCTTTGATGATAAATTACAAGCATTGTTCGAATGGTGTGCTTTCTTTGAATGTGATCTAAGAGATCATGTTTAATAGAGAGATTAGGAGGAATGAGATTGGGTCAACAACATGCAAGCTCTTGCGATCAAAAATAAAGGAAGAAGCAAAAGAAGGAGACCAAAATGTGTCACTACTGCACCAAACTTGGTCACATAAAAAAGTTTTATTACAAGTGGAACAGAGACCAAAACAAGTAAGACAATGAGAAGGATGGAGATGACAACAGCACTGCAGCAATGACATCGAGCATAAATGATGAAATGCCATTGAATTGTGTGACTAGTAAGTGTCTCCATATTAATCACTTAGATTCAATGTTTCTTATTGATACAGGGGCACCTTATCATTTTGTTCCAAGGAGAGATACTTCAACAACTACAGCACTAGTGATTTCAGAAGTGCGAAGATGGGCAATCAAAGCTATGCTAGCATCATTGGCATAAGAGACATTTGAGTTCAAACCGACATTGGGTACATGTTGACTTTATGAGGTGCATTATAAATTCTAGAATTGCATCTCAATTTGTTGTTTATGAATATTGATTGATGTGATTTTAAACCACAAGTGCAATGTGTAGTTATAACTAGCCCTAGTAAGTACAGGTCGATCCCATAAGGATTACAAGTAATAGTCTCTTTTCTATTTTCTAATTATCGAATAAGAAGATGATTTAATATAAAACTAAACTAAGCCAAAACTTAACACAATAATGAATCAAATATAAATATAACACAAAGATTAATCCAATATTAAATAACTAACACCTAGGTAATGATAATGAATCTCCCTAAGATATCATAATTATTATCCCTTTATCATATAATTTAATTATTAATCATTAGACTATGAAAACTCCTATCTTATGTTAATATCTTTCTTAATACTATTAACAACTAGTCCTCAGTTGATTAACTAAACCCCTTTCTAGTTAAAACACCTAAGATTAAATTATTCGATTCATGATTTTCTTTATTATCTTTAACCCTAATCTAGAGGAATTATGTTGACATCTTTTTAGGATTGCATGCAAATCTTTTCAATTATGGTAGATCTATTCATATAGAAGATTTTTAATCTCAATCATATGAAATCAAACGCTGAACTAATATCTTAAACATATTAATTCAAGAATAGAAACGCATAATTGAATCCTTAATGAATCAATCAAACAAATTATGTTAAACAAAGGATCAAATCATAAAATCCATCACAACTTAGGGTTTATCCTACCTATAAACATAGAAAATGAAACAATCATTAAAAGCTTTAAAAAATAATTAGAAAGAAAAGAATCTATAAATAAATATATCCTATTTTTCTTTAATGAAATCCTTTTGAATCCTTAATGAAAGATTGCTCTCTATCAGATCTCTTAAGATAATCTTCGTGTTTTCCTAGCCTTAGATTCATAATCATGTCTCCAACTCTATCAGTGGTTATAACTTTTGACTCTAGTCACTTCTCCTCCATCTCCTTTTAATAATTGCCTTTTATATTGTGAAATTAAGGTTTTTGGATTATATATAATCAATTATACGATTGTGCGAGTGACTGTGTATCTTAAAAATAGTGACTTTATAAGTTTTTAATTACTTACACAAGTAAGGGACATGATTGTGTATGTTACTTATATAGGCGTGTATCTCCACATAGGAACAAATAAAGTATTGAAAGCTTGACACATTTATAGCCTCTTACATGGTCCCTTTACATGGCCGTGTGTGTTATTCACACGGTATGTACATCCTTACATAGGTTTGTATCTCTGAAACAACACCAATTCTGCTGTTTTATGCCATGATTTCTCTTGAATTCTTCTCCTTTTGATCCATAAAGGCAAGTGAGACCTAAAAACACACTTCAAATAAAATAAGCACAAAAAATAACATAAAACCCTGAAATAAAACGCAAAACATACTCAATATAGCCATAAAAGCATAGTATAATAATCATTTATCAAACATCTATACACTTTAGCTTTTGCTTGTCCTCAAGCAAATTGCACTCCAACTAAGTAAACTAGAAACAAAAATAAAAAAATTATTTTCAATAGGATGTATTGCCGATTAGATGAAGATATAGTTGGGATAAATAAAATGGTAATGACATTGAAGGAAATTCATATAAATAAGATTGAGTAGAACTTGTTTCTTTATAGCATAGGTCCTTCAAAAAATAAATTCATTAAAACAACACTAATTCTTCTTACTCTTAAAAAAATATCAAAATTTTTCTCCTTTTTTCTTTCATTTTTTTCATGGATTTAATGGAGAAGAATTGATAGTTGTAATTTATATTATGTTTTAGTGTGTTTTTAAGTGTGGATTAGATGAATTGTGAATGTTTAGGATTAGAATTATGTAATGTGATGGTGTGTTTATGTTTTTTAGTATTATGTGATTTAGAACATCTTATTGGAGTTTAATTTTATGCACTTGAGATATTTTGATGTGTTTTTTAGTGTTTGAAATCAGATGAAGAAGATCAAGTGAAGTTGGATAAAGTTTGGAGGAAGAGCCAGGCCATGATCATGACATCCCTGTGATGCTCATAACATAAGTAATTTGGCTAAGGGTCACGATTGTAATTGAATAGGCCACGATCGTGACAGAAGTTATTTTCAAGGGTCACCATTATGACTCGGTGTGTCATGATTGTAACAGAAGCTCATTTTCAAGGGTCACAATCATGATAGGCGTGAGCTAAAGGTAGAGATCTACTTCACTTTTCATTTATAAAAGGTCGTTTCAGACTTTTTGGCCTAGGGAAAACCTAGTTTTTACTCTAAAAGGCAAAAAAAACTATAAAAGGAAATAAGATGACCCTAATAAGTTAAGCCTCCATCTTACCAATTAGAGAAAGAAGCTAAGGATGAGAGAAGAGGAGAGAAGAAGAAGAAGAAGAACTGTCAGCCACTCTAGCAATCCTTCCAAGTTAATTTTCTCGATGCTTCTTTGAGTTTATTTCATTTTATGTTTAAGATGAATATGAGGATGATGAATACTTTTTAAGGATTTTCTAAACTTCATTTGGGATTTATTCTTGGATTAATTGTGATTTGATTGCTTTTGATGTTAATGTGTTGGGTATTGTGATTGTTTATTATTTTTACACACTTCAGTAACATATTAAGAGATTGAACCGACAGTAACATGATTAAGTTGGGTAATGAGAATTAGCAACCTAATAGATCATATAAACATCAAATCAGTAATTACATGAAGAGAGATCTTGTGTGAGATCCTGATTATCTATTAGATTGCGTAAGAACTAATTAGAACATGAGCTTTTTTGTTAATTGAGAAATTGCTAAATCAAAAATTTGGATTCAATTAGGGATTATGATTTAGGGTTAAATGACTAGGTCTCGAGAGAGAATAATCAACCTTTCACAATTCTAGGACAGATACCAATTAACTCAAAAGTAACTAAGTTTGCAATTGACGATATAATGAGATGTGTCTTGTGTGATTTCTTATTGTTAAGTGGTTGTGTTGTATGATTTCTTGGTTATTAAGTGGTCGTGCTCTATTTTGATTACCTTGTGTTAATTTCAAATTTTCATTATTAATCAATTCATAATTAATTGTTCAATTTGTTGTTTTAGTTTTTATTTTCATTTTTATCACATTTACTATGACCATAGATAACAATAGGATTTAATTAGTTCACTCATTCCTCGAGGAATCGATACCTCAATTGCTACATTTTTTTACTCGTGCATTTACAGATTATTTCGGGTTTTATAAGAGGTAAAACTTACTCAACAAGTTTTTGGCATTGATGCCGAGGAGTTAGTTAGGATTAGTTGGATTCCTTTGTTCTAAGGATTTTTTTTGCCTTTCTTATGTCCTTGTTATTACATGAACACAAAAGTCACTCGGAGTTTAAGCAGGATCGTTGAAATTTTAGCACTTGATATCACTTGATTGGAACAAGCAATTCAAAGAGCAAAATGCCAAGAAGAAGTAATCAAAGAAATAATGGTAAAAGAGTTTCCTCAAGAATTCAATTAAGGAGTAAATTAAGGAAACCAACAGCGGTCGTTGATGGATTTCATGAGACTGGGATTCAACGCCACAACCTAAGACATCACTCGACCACCGGTACAAGTAGCATCATTTGAGATTAAACCAGTGTTGCCAAACATGTTGTAAACTAATGTGTAATTCTATGGGTTAACGAATGAGGATCCTAATGCACACTTAGTGACTTTTTGGAGACATGCGATAATTTCCGATACCATGGGATTTTGAAAGATGCTGTTAAGATGAGGCTCTTTTCCTTCACATTAAAGGATAGAGTTAAAGCATAGTATCACTCTTTAACCCTTGCAAACATTACCACTTGGGAGCAATTGGTGTATATGTTTCTAGATAAATACTTCCCTCTCACAAAGACAATGAAATTGATAAAGAAAACCACAAATTTCCAACAAAGTGATGGGGAGTCACTTTATGAAGCATGGAAATGGTATAAGGATTTGCAAAGGAGTTGTCCACATCATAGCCTACCTAAAGAATTTATTTTGCAAACCTTTTACAATGGAGTAAACCCACTCACACGAGGCACCATAGATGTAGCATCTGGAGGATCTCAGATGAGAAAGACAGTTAAGATAGTTGAGGAATTGTTAGAAGATATGGCGAGTGACAGTTGTCTGTGGGCACTTGATAGAAGTAGACAACAAACAACCTTCCAAGAGCAGAAGGGAGCAATTATTGTTGACTCGATAACAAAAATGCAAGCCAAAATTGACAACTTAACCTGATAACTCATCAATATAAAAGCCCCTTTTTGGACTCCTGTTAAAGCAATTTAGCAACGATGGGAATTATGTGGACAAGACAACTATGACACCATCAATTGCTTCTTCATGCAAACAAGCAAAATGAAGCAATTCAACTACATGGAACCTAATTCAGTCGTGGAGGGGGGAACGATCCATAATCCAACACGTATAATCATCGGTGTAAAAATCACCCAAAATTTTCTTGGTCAAATAATGCAGGAGGTCAATTTCGACCTCAAGTGCCACTAAGATTTCAACAGGAGAAACCAAATTCTACGGACGTTAAGTTAGACAAAATATTAGACAAGCTCGAAAGCATAGATGAAGTTTACAAGAGGTTGGAAGGAAGATTCAAATAAGTAACAAAGAATCATGCACTTTCCTTCCACAACTTAGAAGTTTAAATGAGCCAATTGGCAGATACATTGTCTACACAAAGTGCGGGGAGCCTTCCAAGCAACACCAAAACAAATCTAAAGGAAAGGATAATGGCAATCACTCATTCCATTTAAAAGAAGCTCCACCAAGTTAAAAAAGAAAAGAAAAGGGCTAACGAATATTTCCTGCAGAGTAAATATGACTTGAAGAGAATATAGGAGTATCAACCAGCAATTCCATTCCCCACCTAATTCAAAGAAAGTCAAAAGAAGCAGAGTTGAACGAGGTTCTTAATATAATAGAGCAACTGAAAATGTGACTTGCCTTTATGGAATCCATAAAAGAGAAGTTAGTAAACAGATAGGAACCGAAGAAGTAGGAAAGTGAAGTATTAAGCAAAGAGAAATCCAACGAAATGGTAACACTACAACAAAAGTAAGATGATCTAGGGAATTTTTAAGTTCTTTGTACTATTGGTAGTGTCGAAGTGGATAATTCTTTTGTAAATTTAGGAGCTGACATGAGGATGATGCCTTACACTTCATGCAAAAAGATGGAGTTAGGTTAAATAACACCAATGGGATGTGTGTGTAAATGGTTGATAGATCGATCCACCACCCTAAAGGTATAGTTAAGGATGTTCCTGTGAAGGTTGACAAATTCATCTTTCCCACGGACTTCACCATCTTAGACATAGAGGAAGATTTGGAGATATCCATTATCCTTTAGCTACCACTCGGTCTCTTATAGACGTTATTGGAGGCGAGTTAACTCTAAGAGTGGGGGACGAGAGGGTTTCATTCAAAGCGTCTGATGGTAAAGGAAATCCTCTCAAATATGTGGACGTTATCAAGGGAAACTAATATTGTGAAAAAGTTATGCAGAGATATATTCGTAAGGACCCACCAAAAAAGCCACAAATTTAAAAGAATAATAGAAAAAAGAAAACGAGGAAGGAAGGTGGTAGAAAGCACAGTCAAGTAGCTCACTTATAAGTTATGCAACCTATAGTAGCGCTATAATTACATGATTTGTTTAAATCACCGTGAGCAAAAGAAGTACGTCGAGCTAGCGACGGTAAATGAAGCTCTGCATAGAAAGCACTCCATGATTTTAAATTTTCATTGTTTTATCTTTTGTTTTAGAATAGGTCAACATCTTGGAGAAATCAAGCATAAGTATAACTTAAGTTTTCTTTGTCTCTCTCTTTTTCACAATGAATTGGAAGGACAAGGATGGCAAGACAATGAGGTTTTGATAAAAATGTAAGTTAGGGAAGGAATTCAGAAGTGACACAAAGAAAAGAATAAAAAATAGGAAAAGAGTGTAAAAATTCCCAGTGCATGACCCAATTTTAAAGTCTCTATCATGATCATAACACCCTTGGTCATGATCGTGACCCTGTTTTGAACCTTTTGTCATGATTGTGACCTTGAGAAATTCCTCTTTATCATGATCGTAACCCACTCAGTCATGAACGTGACCTGCAGCGGGGTAGAACTGGAACACGCGATTTTTGAGTTTCTTTTCCCAATTTTACCCCTCCTTTCTTCCCCCTAACCTATATATTCACCCTTACTCTCATTTTTCTTACTCAGAACACTCTCTCCACTCTCTTTTTAGAATCAAGATTCACAAATCCTCTCACTTCTCTCTACAACCCACCTCAAAGTTCTTTATCTCTTTTAATTCTTCACGTATCTCTCATCCTAAATGGGTCCGCAAATTAAGCAAACGGCCAAACATGATCAACCAAAGGGCAAAGTGCAAGTTTCGGGGCGTGGATAAAGGAATCGAGTGGCGAATTATAGAGCACTCTTTCTGATTTACTCGGAAGAGGAAGGTAATCATTTCCAAACTCTTAGTTTTAAAAAAGTTGTTATGTCTCAATATTTAGACTTTGAGATATTGGAAAGAATTGGATTGAGAGAAAAGGTTGAAAACTTAGAAAGAAGAATTCAATGGGAGAAATTTATGCATTTTAACTTTGTCGTCTATGAAGAACTCACCCTTGAATTTTTTACATCCCTTCAATTTAAGCAAGATAACCCTAAGGAATTATGGTTTGGATTGTAGGGTTGACCGCATGAGTTAAATTATGAAAATTTGTGTGAAATCGGTGGATTCTCATAATCAATCATAGTGGACCAGCATAATGACTTCCGTGCCACACGTTATTGTGCCCAACTGACTAGATTGGATAACTTTGACGCTAAACATGCACATAATAACATAATTTGTAGTTCTGAACACTTGCTGCTACACAAATTCACATGTCAAACCCTGTTTGACAAAAGTGAAAGCAACAAATGTTTGGTGAAGGAGCTATTTATCTTGTGGTACATGGATAATAGCATTCGAGTTATACATCCACCCATATTTTTAACAGTCATCATTTAAAGAGAGCTGAGATCTTGAAGTCCCACAATATGGAACTTCGAGATATCAGTGCAAAACCACATGTTAAGAATAGGAGAGAACATGCTAGTTCTAACTTAACACCATAATAACAACAAATTAAGGAGTCAACCAGTGAAGAATCAGGAGTAGAAGAAATAGTTGAATAGAAGAAGGTGCTTAACGTAATTTCAAACACTAACAAAGGAATTTCAGATAATGCCAAAGTGTTGAATGAGATAGCAAATGAGCAAAGACGACAATGCCGAGACATCCAAGGAATTTACAAATAATTCCCTACTCAAAACGTGGAGATCCCACCTTCGACACCATCACCATTACGACCTCAATCGCCATGATGGGTTCTATTCTTTTCCCTTGGTTCTTATGTCTTTCTTTTCATTTTGTTTAATTCCCACCATACGTGTTATTTGTTTTCCTCACATTAAAGACAATGTGTTATCTAAGCATGAGGAGGTGTGCATTGTTATTTTTATGTTGAGTGTGAATTTTGCATATTGTATGTTAGTTTTTGCTTAGGTTTTCATGGAGTGAATCGTATCAATGTGTCAATGGCTAGAACTTAATCGAATCAGTTTAGCTTTGAACATAGTCTTGTAGGTTGTAAAGATTTATTAGCTTGTGAAATTCGTATTCTAGGTATCTTTGGTTAAATATGCATGTTAATTAGGATATGACGTTAGTTCATTCACTTTAGGAATTTGCTATATACATTTATAAATTTAAGTTAATTGAATAAATGGCATCGTTAATATCTTTTCATAACGATGATTAGCTAAAAAAACAAGGTAGGCGACAAAAAAATGTGTATCGTTAACAAATAACTATTTTGTTGACTTTCGGTTTATGAATAGAACTAATAATTAGTTGAAAATGTGATCTAGTTGAGTATCCTGAGGACATTCATCGCAAATGTTTACCTTCTCATCAAAAGGCTAAAATGACATTCCAACCAAGCTAATTTAATAAAACATGACCTAGTTGAATAACTAGGAGACATTTATCATAAATGTTTGCCTTCGTGTCAAAAGATTAGATCATTGTCAAAGAAAATTAACAAAAATAGTATTTTTGATAAATAAATCCTACCGATATTTGTGAATAGCATGATTTTTCATGAAAAGCTACTTAGGGATAGTTATAATTTCGACTGACTAACTAATTATCAATGTGTGTGTGCAAGTGTTAAGGGTAAGTGAATATGAAGTTAAGGTCTTGATTAATATGCATATTTAATTCGAAGCGCTTAGCCATAGATTTCATAAGTTAATAAGTTAGAACAACTTGAAGGATTGTATTTGAAGTTAAATTAGTTTCTTGAAGTTCGATACCATTATATCATTACTGCATATGCATGCATATATGTGTTATTATTTGGTTTGTTTAAGTTTGAGTTTGAATTTGAATTTAAGTTTGTGTTTTGCTTTTAATTTTGCTTGAGGATAAGTAAAAGTTTAAGTGCTAGATTATTGATAGTTATAACTTATATTATGTTTTGGTGTGTATTTTAGTGTATTTTTATGTGTTGATTAAATAAAATGTGATAACTGTTTATATTTTTTAGTATTATGTGACTTAGAACATATTATTGCACTTTAATTTTGTGCACTTGAGATATTTGATGTATTTGTTAGTGTTTGAAATCAGATAAAGATCGAGTGAAGTTAAAGAAAGTTGGGAGGGAAAGCCAACCTATGATCGTGACATCCCCTTCATAGTCGTGATAGAAATGATCCAGCCAAAGGTCACGATCGTGATTGAAGCTATTTTTAAAGGTCTCGATTGTGACAGACACTCATTTTCAAGGGTTACGATCATAATAGGCAGAGACAAAACCCATAATCTTCACACTGTAGACACTAAATCGATGCATTTGAATTATAACACGTGTAGAATGAAGCCAAAAGAATTCCTACTAAATGGAACTATTTCATAGCTTCAAGTCATGAGTGATATAGGCTACATAACATAGCAATGACGATGCTGCTAGTTCTTGGGTATGTTTTTCCCCACGATCTTAGCTGGTGCTATGCGTAGGAGATTTCCAGGCTTACCAGGGAGGGCACCTTTAATCATCACAACACGAAGATCGTTATCAATTTTTACAATCTTGAGCTTTCGGATCTTTGTTTTGGTTCCACCCATTCTACCTGGCATCTTCTTCCCCTTGTATACACGACCAGGTGTTGTTCCAGCACCTATAGACCCCAAAGCTCTGTGACTTTTAGAGCCATGGGTCATTTGTCCCCTTCTGAAATTGTGTCGCTTTATTCCACCTGTGGGATAAAGAGAGAAAATCAGAATCAGAATCCAGCTTAATGAACTACTAGTGCACAAGAAACACAATACACAACCATAAATAGAGGACAGTGCAGAATATCAATGAAGTTAACTGTAGATTGAAAGTCAGTTAACGCGGCTTAAATCTAAAGGAATGAAGTTAACTGTAGATTGAAAATCAGTTAACGCGGCTTAAATCTAAAATGCAACAGCATCAAATAGGAATGTCTTTGGGTGTGCATGTAATTAGGAGCGCAACAACAGAACTTCAAAATGAGGCAATTAGTTAATGCAAAACTATAAAGGACATAGCATTCCAACTCAAGATGTTTGGGTCTCATTTCAAGCTTATGGGAGAGCTATCAATACTTATGCCTTGTCATATATCTTTCCACTAGGCTTGGCAAATATGCTCAGGCCATGCCCGGCTCAAAGTTAACAAACCCGACCCAATTTGACAAAGTTCCAGGCCAGACCCAAGCTTTTCCTTTTTTGTAATTTCGAGCTTTGGGCCAGGCCTCAGCCAACAAGAAGATTAACGTAGATAAACTGCTAGGCTTGGCAAACACTAGGTAAAACGACATCATTCCATCCTCTTGTTGGCTGCTTCTCTTAGGTTCCTCCAAGAGACAATGCAGATTATTTGTAATTAATCTACAGTTTCTGTGTCGCATTGCTCCTTCCCATGAGTTGTGACTGACACAAGCTTCACTTTTTTATCTGTGCATTTGCTACATCTTTCTTAGGTCCATTAGATACAGTTTCAGATGTTCTCATCATACTGGAGTTTCTACAATCTTGTGTTTACTACATTAGGAAGGCTTTATAGCTTGGCATTATTTTGGGGATGGTAAAAAAATAAAGATGGAAAAAAACAAGAAGAGGACAAGGGACTTCTTTTTTTTCTTTATAAATCCTCTCGCTAGAACCCAATGGGGAAGTAGATAGAGAGAGGATGCCCAGTACCCATTGGTGACGGAGGAAAATTCTCATTCTCCTTCACGCTGAAAAAGTGGTCACTAGAGCGAAAAAAATATAAAGTAGAATAATTAGCAAAATGAGCACTAAAAAGAAAACATAACAGATAATAAGAGCATATCAAAGTTGAGAGCAAATACAGAGGAAACAAAGGAGCAGCAAAAACCAGAATAGCAAAGATGAGGGAAAAACTAAAGCACAATCGGGCTTTGCGAAGGGCCCTGCCCGGCCCACTCCCATACTTACTTTCTACACATTGATTCATCTGGTATTAGCTGTAAATAAAAAGGAGATTGAATCATGTGAAGCAAATGATAGATTGAAGAAGATAAACATCCCTCAAATCAAGATGCGTGTCATTTCACATCACATGTATCTTCTTTGGATGCTTCATAATGCTGAACTTAACAGTTTTTAAGTGAAAGCAATGACTCTATTTTAGTTAAACTTTCAACAAATGGGAGAGGCTTTTATCAGCTTTCCTTCCATACATTTATCATCAAGTTAACAAGTGTTTTCTTTTGATTTTATAGAACATATTATAAGATAGGTTTAAAACCACCATGCCAAGGATTAAAACACGCTGGAGCCCATGAACCATCTTAAAGGAATTCATAGATTAGCAAATAATATTAAAAAATGCAGCTCAAGATTGATCGAAGTCCTTCAAGTAAATGATGGTTCATTAACAAACTTTTGGATTGAAAAATTATGATCCCCCAGACAGAGAGGAAGCTCTTTACTTGAAGTACAAGTACAACAACAGTCTTTTCTATGTCCTCAAATTCCTGCCATTCATTAGATAGTCATATTATTATCAAATATTCATATCTAAATCAATTGGTGCAATGTGGACTTCTTTCAAATAAAACTCAAGAATAAAAGCATACCAAAATTCCATTATATTGCTTTCATGAAGTATTTATTAGCAACAGCTAAACTGCAGCTTTCTAGCAATTTATAAGGGTAGATCTCTCTCTGAGGGTATAAACAAAACCTTCAAATCAAATATAAATTTCAAAAACTGACAAACATAAACAGAGCAAAAATTAACAGGTGCTATCCTTAATGGGATTGGCTCGATTGACATTGCCGGACAACAATCAAACTGAAATTTCGCTCCTGTATTCAGACTCCACAACGAAATTGTAGCGTAACAATTGCAAATCACGAAGAAAGAAAGCAGAATGAACCTGATTAAATGAGCAGGATCTCAAATGAACTAGAAAAAAAATGCACAAAAAAGCAAGAAGGTGCTCTAACCTTGAAAGCCCTTGCCAATGGTAGTTCCAGAGACATCAACAAGGTCACCCTCCTTGAAAAGCTCCTCAAAAGCCAACTTCTGACCAACCTCAAAACCGTCAATACTCTGAAGCCTAAATTCCTGTAAATGCCTCATGGGTATAACACCAGCCTTCTCCAAATGACCCAACTCAGGCTTCGTCAGCTTCTTATCCCTAACTCTCCTATAACCCATCTGAACAGAATCATAGCCATCAGTAGCCTCATTCTTAACTTGCGTCACAATGTTCCCCTCTCTAAAACCAACTACAGTTACAGGTACAACCTTCCCATCAGCTTCAAAATAACTCATCATTCCAAGCTTGGTACCCATCATGCCAACTCCAGCCTCAAAGCTCATTGCCACTACACCAAGCCCAGATCTTTTGTTTCTTGGGGTGGAAAGGGGGGTTTGGGAAAATGAATGAAATGGGCTTTTGATGGTGGGCGGTGAAAGGAAGTTGGAGTTTAATGAGACACCAGTTGCAGTGGCGAAAGTGATGGTGGTGGGTTTAACCAGTAAAGGACAGTAACAGCAACTGTTCAAGGACGAAATTGAAGATATTGGCATCTCTAACAAACGGAGTTTCGAGTATGATTCGTTACGTTGTTTCGGTGGAGATTCGACAGCATACTAATGTAGAGAGGAGAAAATATCAAGCAAAGACGATTGAGCGAGGTCGGAGAAAATGAAGAGATAAAAAAGAAAGTTGACCTTCTGTATCTTATCCTCGGCCTCACAGGGACCCATAATGAAGAACGATAAAATAGGTCATTCGTTAAATAAAAAAAATAATTTTAATATTTTATTAAAATGTTGTTAGATTTTTCGTTGAGAAGTAAGTAACGAATTAGACAGGTAAAAAGTAGACAAAGGAAACTTACAATTCTAAGCAACGTTGCGAATATTGTACTGAATTGGATATTAGTATGGTATTGTACCGGTACTGATTAATATCGGGTATCGTTTCAGATAATTTTTTAAATTTATAAAATAGTCCCTGAAATTTTTTAAAATTTGCAAAATAGTCCATTATCATATTGTACAG
>JAOTAY010000006.1:15372291-15388021 GCA_025629805.1 Erythroxylum baracoense
TATTATATAAAAGATTAAAATAAATTTAAATAAAATAATTTATTTTTAAGTTTAATTTAATGTATAATTATTATTAGAAATAAAAATATTTATTTTATTTTAAAATTTAAAATAAAAAATCACAATAACAGTTTAACTAATAATTAATTATAAAAACTTTGAAAAAAGAGAGGGAAGAGGGGTGTGAGAGAGGAGGCAGATTTTTTTTTAAAATTTTGAAAATTTTGCAGAAAAGTCCCTAAACTTTTGAAAATTTCTGGTACCGGCCAGTATTGGCCGGTCGGTACCGACCGGTATTGGCTGATACCGACCGGTATTTACACTTGGTACCCAAAGGGTCGGTACCGTTCCGTTTTTCGGCCGGTACCGTACCGTCTGGCTGGTACCTGCCAGTACGGAACGGTACCCATAACAGTGATTCCATAAGGAGAGTTCACATAATACATATTAACAAGCACGTCGGTACATAACCAACGCCTCTAACTAAGGAATAGATATTGTGTTCCTTTATTCTATTCTATTCTATTCTATTCCACTCTATACCCAAACCATCTCATCCATTCAATTCTCATTTATTTATTGCAATGGATGGATGTAAGGGCTTTAAACAGAGTTGGATTAGGATATTACGATCTGTTCCTCTCTAACCACTATCCACAAATACATAAATTACATTCTCCATGTATTACTAAGATAATCAAGATAGTGAAATTTGTGCTTGAAGATGTTTACGTGGAGTTTGATCGTCTATATAAAGGTCCTCTCAAATTGCTCTTTATTGACATTAGTGTCAAGAAAAATTTGTCTGCTCCTCTTATCCCATATAGTTATGATAAGGTAGGAAAGTGAAAAGCAGAAGCACCATTTCACTATGACATTTGGATGCCTGATAGTTGAGCACCAATCAATTATCTCATTCCATTCCTTTGGGGCATCGTAAATGTAGATTTGTGCAGCATCATACTTCAAGTCTCTTCAACAAACTCACATTGAAAGAATAAGTGGCTTATGCTTTCTTCTACTTTTTTTACATAATATACACCAATTGGTAAGGTTTAGAAATTTTGCTAGCCTATCAACTGTTGGCAATTTATGTTTCATAGTCAACCATGATATAGTGGAAGCACAAGGTTGTTGATGTTTGAACCATATCCATAGGATTTTGACCAAGTTGCATTGAAGGAATTTTTTGTAAGAGTGGTTGGTAAAGTTTCCATTGGTGATGTGCTTCCATACAATGATATCTTCCTAATCATTGGTACAAGTTTGGATCATCTCTGAGCTGGTTGAATTATGAATAACTGCCTATCTAAAAATATCCTTGTTGGAAAAAGTTATAGCTACTTTCATTTGTTATTAAATCAGATGCTTAAAAGTATTGTACCAAAATTTGTTATTGAATATGTTGCCTTTGTAGATATTATGTTGTTAGTCCTATCAGTCAAGATATTGTAGTCTCTTATGGTCAATTTAGTTGCAGTCGCTAGAATGTCAAGGTAAAGTATAGGAAAATGATGAAGATTGAAACCAGTAATAACCTTTATGATATGTTCCTGGCTCGTGGCACTCCTAGACAAGTAAATACCACTCTTGGTATGATTAACCTCTAGTCCAGACAATTTATTGAACACCTTTAGAGCTTTCATGAGGGCTGAGACCAATATGAGATAAGCTTTAGAGAGGAGTATCAAATCATCAGCAAAACTCATATTTAAGGTTTGCTTTCTCCTGCCTCTTGAATGGAATTTGAAGTGCTTAGTTCTTTCAACTGCTCTTTTGAGAATTCTGTTGAATAGTTCCTTCACCAAAGCAAATAATAGGGTGATATAAAGTCACCTTGACAAATTCCCTTACCGCTTTTAAAAGTTCTAGTTGGTTGTCTATTAATTACAAATGCTGAAAGAAGAAGTAGTAATGCATTTCTTGATCCATTAAGTAAAAGATTCAAGAAATTCCATCACATTGAGGGTATTAATGATGAAGTCCCAATCAACATTATCATATGCTTTCTTTAGGTCAATCTTAAGGATACAATTTATGCTACCTCTTCTTTTGGAATAGGTTCTGACCAATTCCTGAAGCAACAAGATGTTGTCTCTAATACGAGTTATTTCCTTCGTAAGAGAGAAATTATAAGGCTAGAGCTTTGGAGAAATTCTGTATAGCTGCCTTTTCCATCTCTTGTAGATGCAGAGAAAAGGAATTGTCATAAAGCATTTGTTAGAAGTTCCTAAGATCATTTCATGCTGTGTTTAGCAAATGGTGGGTGTTCCCTACATTCTTTATGAATAAAATTTCTGCCTAATTCTTAATGATTTAAATTTTCTTAGCATAGATGAATTGTTTATTCCCCTTGATTCTTGTATTTAAACCATTTTAGATTGCTTTATCAAAACTTGCTAACTTAGTTGAGAAATTGTTGAATATGAAAGGGATTTTAGGACTTACTGAAGACATATGGATGATGACAGTAGAGTGAACAACTAGACTATTATTAGAGAACATGGCGAGAAAGGCTTGAAACTAATGACAATTAACTAAGCAGTGGTCTATTCTTTTCCTGATGATGTTATCCACTAATTGATTATTGTTCCATGTGAAGAACTTTCCACCATAAGGAAGATTAGCTAGTTGAGCTTTAGCTAAGCCTTTCCTCATATTAGGACTTGAATTTCCCATAAATTTATTTCCTTCAGCTTCTTCATAATTTATGATGGAGTTAAAGTCACTAATTAAGAGCAAATGGATTAAGATGTTATCAGCTACATCTTTGAGTAGGCTCTATAATAAGGCCCTTTGATTAAAGCTATTATGAGCATAAATAAAAAGAGATAAGAATTCGTTTCCCTCAGCTCTTAATCAACACTTTAGATGAAATTTTTGATTAGTTATATAGCTAATGGATACACACAATAAGGAAGAATCATAGATGAGGTACTAACTTGAGTAAGTTACAATTCCCTTGCTTGATTTGAAATTTCAAAATTCCAACAATCTCAACTTTATTTTTAGTAATCATGCTTTTGCTCAAAAATTTTGTGTCGGGAGCATTAGCTCCTCTTATATTCCATACTAAGATCTTCATATATTTAGCTCCATTAAGGGAGACTTATTTTCCTGTTTGCTCCTAGTGATTGGTTCAAAGCCTTGTTTATGATTCTCTATATCTTCTGTTTCCTTGTTAGATGTTTTGATTGGGGTGTCATTATGAGCTATATTGCTCATCTTTAGAGTTTGGACAACTTCAATCTGTGGATAAACTTCAGAAGGGTCTGTATTGCCTAAGAAGCATGTAAGCTTGTCACCATTTAGATCATTTACCTGTCTATAATTGCTCTATTTACCATTTGACATGAGATTGTTGTCTTCAACATGATTGATAGAAGCTAATATTTGAGTTGGATGAACTATGGTGTTCAGTTCCATGATTTCTTGATATTCACCGGTTTAAAATACCTTTAGGTTGCCATACCTTTTGGCTTTTAGAATGGGGCTTCTAAGCATAAGGCAAATTTAGTTGATCTTCAACTAGTTCTATGTACTCATCTAGTATAATGATTGGAATTACCTCAGGTAAATTAGCCATTAACATTACTAAGATGCATATTCTCGTAAAGTTGAATCTTTTGATTTCTGCAGTGGCTTAATTCATACATATTAGCTTTTTAGTGGAGCTTGTTAAGTGATTGAGGCCACTTATTGTCTAGTATTTAAGTGGAATAGTATATATACAAATCTGAATTGTTATTTGCTTTTTATAATCTCTTCTATATTTATATCAAGGCGCCAAGCTTGGAGCAAAAGCAGTTTGTTATAAACATGCCATGGGCAAGCTTGTAGAATATTCTTTCCAATTTCAAGGCAGAAGAAATTAAAGAGAAAAACATAATCATTGTTGACTAACACATCCTATAATCCATGTTATTTCCAGTTGTTTAGAACCCATTGTTTCAAGATAAGAAATGGAGCTCTTTTATCTAAGAAAAATCCAAGCGATATGGAATTCCATTTCTAAGCACCTATTTGAAGGAGATTTATAGGTAGAGATACAATCCTGTGAGTAAAAAGACTCACTTGGGGGCAGAAGCTCAACTTTAGTACAGGTCTGAAGTCACCTTCCACCTAAACCCAAGAATTTTGAATGGGGTGCTCAGAATGGTCAGAAGTTGAGGAGAATAAGATGAGGGTCTAGTATGAAGATTGGATGAAGATGGATCAAGTTGTAAGGGTTTTAATTGAATTTTAAAATTTTTGAATCATTAAATTGAAAATTTAAAATGATGGAGTCCTAATAGAATTAATACTTCTTTTAATTATGTGTAAAATTAATATTGGTGTGATCATATGACATAATGAAACTCATTTATATCGATCTCAACACAATCGACGAAGGTATAATTTCATTGAATTTTTAATATTTTATTATTTAAACTAAATGATTTAAAAATATAAAGGTTCAAATTGAATACATTAAAATTATAGATGATAATGGGTTAACCCAAGTTAAGCTTAAGTCTGACCTAAAAAATAATGTCTAGGCTTGAAGAAGCTTAATCAAGCCTAAAGTCAGAAGTTCGATCAAATCAAGGTTTGACCTAATTATTTTATTTTTAATTTTAAACTTTAAAAAACAACGTCATTTTAAAACTTTCATGCTTTAGACTAGGTAATCTGAGCCCATGCTCAACCCGAAACTCACAAATTTTCAAAAAAATTTGAACCTAAACTAAAACCAAATCAAACTGGGCTAGACCCATTAACTTTAGTCCTAGGCTTAATTGCCAAGCTTCATCAAAATATTAGAGCCCAACTTGTATTTTGATGAAAGCGTTATAATTAAAGTCACTTTTTGCTTAAAAGTATATAATTCTTCTCCTTTTTCCTATCTTGCTAGGGATCATTTTAAATATTTAAGAGACATCTTGAGTAAAAAAAGAAGAAAAAGAGACAGTGAACCTATATAAAACTTAAAAGAGAAAATTGTGAAATTATTAAATAAAGATTTACTAGACATATGTTACATTCAAAGTGAAATTATAATGAAAATTACAAAGAATAAATTGAAAATAAAATATATAAAAAATGATAAAAGAAATAAACTTTTTATGTGATTTGCATTTTTCTAATGTACTTATACATTTTAAAATCAATACTGAACTATTTTTAATATTAAAACTTTTTATTTATATTTTAGAAGATAAGATGCTCCTATTCAAATTCTTGTCCAAAGAGGTTGCATTAAAGAATTTAGATGAGGGGCCTTGGCATATATACGGAAGACACATCCATCTCCCACTTTGGAAGCTAGGAAATAAACTTGAATCAATAATGATTATACAAATTCCCCTTCGGATCAATATTCACTAGAATATTAGTCCACTAAAGAGTTAGCTACTTGGCTAGTTATATAGGCTCACCAATTGCCAGGGATGAATAAATAACTTTATTCAAAAGAGCAGGATATGATCATCTTTGTGTAGTGGTTGGTAGAGCTAGGTAAAGAACTTCCAAATGAGAGACCTGCTTTCAAGCTTTGACCTTCCTTAGCAAAGCAAGGCCAAATATGGAAACTAATAAGTAAACTCTTTGAAAGGGGTGGTTACTGTGAGCTTTTAAATATAAAGACTAATTTAAATGATGAGGAAATTAGTAAGGAGAAAGATTATGATGACCCTACCACTTTAGGGAAGCAAAATTAAACATTCCCCAATTTTGTAAGAGTTAAATCCTATAACCTTATTTCATTAGGTTAACAACTTGTTATAGACTCCATTACTCAAACACCAAAACATTTGACATAAAACTCAAATAATGCAAAAGAGGACTCAAACACCTCTATAAGAGTCAAGATAGATCACAGATTCCAATAGAAAGAGGAAGCAGCCAAGCAATATGAGAATCAGTGTAGTGTAGTGTCTAAATATCAAGCTTGCTTATAAAAAATAAATAAGAAAAAACATGTAGAAGTATAAGAAAGAGACAAAAGAAAAAAGATTGCAGAAGCCTTACTGATTAAATGTCTTTCTTATCTTAGAATTTAAGAGGTATTAACTACCTTAAAAAGCAGGTAATGCTTCAAAACAAATTAAGAGAAATATAGCTTTTGCTAATGTGCTTATTAGAAACCTAACTTAAGGAAGAAAAGTGCAAGAGACTTAAATTCATAGTTGACCATTAGTGTGTTATTAAAAATTACCTATCTCATCATAATGGAATGATTTTTCTTGCTTATGATCCTAATAGAACCGAGTAACCTTAGCAGTTAATAAAAATTAGATAATTCATCTTTTTGTTACTTTACTTACTAAATAGGTTGATTATGCAATACACTTTGTCTATGGTGCAAACTTGGCCTTCCAAAATACTAAGCTATGGAATATGATTAGAAGCATATACCACAAAAACAATACTTCTTGGCTAATATTAGGTGGCTTTAATAGTATCTTGAACTTCTCAGAAACTAAGGGCAATAGAAGCTTGGATAAACTTAATGTAGAACTTCAGTATGGTAAGGAGATAGATGTGATAGAACTCAAGCATGAGGGGAATCTCTACACCTAGAGTAACAAATAAGAGGGAAAGTGGCAAATAAGGAAATAACCTTAATGTATCAAGACATACAATCAATCATGGTAAAAGCTATATTTTATTACCTACAAGAGCTAGAGGTATTGCCCTATAGCTTTCTTCAATCATTAGCATTTAACTCGAAGATTGTCTACTCTATCTTCACATCCTTATCAGTATAAGAAGATTAAACTTTAATGATTGCACCCTTTGTTGGACAAATTTTAAAGAAGGATTAATAATTGGGGCAACAAAGCTTTATCCGTTTGCTAGCTACGTTTAATTTAATTAACTTAGTTTTAAGTTCTCTCTATACGTATCCTCTTATAAATCCCTTTATAAGGCGTTGATCAAGGATGTTGAGTGACTGTTAAGAAGCATCCTATGCTTAGGATAAGGGAATTAGAAATAATATGCCAAAGTTTGATTTTTGTAAACTAAAAACAACAGGTGGATAAGGTATCATTTTGTTTGTTTGCATTTAGTTTGATCTTCATTGTTGTTATTTCATGTTTAGTGTTAATTTAGGATAAGAATTGATTATTTTATGTGGGAATAAAGATTGACCAACTTGGAGATTGAGCTAGAGACCCAAGATCAGAAGAAAAGAGGGAACTTTCTGTTGCAAAATCCCACGATCATGGGAATCATACCTATTCCCACGATCGTGGGAAGTTTAGGGTTCAATTAAATTTTAGGTTTTTGAGTCTTAAGGAAGGTAAAGATTCAAGGATTATTAATAACAATTGGGAAAATAGCACATCAACATCAAAAATTCCAGATTTTGGCAAAGAAGAGAAGGAGTTTCCTTATTCGATTTTCTGCTAATTTTATCTCTTCTAATCTTTTTAGAATGGAATATTTGAGTGTTGATGATGTTATGGAGACTATGAGTGGCTGGTTTGTTTTTAGAGATTGCTTTTGAACTATTTTTGTTAAACTCCTATTTTATTGAATTGAATGAAAGTTGTCTTTGGTAATTGTTGATTATATTTGTATCTTGTAATAAATCGAGAGAGTAAGTAAGATTATTTATGTAGGATTGTACAACAAGAGTTGGCAACCTATAGACTTACAATCATCACATTGATTGATTAGTTGAAAGAGAGATCTCGGCTAATTCAATTGATCACCCATAGGATAGCTTAATAACTAGATAAATTAGTAGAGTGATTGGGTAGATTGAGAGATCGTTCAATTGACTTCATTTAATTTGATTAGGGACAATTAATTACACCTTGAGAGAGGGTAGTTAATACATTCGAAAATCTTAGGTGAAACACAATTCAATTAATAAAATAGGAGGGAGACAAAATAGGAAAAAAGTAATCTCTAGTCATTAAATTCTTGAATTCCAATTTTTCTGCATTTTGGTATTGTTCTTTGGTCATTATCAGTCTTTAAATTTTAATTTAATTTTCCAGATTATTTTTATTAAAAAATTTTATTTTTTAAATAAAGTTTTATCTGAATTAAGTGATGTCTGAGCATCAGTCCCTGTGGGATCGATATCCGCTTTTTAACTACAAGTCACGACCTGTACACTTGTAGTTTTTGAGCATAAAACGTGTAGATTGTGTTACATAGATTACACTCAACACTATCCTTAAGTGGCATTTCATGAAAATTTGAGCTATTCACTAAGATCGGTAGGATTTATTAACCAACGTACTATTTTTGTTATTTTTAAGTGACATGAACCTAGCCTTTTGATGTGAAGGCAAACAATTGTGACGAATGTTCCCTGGTTACTTAACTAGGTCATGCTTTTGTTAAGGGGCTTAGTTGGAATGTCATTATATCCTTTTGATGCAAAAGGCAAACATTTGTGATAAATGTCCCTAGTTACTCAGCTACATCATATTCTCAACTAGTTACTAGCTCTATTCATAACCTGATTTGTTTCAAAAAGGGCCAGTAGAATAGTTATTAATTAAACAAAACACACATTTTTATTATTTTATTTTATTTTATTGCCTACCTCGTTTATTTAGCTAATCATTCTCATGAAAAGGCACTAACAATGCTACTTATTTGATTGACCTAAAATTATAAATGAATGTGGTAAATTCTAGAGTGAACAAACCAACATCATATCCTAATTAACATGCATATTTGACGAAAACAACCTAGAACACTAATTTCACAAGCTAATAAATCTTCGCAACCTAAAAGACTATGTTCAAAGCTAAATTGATTTCGTTAAGTCCTAGCAATTGACACATTCACACAAATCATACCATGTAATCATAGCAATTGCCACATTTACATAAATCACACCATGCAATCCTAAACAAAACTAACATACAACATTCACATTCAAATAAAAAACATATAATGCATATAACCCTCCTAATACTTAGACATCACATTATCCTCAATATAAGAAGAACAAACAAACAATATATAAGGTCAGAATACAAATAACGAAATAAGAGAAACAAGAGAACAATTAAAAATAACAATTAAATAAAAAATAAGGGTTAGAGTGTAGAAAACATAATGGTGATTAAGGTGGTGATGGTGTTAGAGGTGGTAGTTGAACACCTTAAACTTGAACTAGCCTGTCCTGCCCTAGTCTTGACATGAGATTTAGCACTGATATCTCGAAGTTCTATATTATGGGACTTCAAGATTTTAGCTCTCGTTAACTAACAAGTGTTAAGAAACTCAGGACGATGGATAGTCAGTCCGTTGCAATTAGCACCATAGTACTCTGCAATAGTTGTGACCAAGTACCCCATCCTAAATTATTGCTTCTCTTTCTTAGAGAAGCAGTAATTACATTAAAGATATGGGTGGAGGTACAAACTTGGACACTATGATCCATGCATTACATTAGAAAAAGTTTTTTAGTTGAAAACTTATTAGTTTCAATTTTTTCAAAGACCGTTTGACACATAAATTTGTGCAATAACAAGTATTCAAGGCTTCAAATAATATTGTTTTAGGAATTTTTAGCATCGAAGCTCTCCAACCCAGTCAGTTCTGTCCAATATTGGGTGGCATGAAATTTATCGTGTTGATCAACTATTTATGAATTAGGGAATCTACCAATTTCACACAAAATGTCATAATCTAATCCATATAGTTGACCTCACAACCGAAACCATAGGTCTTTAGGGTTGGTTGGCTCAAATTGGAGGGAGGTGAAGAATTCTAGGGTTAGTTCCTTGTAAATAGGATAATTGAATTGCATGAATTTTTCCCACTGAATTCTTCTACCTAAAGCCTTAGCTCGTTCTCTCAATCCAATTGCTTCTAACGTATCAAAATCTAAGTATTTAGGCACAATGATATTCTTTAAACTAAGGGAGTGATAGCGGTCACCTTTCCCCTCTAAGAAGATAGGGAAAGGTGCACCGTAATCTGCTACCTTGTTTCTTTATCCACAGCCTGATACTTGAACTTTGCCTTTAGGTTGGGTTCGCTTAACCATCTGCTTGATGCACAGTCCCATTAGATTGAGAGTTATGAAAAGTTTGGAGAGAGTTGAAGGTTTGAAGATGAGTAGAAAGAAGTGAGAGGAGTTGACTTCTTAGGTTTAGAGAGAGAGAGAGTGAGAAAGTGAAAGGTGTAAGAAAAATGAGGGTGAGTGTGAATATATAAGGTAGGAAGGGTAAAAAGGGGTAAAATTGAAAGAAAAAAGGATGAAAATTGCGCACCATTAATTTGCCCCGCAGCAAGCCACGATCGTAGCCTTGCAAAAATTCCTGCATATTTTTCGATTTTTGCTTCTTTTCCTTATTTCATCTAGAAATCCTTCCATACCTTATAACTACATTATGTGCTTGCCTTCCACCACATTCCTATGCCAACTAATTCTCAATTCTCTCAAGATATTCAACTGGACTCGAAACATATAAAAGAAAAATAAGACACCAAACCTACTTACTATATAAGATGACATAACAAGATAATTATAAAAAATCCGTAGGTCACCTCCCTTTTGGCGCTTCTTTTACCATTAGTAGCTTGATGTACTTCTTTTGCTCATGGTGGTTTGAATGAGTTATGTAATGGTAGCATGATCATACATCTTATGAATTGCGAATAAGCTACCAAATTATGATTTTCACCACCCTTCTTCGTTTTTTTCCCTCTTATTCCTTCAAGATTGTGGCTTCCTAGGTGGATCCATATGATCATCACTATGTTCAACCTCTCCCTAAAACTTGGTTCTCTTTATAATGTCTATGGAATTGTGAGAGCTTCTTTTATCTTTGGACACGTTAAAGGACACCTTCTCATTCCCCACCTTTAAGGTTAACTTGCCTTTGTCAACATCTATAATAGATTGGGCGATGGCTAAGAATGGTCGTCCAAGGATAATTGGTATCTCTAAGTTTTCCTCTATGTCCAAAGTGACGAAGTTTATGGAAAAGGTAAATTTTTCGACCTTAACAAGAACGTCCTTGAATATACCTCTGGGACAGTGAATTGATCTATCAGCTATCTGCACACTCATCACGGTCAGTGCTATTTCTCCTAGCTTCATCTTTTTGCATAAAGTGTAAGGTACCATACTTATTCTAGCTCCTAAGTATGCATAAACCTTATTCACCTTGAAATTACCTATGGCGCAAGGAATGTAGAAATCCCCATGATCATTTGTTTATGTGGTAATGTTGCCATTTCATTAAAGTTCTTCATGCTTCCTACTTCACTCTTCAGCTTTTCCAGCTCCTTTATATTGATTAGTCTTTCTTGTATGGATTCCATAAGAGTGAGTCACATTTTTAGCTACCTTATTACCTCAAAGACTTCCTTAACTCTGTTTCTTTTGGCTTTTGTTGTGCTAAAATGGGGTATAAAATTGCAAGTTAATACTCCTTGATTTCCGTCAGGTTATGTTCATTCAATAGGAGATTTTTGTTAGCCCTTTTCTTTTGCTGCTCCCTATCTTCTTCAGTTTGGTCTTGCTTCTCCTCAGTGGCTTGGGTGATAACCATGATCCTTTCCTTTAGGTTTGTTTCTGTGTTACTCGGAAGGCTCCTCACAATTTGTGTAGATAATGCATTGGCTAACTGACCCATTTGGACTTCTAAGTTGTGGATGGAGGATGCACGATTCTTTGTCACTTGTTGAAATTTTTCTTTCGATCTCTTATGTGCTTCATCTGTATTTCCAATCTTATCCAAGATTTTGTCTAATTTGGCATCCATGAAATTAGGTTTCTCCTGTTGAAAACTAGGTGGCCCTTGAGGTTGATATTGACGTCCAATATTTTTTTACCATGAAAAATTTGGATGATTCTTCCACCTAAGATTGTATGTGTTCGAATAGGGATTGTTCCCTCGACCACGACCAAACTATGCTCCTATATACTTAACTTTCTTCGTTTCCTTACCTTGCATCAGGAAGCAATCGATGGTATCATGATTGTCTTAGCCACATAGCTTACATCTTTATTGAATGGCCTTCATAGGGGCTGAATAAGAAGCTTTCATGTTGTTCAGTTGTTGAGTCAAGTTATCAATCATAGCTTGCATTTCTGTAATTGGGTCAATAGCTATAGCTCCTTTTTGCTCATAGAGGGTTGTGGGTTATCTACACCTATCATTCGTCCATAGACATCTATTACTAGCCATTTCTTCAAGCAACTCCTCTGCTTCATTGACAGTCTTTCGCATAAGCAATTTGCTCAATGCTGCATCTATGGTACCTCTCGTAGGTGGATTGAATCCATTGTAGAAGGCATGCAAAAGGAATTCTTTAGGTAGGTCGTAATGTGGACACCTCCTTTGTAAATCCTTATACCTCTCCCACATCCCATAAAGTGATTCCCCATCACTTTATTGGAATTTCGTGATTTCTTTTATAATCTTCATAGTTTTAGTAAGGGGAAAATACTTGTGTCAGAACGCAAGTACCAATTGCCCCCACGTTGTAACAAATGAGGGAGAAGGTGGTACTTTGGCTCTATCCCATAACGTAAAAGGGAAAAGCCTCATCCTAATCGTGTCTTCTGGTTTCCCATGATATCAAAAGATATCACAAATTTTGAGGAAGTTCACTATATATGCATTGGGATCCTAATTAGTCAATTCGTAAAATTGCACATTTTTTTGCAACATGTTTAGTAGGGTCGACTTAATTTCAAATGAAGTGCTTGAAAAGGAGGTCCAACAACTCCTTGATTGGTTACATTAAATCTCGGTCTCACGAAATCCATAAGGGTTTGAGGTTGCTTACCTTGGGTTCCTCCTTGTTGAAACTCTTGATGAAATTTCTCAGCCATCAGTTCTTCAATTTCTTCTTCTTGGCATTTGACTCTTCAAATGGCTCATTCCAGGTGAGTGATGTTGAGTGTTATGGTTTCAGCGATCCAAATTTGTAATAGTTAGTTTCCAAAACTACTGAGAGTTAGAGTGTTAGATTACTTAGTCACATGAATTACATCATATTAGAATGAATTTGGTGCACTTATGATATGGTTTTATGATTTCATTCACATGCATAATATAAGCATACACATATGAATTTTGATTTAGAAAAATTGCGCTCAATTGACATGTTCCGGGGAATGAAAGTTTCTAAATAATTGTGACATGATTGTGCATTTCTAATGTCTTGTATTTTGATTTACCAATAAAAAGAATTGATGGATTAATTAGTAATTTGGAGTTATTTTTCACAATTGGAAGATTGATGGATTAAAATGTACATTTAGACTAGGAAAATTTTCAAGTACAAAACAATTGACATATGAAAATTTAGGATGACTAAGCCTATAAAATGAGTAACATATGGCAGTAGACTTGAGTGATAAATGACTTAGAGAATTGAGTGACAAATGGAAGACGAACTAAGTGACGTTTGATAGCTTAAAGAATGGACATGTAGCTGGCTTAGACACTTGATAAGTTTCCCTCAACTAATCTTACACCTATACAAAACAACATAGACACTTCTAGCATCATCTTCATGGTATTCTGCTGTAACTCTCTCCTTCTTCTTCCTTTCATTGCCGAAACTAACTTCTCCCTCACTTCTTGAGTTTCTGCTCTAAATTCTGTCCATTTCCACCTCAAAACTCTTGTCAATTTCTTTAGAAAGATAGCTATATTCTGTTGTCTTCTTCTTGTCTCTGCTAAAACTCGTCTTATTCCCTCATTGTTCCTGAGATGATCTTGCATACATGTAAGGCAAAGCAGGCTTGATACATTAAGGTGGCATTTGAGCTGAACAAGTAAGTAAAGTACTGATCTATTGTGGCTTGTGTTAGCAAAAATTATGATGACTGATTAGGGATAAATTGAATGTGGTATTGGTGTTAAAATTGTGCTGGAAAATGGTGAATGAAAGGGGTACCTTCTGTTTTGCTTTTGGATGCATGATAACAATAGTTTATAGGTTGTTTATATGGATTATTTAAGTTAGGATTTAAATTATAATTGATGATGAATTCACACTAAAGATAGGTGTTAATGAAGTGTTTTCAAATCTGTAAAAGTTAGGACTGCATGTATGATGGTATAAAGTGAATGCTAGTGAAACAAATGAGTAGATTTTTGTAAGATTTAATTCAACCAATATGGAAGCTAGACTAGCATGAAATGAAGTGGCTTTAAAAGACATGAATTCTGGATAAATTCAAGTGGTAGTGATGTCTCTAAGTGTGAGAAATTCATACAGAATTGATGAAACAAAAATAGTGCACGATCATGGCCTGTTTACATATTTGACAGTACACGATCGTGGCCTATTTTGCTTACTTTCTGTCACGATCATGAGCCTAGTGTTGGATTTTTAATTTCTTCCTTATGTACATGCTGAACCAGTTGAGGAAAAGTCACTCTAAATTGGTGTATTTGGACTTGATTAAGGCTTAGAATGAACCTAGATTGTTGCTTGATTAATTGGTTAAGAGTTTGATAAATTTAGGTTATTAATTGATGTCATAACATAAATAATGTACTGTTTTGATGGCAATGTAACCATGGAAATTATGATGTGATAAAGGAAAAAAGATTTTCTTATCAATACGAACATGATCTTAAAGATATGAGTAATGTGTATTAGGCATGAATGAATGAGCATTGAAGAACATGAGGTAATTATGAATGAGAATTACGTAATTATATGAATATATATTGCTAGAAAACTTTGGTGAATGTATGATTGATGAATTTGGAGTAAGTCACGCTTACTTAAGGTATAAATCTTATTACAAACTAGTTGTATACAAACTATAATGTTTCAATCATTAATATATTTGTATAAGAATACATATATGAAAAGTCAATTAAACATACATTGAAACATGGCACATATACATGTGCATGATTGTATATTTATATGATCAAACAAATTAGTGATTTGTGAACTATGTGTGTATTGCATGATGATAGACGTGCAAGGTGATCGTCAACATCTTGACATTGCCAGAACATTGAGGCAATAACTTTTCTGAAGCATACTGTGAGTTAACTTGGATGTGTAAACTCAATTATATGTGTTTTTGTATGAATTGAATGTTTAATATAAAATGTGTGTACAATTGATTGATAAATGTCAGACTTAGATCCGACAAGCTTGATATACGGCTTAAATATGCTGAAATGAAAGCATGGTATATGAATTGACGCATCTCATCACATTGAAATGCATGATCAGATAAAGAAGTTGTGACCAGAGTGATCGATGTGTAGAAAAGAGCTTTAAGCTCAAGATTATGAAAAAGAGCCTCAGGCTTAGATAACATGGATTAGGTATCCACAATGGTGTTGATTTTAGATCATAACTCAACTAATAGGAACTTGTCCTATAGAACCTTCAATCAGATGGAACTATGTCCAGGAACGACTATAATCAAACACACACAGAAGCACAAGAACAAAATTCAAAAGATAGAAATATAAAACAAAGAGAAAAGGGGTTAGAAGAATGTTGGTCAATGGAAAGAACCCTAAGAGAACTTGTTTTTTAGAACTTTAACCTTGGGACACCACAAAGGAAGACCACTCCTTTGATAAGTCAAGTTTTCTCAAAGAATACAAAGAAAGAAAGAATGCTCTCAAAAATAATCAATAGTATTTCTAAATGAAAATCCCCTTCAAAGTATATAGAGGGTGCCTATTTATAGAAAAACTTCCTAACTTAATGTCCTAAAGAAGAAACTAAATAAAAGGAAACAAATCAATCCCTAAAAGGAAACAAA
>JAOTAY010000006.1:15403382-15424058 GCA_025629805.1 Erythroxylum baracoense
CTGTTCGTTCTTCTTCCGAGAGAAAAATTATGCGGTGTTTAAACAGTATTTTGGAACGTGCTAGCACACATTAGCCGCTGCCCGGATCGTTCATCCTCGTATGGATACTAGTAGAGGACGTTCGCATGTTGTAGCGTCTACAAATTTAAAAACAAATACCAATCCGCTTCAAGAGGTAAGTTCATACATGTTGTGTAGTTTCAGTTATACTTTTGTTGTGTAATATGGTCCATTCCGCTACGTATTGTGAATTCCCGAGCCATAGGTGATCCAACAGTTTTCTCACATTTGATTTAGTTTCAGGTATAATGATGTGACAATGGAGAGCGAAGGAAGTACCAGGAAAAAGGCAAAGAGGAGAAGGGTCATCTAGAAACCCAAGTGGAGCCGATTAACCACAAGAGTAAGAAACTGTATATCTATTGGAGCGATGCAACCTATAGATGTATCAATTGGGAGGCACTGGAGTAGGCTAGTCTAGACTAGTGGGTTCAGGACTTAATTAGCGTTAGAACATGGTCTCATTGGAGCTCTCATGTTAGGAGCTTACGTTCGAGGTGCTCTCCACGTTCTTCGTAGAAAAAGGTCATTATAATTGAGACCGATCAAACACAATTTTGTTTAGGGTATTGAGAAAGATGATTATGATAAGTTACACAAAATTTTCCATGATGATGGATCTTTACAACCAGGATTTCATGGGGACACATAAGTACATAGCCCTGTGGACAAACTTTTTGTACAAGATGTGGCCTTGAGAGGTCTGACGACCATTAGCTAAAAGGATGAGTACGACCCCAACAAATCAAATGCCTTCACCCTTTGTCATCTTAAACTCAAAAATATCCATACAATGAGTGGGCAAGGTGATAGATTCGGAGTTACCAATAACTTGGATGTCTTCTACCTGTGGAGTATGAGCAAGAGGATGTCGATAAGTCGATTCATCTGGGGCATGCCTTAGTATAATTCTTCAAGTGCCAGAGTGAAGAGGAAAAGATAAGGACTATCTGCATTGAGCCATATGTGATGCAGTTAGTAAGGAGGATGGGAGTCTTAAGGAGGTTACCATCGATGAGGCTGCTTGGTATCATAGTTGCACTTAATTTGGATATCATGAAGAATATGCATATGGTATATAAAAGAATAGGACCAACAAGAGATATACATCGCCTGATTAGGCTTCTAAATGAACAGGTAGCTTCATGAGTAGACGGAAATCATCCCAATATAGTAACGTATCCATTAAGACAGGAATCATTGCTATCCTAGACAAATGGAGAAATACAGGAGGAGGCTAGTGTATGATCATCCAGGGCACCAACACCACATAGACATTGTGACTAGCAAAAATAGCTCGATTGCACAAGTAAATGGGGTAGATATTGGGAATCTATTGCACTATCTGAGCGAACGAGGTAGCATTGACGGAGTGGATAGAGAGAAGAGAGGCGCATGATAAATGGAAGGAGGAGGATTTAATGTAGATGGTGGAACATCTTGGGATATCCATACCACCTCCACCATTTAGAGCAGCTACATCATCTTCAACTCTGTATCAGTATAAGGCCTGGAGACTTAAGGATCCTTTAATTACTGACATACAAGACTCATCGAGAGATTGATAGATACAAAGATAGTATGGATGCTCTAGTTAGGGATGGTTGTACATAGTATTGAATGGACTCTTCACTAAATTTAGAACTTTGTAAATCTTCTTATTCAGGGAAGTACCAATTCATACCTTTCTCACTTTTATGATTTTATGGATATGTTGTTTGTCTTTGTGTCTTTGTGTACATAGGGAACAATGTACTATTTTAACATAAAGGGAGTCTATTCATTGTCATAAATTTTATCTTATGTCACCAAATATTTTGTCATCATTTAAAAAGTGGGGAATGTTAGGCTAATTTTTAGTCTGTCGTTCTAATGATAAAAAATCTTTTACTATAAATAAATTTACTTTTAAAGATATTAGTAGTTCTATTATAATGAAATCAAGTAAATGTGAAAGATTAAGAATAATGGAAGGAAAAAAATGAGTATAGGACCCAATTGAATCAAGTAACTAATCAAAAATTAAAGAAAATAAATAAAGTAGATTATAAACAAGAAAACTAAAGTCATTTCATATGAAACAATCATTTTAATTTTCTAATAACCTTATCATAGTCATTTTAATAAATTAGGATCATTGTATGATCATATACATGTAAAGCATAATACATAAATTCTTTTATAATCAAGAGAAAAATTACTTTGAACTTTAAAGAAAATTTCTTAATCTTTAAATAGAATTTAATGAACTTTTGAATTATTTTTAAATTAAGTTTTTATCTTTGGAAAGGCCTGGAAGTTGAAGTTTTGAAACTAGTTTATGTAGGTATCTGACTACTCTAAAGTTTATAAGACAAAATGTTAAAGAGAAATTGCATGGGTGGTTTGCAACCAACTAAATGAAAGGTCATAACTAACTAGTTAATAGTGGGTTTCCAAAGTTCTTCTTGGAAATTAAAATAATATTAAATTTCAAGGCCAAAGCCAAGAGTACATATTGCAAATGAATCATCTTATTCTACCATGAAGTCACAAACTATAAAAGCAATAAAAACGTAGACATTTTGATAGAAACGTTAACATCTAAAATTCAGATATCAAGCTAGTGAAACTATATTTAGATTTATAAATGGAATCACATAAGAGTTTTTAAACCTCTGGAAGTAAGAGTAGTTTTCAATCTTTAAAGATTTCAGTTGCTCTCCATTTCTAGAGGAAAAACAACCCCTTTACTTATTATCCATGCCATTTTTTTATCTTATTAATGTTCCTATAAGTAGCATATTATAGATCTAATTGTTGATTCTTGAAGATCATTGAATTTCTTTCTTATTAAAATGTATAAATTGTTTGCAATTTTGAAAGGGTTAAAATCATCCGTACTAAGCTGATAAGGAGTAGTAGCCCATTTGAACAATTCTACTCCATTCATTTATATATAAAAGAAAAGTGGTTACAAAGGTGTTGAATACTATTACAAAGGCTATTAACGAATTAAAAAAAGAAGTGAATTATAGTCTCTAGAGCGACTAAGCATAGCCTATAGACATGATTAGGAGAGGAAGAACCTTTATTCTATCTAAATTAGTTATGGCCTGTCACTGGAATAACTATTCTATTCCAGTAGTATTCTTGATAATTAGTTACTCCTTTGTTTGGGCAGTATTGTTCATAATTATTTATTCCTTTGTTTGGTTAGAAAAAAAAAACACACAGAATAACTAATCCTAGGTTTAGTCATTCCTTGACTTGGGGGAATAACTAAAATCATCTCCCCCCTATCTTTATCTATTTTGAGCACTTCTGGAATAAATTTCATATGTGCAGGACAAAAATATCCTTCTCTACCGCATAAAGAAAGGCTCGTCCATCTCCAAGCTTCAAGCGATTCTCTTCTCCAAAAACTTCATTTTCACTCTCTCTTCAAGCCAACCTAGCCTTCAATCATCTATCTCTCTCTTTTAGGTAAGTTAAAATTGTTCTTTCCCAACAAGTTCTATCCCTCTCTTCGATCATCCCACTTTTGTTCAGGTCAATTCTTTTATCCTTTTTCTAGTTCGACACCAAAAATAGGATTTGGAATCTTATCAGTTCCCATTGCTAACGCTCTCTCAACGTCGGCCAACTCTCCCAATACGTAAAAACACACTCTCTCTATCTCAATATTTCTCCTTTTATTGTTTTTGTTTTTTAAAGATTGTTATGGGATGATAAAGTTGCAAGATCGAGTTGTCTATGGTTCTAGGAAAATTGTGGTGAACTTTACTATGTTTTGATCGGCAGTTCACGCTGAATTTCGATTTATTATGCTAATTTTTAGCTTTTTACTGTGTATGTGCGTTTCCTTGTAAATTAACTTTTTTCCATGGAATTGGATGGGGGAATTTTGGTTTAGGGCATAGGCTTACTGTAGTTTGATCGAGCTGGTAGAGTAGAAGGTTAGGGAACAAGAATAATAAGTGTTATGTTTTTGAAATAATGGATTGAAATTTAATGCTTGTGTTCTTGAATCTCACGAGCAGTTTAATGCTTCTTTTTTTAGGGTTTTTCTCTTCACTCTGAACCTCTCCCTCTTCTATATAAAATTTCTTTTCTTTTTTTCTTTTTTCATAACTCGATTTGGTTTTTTTTTCTAGGTTTTGCTCTTCACTCCGAACTTCTCCCTCATCTATATGAAATTTCTTTTCTTTTTTTTTCATAACTTGATTTGGTTCCTTTGCAAATGCTTTTCCTTTGAAATGCTTGATTTTGGGGGCAGTTTATAAGTTGGTTTAAAAGGAAAGCCTCTAGGAAGGAGAAAATGGTCGTAACAAGTCCTTGTTTTCCAATTGAGAAAGTGGATATTTGAAGCACTGGAGTTGAGAAGTAGGTGCCGGTTTTAGTTTCTCATCCACAAGGCTATGGTCCTTTTTCTTTGACCTGTAGAGTGGAATTTGAAAAATATATTCAACAACCATTATCTGCGATGCTAACCATCTCAACCTGAAATATCTTATCCCATTTTTTCTATTATGGTGTCAAAATCCTCAGACATTGTAGCTCAATGACCCAAAATTTCACTAATGTGTAATTCAAAGTTAACATGCTACCTTATAGAATTGGGCATTATTAAAGTGAAATTTGAAAACTTCAGTGCTTTTACCAATTCATAACGAACTAACTTGAAGTTGATTTATTGGTTTTCAACTCACACCCACCTCATTTCTTGTTCTTTGCAATCATTCACAAGTTGATGTTTTGTGGTGCACTTATTACAATAATGTTAGACAAACCATTGAGTTTGAAAATTATGTTGGTCATGTGGTTGTTTATTGACATACAACTTATGTGTTGGGAAAAGATGATAATATATAGAAAAGAGGGTGAAAAATATAACTATATTAATATTGGGTTAAGTAGGGTGTTTAACTGGTAAAGCTTTCAGTAAAGTTGCCAAAATATTGACATATTGTTAATAACATGAATTTGAATAATTTTTGTGGCATCCTTAGAAGTAGTTGCTATATTCAAGCAACATAAAGCATACTTTGAAGCCTTTGTTGGAGTCTCATGACTCGGATTGAGTAAGATCTTTAGGTAGTTTGGTTCTAAACATACTTGAATAACACTTTTTATTCACTAAAAACTTGGTCAAAGGACTTTGTCTTTATAAGCTTCATGATTAATTTTCTTTTTATTTTTATTATGTTTATGATTATCCGTGTTATTATGATTATTAGTATTCTATACAATTGTTTATTTATCTTTTTAGTTATTATTTTTATTTTATTTTATTTTATTATTTTATTATTTTTATTTTTCAACCATTTTGTTATATCTATATATTTTTATTTTTATATATCTATTTCACTTTAAGCTTTATCATTAGCAATTCTGAATCTCAGATTCAGATCCTTACCTTTCTACTCTTAACATGGATTCGACTACTTTCGAAGCTATCGTTGGCTTTTCTTTTTTTTTTATCAATGCTCTGTCTTTTTTAGCTATTCCTTTTGTCTGTTATCTTTTTCGGATGGGTTTATGAGCCTCTATGAGTCGACTAAATTCTGTTGTGTTATTATTTATAACCATTTTTTTCTTTGATCAAATTTGGGTTTTGTTTCTTACCTTAGATTACCCCTAGTTGTGGGACAAGAAAGTGTGAAATGAATCAACTTTGAAGAAGTTTTCATAAATTTTGGGTTTCGGCTATTCCTCTTTTTTCTTAGATTCTTTACAAGATAACCTCTTCAATGGTGGATGTTGTTGTTGTCAATGTTCCCTTCCTTCAGCTCTTGTTTGTTCAAAGATGGGCTATACTCTTGTACTAGTTAAGTTTATGTCTTCGTCTGTGTTAGTGTATAGCAAAGTCTGTCTTTTTGGTTTTAGGTGCGTGATTATGGGAGTCCCACTGATAAGCCCCTATCCTGTAATGACTAGGCAACCTACTCGACACTACATAGTGGCTCTTTAGTTGATATTTGAGTCGGCTAGAAAGTTCCCTTGAAGCTAAACATATTGCCCTTGTTAAGGAAAAGATTCAATTCACAATAAGAAATGTAAACATTGGAGTGTTTTTTCAATTTATTAAAAATTTCGGCAGCTCAATGGTTGTATTTTGACATCCCAAAAATTTCAAAGTCCCTGTAAAAGTTCAAAATACTTCTATTATCACATCAATTTCTCAACTCCAAATTGTGGACTTCAAATCCACTCACATGCAGTCTCAAATAGTTACATCAATAAACTTTGAAAAGGTAAAACAAAATTATGCATTCTATTTAAAAACCTTTATACACATCCATTCTTTATACAAATGTAATTCGCAAAACATGTTCAAAGATAAGCAATAATTCTCAAAAATATGTACAAGGCAAAAAAAATTGTCTACACAACAGCACTTAACGAAGTTGACTACTTGCGAGATGGAGTCCCTGCTATTGAAGCCTCTGAGTGTGCACTTGGGAGGTTTTATCTAAAAACAGAAAATAAAAGGTGAGCTAAACGAGCTTAGTGAGTATTATTGGTTTCCAATAAAAACATTTATACAAATATTAACCTCTACAAAAGAAAACAATTTCTTTTCTTTTCAAGTAATAACCAATGATGTTACAAAACACATTCTTTTCTTTTATAAGATCAACGAATATGTAAAACAAAACATATATATTTTTCTGAGATCAAGTTCCTCTTTTCTTGTAAAGTAAAAAGTTATGGCAATCAATACTTTCATAAACTTTCTTTTTAAAACATAGCCTATCGCTAATTTTCTTTGTCATATGGTACCCTTAGATGTAAGGCTACGAAGTTGGTTCTGCATTGCTTACTCGTGCCTAGTTAACCTTTATATACCAATTGTTATGAAGCTAGTTCTACATCGCTTATCCATAATGATGCTAGCACTACATATAAATCAGTGGTTACGGAGTTGATTCTGCATCATTTACTCGTAACAGTGCTAGCACAATATATACTACACATGTGCAGAGGGCGACTCATAAGACATGCTGACAAGTACAACACCACCCATGTTAGTGATAGAGACCTCCCAAACACCGCCATACACATTATGACGTACTCTAATCAATATAATTGTATGTATAAAGACCTAACGATGTATCATAGGCTAAACCATAATTAATACATTAGCGTGCCTCATTTCAATACCAATTAAAAACATATTCAAAATCTATTTTTATGCCAATTTAAAGCATATGTAAATTTCAATTCAATGACAATTCAAAGCATATGTACATCTCATTAGTTTCCAAGTGCATCTAGAACTCAATTCAATATTAAATCAAAGCCTATGTAAACCTTGTGAAGATTAACTTTTAAATTCAGGTTTGGCATACTTTTCATAATAAGGTAAAAAACATCTTTACAAAGTCAATTTAAAGATACACTTACTGTTTGTTGTTTATTATTAACCACCCTTACATATTTGATGATTTTCCTTTATTAGTACCGAGTCTATGATGATGAGAAAACTTTATAGTCTTACTCAGCTATAAGGGAGACCCTTGAAGGGTTCCTAAAACTTACCAAGTACATCTATAACCTATCCCCTTGTACTACAAATTTTATGACAAAGGGCTTAGCCAAAATTTTAGCATTTTGTAAGATTAAATTTTTTTCTTTTCATTCAACCATTGAACAACTTCCAGGATTTATACATGTTGTCTTCTTTCCATTTAAATAACGTACATAGTATACACATTTTGTTTTCCTTACATTGAACCATTGGACTATGTACAACATACATGCTGCCATTAAACAACCATTAAGCCACATATGTAGCATCTACATGCTGCCAATTAATACCCATTGAATAACATACATAAGACATGGATATACATATTGTTTTGTTCTCCATATACCATGTTGTTTTTCTCTTTATTTAGCCATGCACTCAGCTCAAACATTCACGCAATTCACAGGGGAATTCATGTTTCCAGCTTAAGCATTCACGTGACTAGCTAAAGAGGATGGACAAGAGTGGTTTAACATACCTAAAATCAAATGGAAGTGTGTTGTCCATTTTTTTCTACACACAGTTAACGTTGATGAAGATGTCCACAGTTTTTAGCTTAAACACCATGTTGAATTTATTTCCCAATGGTAGTAACTTGAAAGACTTATGCGTGAAGGGAGCAGCTGTAACTAATATCATTAATTTTGATCCAAAGGATAAGCGAAACTTCGGTGGAATGAAGGTGGGGCAGCTCCTTCATTGTTCTTGTTTAAGCTACAGGTTGTTCAAAGCTATCCAACACGTTGCAAGCTTAACTTCCAATAGTTGTCCATTATTTTAACTCTCACCATCATTGTTTAATTAAGCCATTAACTTCTTGTGTCAATCACGTGAATTCTTGTCTCCCATATATAATAAGTTGTTTTCATTTTTGTCTCACCAAAATTATACACGTCTATATCATATATTTGCCTTACTTGTAACAAATTTTATGTTCCTCACATCTACTCCTTCATAAACGTGACATCACAAGGTTTTCATGCATTCTTGTTCCAAAATAATAAGAATTTCTTCATGTATGTGACAGCTACCACTTAAGGTTCATTCACATGTACATGTATTATTTCTTTTCCAAATTAATTAAATGGTTTAAGAAAAATCTGTCCAATTTTGATAGAAATTTCCTGTCCACGTATTAACATGTTACACCTAAACATATCAACATATAAGTTGGATCGATTTACTTTAAGTATCCGCAACTATGAATAATTCTCTCACGCTTGGTTTACTTGGTTTATGTCCTTATGTTTCATCCCAAAAATGCTTCAAATTTACTCCATAATAATTTAAAATATGGTCTATCTTGATCTATCATAAATCCATCCGAATGAATTTATTTTTTGTCTATTTTCATACTAGTTAACTCTAATATTTTTCGACTATCATTTGACTTTAATACTTATCATTCAAGGTTAGGTTCCTAGTTCACCTTTTAGCAAAAATATAATTTACATTCTCCCAAAAACATCGTTCATATGAAATAAAAGTTTATAGAAACGTGAAAAGAAAAGTTTGGGGTTTTACATATTAGGAACGTCAAATTATTTTGACTAATCTTTTTATGCACAAATTTTTTTATAGTTCATTTTTTATATTATACAATATTCTGATTAGATATGAAACATATAATTAATGTCTACTTTATTTGAATCTGGTCGTATTAGTTCTCTACCATTAGTAATTGATTTTATCAGTGACATCTAAAAAAAAATTTTAGTGTGAAATAAAATTTTATAAACACGTGAAAAGAAAATTCTGGGGTTTTACATATTAGGAATGTCAAATTAGTTTTGACGAATCTTTTTGTGCATGAATTGTTTTTTATACTTCATTTCTTATATTATACAATATTCTGATTAGATATAAAACATATAATTCATGTCTACTTTATTTGAATCTGGTCATATTAGTTCTCTACCATTAGTAATTAATTTTATCAGTGACATTTGAAAAATATTTTTAGCATGTCATTCCACCTTAATTAAGAAATTTTCAAATTAGTACTAATCAAGAATAAAATAGCATTATTCCTTACCACTTTAAGATGATTAATCCTATATTGATAATTTAACCACTTCTATATAGTTCATGCTACATCAAGTAACTACTAATTGAGCCACCTTTGACTAGGAGAATATTAAAAAATAGCAATTCCTATATAAGATACTGTAGACATCTCAAATCAAAGAATCACTTATACAATTATCACAATAAGAATTTTTATGAACATCTAAGTAATATTTCAAATAAAATTACTATTAAGTTAATTAAATGAACTTATTTTCTTATAAACACATATGAGTTTGTATAAGTTCCTTGATACTTTAATCTATGAAATTGAATACTTTATTCATAAGGAAGTCACACGTGTAATAGTCTTTTTTCTATATTAATGTTCAGTCTTAACAGATCACGACTAGGAATAATTTAGGGATAATACATAAGTATAATATAAATCTCACAATATTGATATCATAATTCTTTTACAATGTATATTCATTACATGAACTTTATTTTATAAATTAGTTAATTAGACAAATTGTACAAGACAAATAGTATCTTTAAATAATTATGTCTTATTACAAAGTCTGAATACCACCAAATTCAAAGCCATTATAAACTCAAATTATTTTTTGTTAAACTAGAACTTGATATTAAATTTAATTAAATTGAATTTTATCTATTAATTAGCCAAACTCAAGCATTTTTACTAAGCCTAATACTGGTGATCCGTTCTTGATGATAGAATGTTTGAACGTACCATCCCATCCTCTTTCTTGCCACCACATTCTATCATAGAGAAAACAGTAAAATTGGACCTTCATTTATAGGAGACGTTTTATCGGATAAAAAAATAATGCCATTCTTACTGGTTGTTTTCAGTGGATCACCCAACCTGAAGTCTTAACAATCCAGTAACGCTAACTTCAATATGGTTTTTCAATCGGATAGTGTCTTCACTTTTGAATCCCAACATCTCCAAATAAGATAAAGAATGTGGTTACTTAGTCAAACTCTCACTCCTTGAACGCTATCTCTGATGTCCTCTCTAACTTGTACGATTGTAATTATAATCCACTTGACTTATTATTATGTATGTTAACAAATTTCAACTGTTAACAAATTTCAACTGCCACACAGTTTTGTGCTGGCATTGAGACGTCACACATTCCATCAAAAGAGAATACTTATGACTTTCTAATAGGACACAACGTGGCGACACGAAAGGATGAATACTACATTATTCAACCGCATAACCTGCTTTCAACAACATAATTCTTATAATTAAATCACTTTTATTGAATTTTGCACCACTATTTATCGTACGTTTCTGTTTTCTATTCGTTCACATACAACAGTCAACAACGGTGGGAAGAGAGAAATAAGTCGACTGATTATGCTCTATATTAAAACCTTTGATTCAATTGTACTTATCATCACTATTTTTACATCAATTTTAAATCAATTGTTAGTAAAATGATTTTTATTTTACTTTAAAAAAATTATTTTATTTTTTAAATCGAAACAATATAAAAATTTAGATCACACAAAACCATCATATAATTTTGGTTTTAACTTAAATTCAATTAATAAAAATTTAAATATATGAAATTTTAATCACCAACTAAATATCACAATTACAAAATAAATTCATGAAAATTAAGAAAATAGTTCGTGCAATGTCATAAAAACAAAAAAATGAATTTGAATGTGATCCTTTTTTCTATTTATTGCAATTATAAAATTTATTTTCTTATAAAACTATTCTAGATGACGTAAATTAGGTAGAAAATTGTTGTCATTCATTTTTGGATAAAAATATAGAACATTTATTGTCTGTATTCGTTTAAGATTTTATACGATTATTATACATAATAAATTTAAAATTATTAAGTTATTTATAATATTAATGTTCGTTCTTATCCAATTACGTTATATAATCACGAATGAATTCTTTACAAATTACAAATCCATAGCTGACCAATCCCTTTTAGCAAATCTGGATCCCAGAAATTGTGCTTCCAAAACGTTAGGCTTCCACGAATTGGAACCCTCATGTTTGCGGAAAATTCAAGTCAAATCAGTAGCTGATGAATTCACGTAGGCAAAGAGGATAAGCACTGACAACGTGGGAATGCCATTTTCAACTTTCAGGATATGGCTCTCGGTCACGGGCTTGTTCTTATATTCACAAGTAATCCTGTATGGATAGACTCCAAAACTTCTTGCTAGTTATTATTTTTATTTTTCGTGTTAGTATGTTGTCGTACGGAGCCTACGGGATAGGTATAGGATTAGTCTTCCACGTGCTTTTTGATAAAGACGTGCCATCACATGCTATATGTACGTGTGTATATCTTTTACGGAAATTTATTATGGACTTCATTCACAATTTTAGACAGATTTTCATATTAGTTTTAAGGGATATTAATTCGACGGTTACATGCATTGCTAAAAAGATATATCGTTCCAAATAGTTATATTTTAATATTTCATTAATTTATAATTAAAAGGTATGTTTATACATATATACCGTTAGAATTCATCTTTTCCAAATTAATTAAGATTAATTAAAACTAATGGAAAAATAGTACAATATAATACAATAGTGAAAATATCTGAAAACCTTGAAGGATAGCCCCATATAATATCGTAAATATCTAAAGACCTCGAGGGAGACCTCTCACCAGACACCATTCTTTGGTAAATAAATGCATTCTTATCTCTTGAACTTGACGTATTTATCTCCAAAGTTCCGCGAGCATAGTAAAAAACTTTTATGATAAAAAGGTAAAAAATAATTTATAATTTCTTATAAGATTTATGTTTTACGCCAAATAAGTAAAAGGTCACTTTCTAAATTTTTGGTCAAAACTTTCTCTCTAATTATATAATGAAGAGACATACATAGGAATAAACAATCGCAATTCAAATTATTCCCTTACATAATTGATTGATGCTCCTATCTATATTAAGGATATCATATATTAAAATAATATATATTTGTCATCGTGCACATATTTTGGAAGTCTACTTGTCATCTTGGGCTGGGGTTAAACAATTTATATATCTTGAATTGGGTAGATTTCATTTAGGCAAAAACGTTCGCTCCTGACATTTAAATATGACGTTAAATGTTACAAGCAATTCGAGCCTAATTCGATTTGAAGTCTAAAAATTATATTAAAAAACGATACTAGGTTTGAACTGAACAAAAATTTTAAGCCAAATTTAGCTCGGATTATTGCGAAGCCTAATGGCATTTGGAGGTTTTTCGGTATCGCAAGTTGTGTCGATGGTTCAGTTGACATTACTAATATTCTGTAGATATGTTATGCCATCAAATTACAAAATAGCGTTACTTAGCTTATGAGACTTGATTCCCTTTTTTTGGGGGGCTCTACACAATTAGGCCAAAAGAAAAAAGCAGATGTGCAGTAAAAAGAAAAGAGAAAAAGCAGAGGAACAGTAAGAGAAAAAGCAGAAGTGCAGTAAAAAGAAAAGAGAAAAAGCAGATGCGTAGTAAGAGAAGAAGCAGAGGTGCAGTAGAAAGTAGAGGTGCAGTAAAAAATCTTGTTATTATAAAATTAATTATTGCCTCACGAAAATTGATTACAAGCTTCAAAAGGATTAACATATATAGCACTTGTACAATATAAGGAAGGAAACAGATGGAGTTTCCTTTATCTAATAAATTACCACATCTAATGAACTACCACTTTAGTATAAATTTGTTACTCTTTGGAAGTCCTTGTCACCAACCATATCTCCTTTGATAATGTTGTGAGTACGATCAACCTTATCACTCTATGATTTGTGAGACTGTTTATGATCATCCTTAGCACTCCATGATCTGCTCATAGTATCATCCTTATCACTCTATGATTTGCTCATTGTATCATCCTTATCACTCCACGGAGGCTGTAGATTGCAAATATCCCCCACAAATTGAGTCGGGGTTAAAGGCACAGTTTGTTGTAAAATATGTGAGGGCAGCCTTGGACATAAGTTTAGTAAATATATCAACAACCTATTTATCTCAGGACACATGTTTAATGACAAGTAATGCAAGTGCAATTCATTCGCGGACAAAATGGATCCAACTCGAAGTGTTTGCTCTGATCATGAAAGACAGGATTAATTGTCATGTATAGAGCACTGATATTATCACAATAGAGGATTAGCAGAGATAAGAGAGAGATGTGAAGATCTTTAAAAATATAAGTGAGCCATGTAAGTTCGGCAACACTATTAGCCATAACACGATACTCAGCTGCAATACTATAGCGAGAGATTGTGTGTTGTTTGATAGCACACCATGAAATGATATTTGTGCCAAAAAAAGTGTAGTAACTAGTGGTAGATCTCCTTACTGTAGGCCAGCCAGCCCAATCAGCATCAGAGAAAGCAGATAATTCAAGAGTTGTATTGAAAGTGAGGTGTAAACTAGTGTTAAGTGTTCCTTTCAGATATCAAAGGATTCATTAAACCAATTTCAAATGAGCAACTATAGGAGCGTGCATGATCAGCATCAGAGAAAGTACACAATTCAAGAGTTGTATTGGAAGTGAGGTGTAAACGAATGTTAAGTGTTCCTTTTAGATATCGAAGGATTCGTTGAACCAATTTCAAATGAGCAACTATAGGAGTGTGCATGATCAGCATCAGAGAAAGTAGACAATTCAAAAGTTGTATTGGAAGTGAGGTGTAAACCAGTGTTAAGTGTTCCTTTCAAATATCGAAGGATTCGTTGAACCAATTTCAAATGAGCAACTATAGGAGCATGCATAATCAACATTAGAGAAAGTAGACAATTCAAGTTTTGTATTAGAAGTGAGGTGTAAACTAGTGTTAAGTGTTCCTTTCAGATATCGAAGGATTCGTTGAACCAATTTCAAATGAGCAACTATAGGAGCGTGCGCGCATGAATTATGAAACATAGTTAACACTATAGGATAGATCTGGACACGTCAATGTAAGATATTAAAGAGCACCAACAATTCCTCGAAAGTGACTGGGACCAGTAATAGGAGTAGTATCTGTAGTAGGTAAATGCATAGTGTGACTGGGATAGATGTAGCACATCTGCTGTGCTAGAAATCTCAACTCCAAGAAAATGATGCACTGGACCTAACTCTTTTATAGAGGACTTACAACTCAAAATTTGAATAAAAGAAGAAACAAGCTCTGTGGATGACCTTGTAAGAATCATATCATCAACTTAGAGAAGTAAATTAAGTGAACCTCGATTAGAATGAAAAATAAAAAGAGAAGGATTAGCTAAACTATAAAAGAAACCATATGATATAAGAAATTCACTGAGTCTATCAAACCAAGCACGTGGTGCTTGTTTAAGTCCATATGAAGCACGTTGGAGCTTACATACATGTATAGGTTTTTGTGGATCAGTAATACCTGGCGGTTGTTCCATATATACATCTTCAACGATGTTGCCATGTAAAAAAGCATTTTTAATGTCGAGTTAACGAATAGGCCAATGTCTCACAAGAGCAACAATTAAGATGAGCCAAATTGTACATAGTTTGATTACAAGAGAGAACCTCTACTTTCGACTACACCTCTGCTTTTTCTCTTACTGCCCCTCTGCTTTTTCTCCTTTCTTTTTACTGCCCCTCTGCTTTTTCTCTTTTCTTTTTACTGCACCTCTGCTTTTTTCTCTTGGTGTCAGAGCTATGACTTTATTGTTTTTGAATGTTTAAAATTTTGTCACATTAAAACTCACACAATCCAATTATCCATTATAGAGAGAACGAGCTTTAGGATTAGTAGAGAGCTAAGATTTGGTTGGTCATCTCACCAATGAAGCACCAGTTTCAACAAAATATACCACCTTAGATTCAAACATCAAAAATACTACACCACGCTTGACAAAAGAATTCACTATTTGGAAAAAATCTGATCGCCTTCTCCGAGTTTGGATCATCAGAACCCTCTCTGAAGAAGCTCTTGGACTTATGATTGGTTTAGACACAACACATGTAGTTTGGGAAGCAGTGAAAGATGCTTATGCACAAGACTCTTAAGAGCGAGAGTTTACACTACGACAACAACTGACTTATCTTTGCAAGGATGATAACAAGACCATTGGAAATCACATATGCGTCTTTAAAGGTTTATATGACAATCTTGCTGCTAATGAAAAACCTATACCAGATAAAGAAAAAGTCTTCTGTCTCCTCACAAGTCTCAGTCCATAATATGAAACCTTTACAACAACGATGTTGAAACCTCCAAGACTAACTTACTCTAAGATCATCTCGCAATTGCAAAATCTTGATCAATGTCGAAAATAGTTTTTAAACAAATCAGATGCGTCTTTGTCTCGCCTCACTCCACATTTAGCCTTCTATAGCCAGCAACAGAAACAATCTCAAAGTACCGGCTCAAGGAATCACAACAGTTCATTTATTTCTTCAGGTTGTGGATTTCAAACACAATAGTTTCGAAACCAAAATCAAAGTTATCCAGAAGACTCGACATCAGCTACACAACAACGACAACAACCACCACCTCCAGGAGAATGATGTATGACAACAGCAGAGCGAGACCTATACCGCAATGAAACATGTCAATATTGTAGGAAACCAAGTCATATTGCTAAAATTTGTTGGTGGATACCAAAACGAATGACTCAAAATGATTAAATTCCATAAGCTCTTACAACTCTCACTTTAGACAACTCCATTGTTGAAACAAAATGGACTTCTGATATAGGAGCTTCAAATCACATGACAAGAAAGCAAGGTATGCTGACTAATATTCATAAATACTCCGGATCTGATGCAATCATAATTGGAAATGGTTCTTCGATACCTATAACAGGTATTGGTGATTCATATATTAAGAAAAAAGAAAAGATTTAGCCTCTTCATGATCTTTTAGTTCTAAATATGAAAAAAAAGCGGAGGGGCAATAAAAAGAAAAGAGAAAAAGCAGAGGAGCAGTAAGAGAAAAAGCAGAGGTGTAGTAGAAAGCAGAGATGCAGTAAAAAATCTTGTTATTATGAAATTGATTCTTGTCTCGCAAAAATTGATTACAAGCCTCAAAAGGATTAACATATATAGCATTTCTACAAGAAAAGGAAGGAAACATATGGAGTTTTCTTTATCTAATAAACTACCACATCTAATGAACTACCACTTCACTAAGAATTTGTTACTCTTTGGAAGTCCTTGTCACCAATCATATCTCCTTTGATAATATTATGAGTACGATCAACCTTATCACTCTATGATTTATGGGACTTTTTATGATTATCCTTATCGCTACATGATTTCCTCGTAGTTTCATATCGTTGTCATTCCATAATTTGCTTATTGTATCATCCTTATCACTCCACGGAGGCTATAGGTTGTTAATAAGCCTTTTTTTTGGTATAAAGGCCTAAAAAAAAACTTAGGCAGCCTGTAAATAAATGGTTATATTTAGATATTGAAGCCCATTAAATAAGATTCATAAGTAGTTATCTTTACGTAAAAGCTAGTTATGATATATTAACAACTTATATTCAGAAGGTATGGATACAATAAGATTCTTCCTGATTTACATAAGTTAATTACCTAAAATATAAAACTCGTAAATACTTAGGTGCTTTTATGGCTTCAATGATTCTAAAAGTGATATAAGATTGTAAATATTTATATACGAGTATAATAAATATGAAATTAGAATTTATAAATTAAAAACAAACTCAAACAATTCAATTAAAATACCAATGTAACAAAAAAAATAGAAAAAGTAAAATTTTGAAATATGAAAATTGGGCATTCTACCTCAAACATTTGAGCAAAATCAACAAATTTCAATAGAGTTTAAATAAACTGGTAATTGTATTTTGTATATTTCTTTTGCTTATAAATAATTTTATACTGATACTCGAACGAGGTTTGGAATCAATTGAAATTATCTTTGACTACGGAATATTTGGTCGTGAATAAAACCTCAAATATGGCTGGTATGAGTGGTTTAACAATCTCATCCCTTAACCAGAGGTCTCAAATTCTAGTCATAGGAATGGAGAAATTTATTTGATCAGTACTTTACCCCTTACGGGCTGACCCGATACGAGCGGAGATTAATTTGAGTGTAGATGATTTAAAAGCGTCTTCTCATAATTAAGACTCTCTTAAAATACCTCATAAGGTAAAAAGAAAAGAAAATAATGAAGTGACATTATAGTTAGTAATTATCAATCATCATTACAATAAGATCATGGTTTTCGTGTGCATGGAGAGACAAAGAAAGGCGATACGAGGTGACACTACACCTGTTTAAGTCAAAATAATATTGCGAAAAAGTGATTTTGGTATAACTCTTCAGATTCACGTGAAAACTGAAAATTACTTTATTATATTGACTATCACTCAGTGTTCTCCTGATGTGTCGTTTGCTGGGATTGATGTGATATCTTCTCCTGATGGGTCGTTTTCTAAGATTGATGTGATATTTACTTGGATCAAATTATATGCATTTCAATTAATTTACTCTTTTGAAATTGAATTTTCACTGTTTCCACTTTGCATTCTAGCATCTCCATGCTTTTTCTTCTAATATCTTGACCGACAAAAACAGTATAGTACGTTATTGAAATTTGTACATTGTACAAAATTTTACTCTAATGTATTGTTTTCGCGTCATTGCCAAACATTGTTAGGCAGTTCAATGGAATCGTATATCTTAATCTGATTCTACTTTTTTAAAATTAAATAATTTCGGTATTACTTCAAGTTATTATTGATTGTCACTACAAAGACACACGTTGTTAGTTTTACAATAACATTACTATCACCATATATGTCCTTCTATTTCAATTCAAATAAATCCATGTGAGCTAACTGGTATATCTGCTGTTATGTTTCTGTTTTCAATTTCATTTTAAATAGAATTGCTTTTCATTATGTATATATATATTGCCAATGGGATGAAATGGGAACAAAAATCTTAACTCAAAAATGATATTTAACTATATAATTATTATGGACCTACTATCGATATTCTAATTTATATTTTATCAATAAATGTTTAATTGATAATTTAAAGTTTAAGACAGATATTTAAAGTATTTTTTGTCATTAAAATCGACAATGTAATTATCTTAATTTATTATTTAACCTCACAGTACAAACGTCTCACAAAGATGCAGAGTCCTCCAAAACATCGAGAGAAATCAACCTGCTTTTTTTTTTAATTTTCTCGGTCTATATTCCTCCGAGTTCTTCTTAACTAACATTTCTTTATCATTAACTTGAAGGCGCTGTCCAAAAAGATAGACTTAACAACACCAGATAACACTCCTACTCGTTGAGAACATATATACCTATAATTCATGGTAAACTGAATAGGTAAGGTAGACAAGTGGGTACGTTATGGACAGTGATGGGAGTTCATCAAGTTATGTTCTTTTAGCAGATTCTTCTTTTATAACACTTTTTGGGTTTGGATTTGGCTTTGCAAATATGAAAATTGGAGACAGAAAGAAAGGTGAAATAATCGTGCAAAAATTGCATGATGATTTTTTGCTCGTGGTCTTTTTATTATGGTTATCATTATTTTATTATTTTTATTCCACCTTTTTATTTAATTTTTACATTATATAAAACTAAGTCTTTTAATTGTTATCTTGATCTTTAATTTTTCATGAAGCCATCCTAAATATGTGTGTGTGTATACGCAACTATTAAATTTAATAACAATTTATATATATTATTCTTAAGTTTGAAATAAATTATTTGATAGTTATTATAAATATTAAATTATATGTTCATAAATTTGAACTTTTTTTTGAAAAGTAATAGTAATTCCTTGATTAATAGGTATCTACAACCTTTACAAGGATTAAGACTACAATAAGAACAAAATATAAAGGATCAAAAGTTCCTAATTACAAGTTGAAATTCTAGTTTTACTTTACTAACCATCTTTTCTTCATGTTGGAGGAGAGCTTTGCTGCTATTCCTCTAGGATCCAAGTTGAGTATGCTTTGGAGAATGATTTTCTGGTAGTTCTATTACTTCTTGCCTCCTTTTATTCCTCTCATATAGTGGTGAGCTTTACTTACCATACGTGATCTTATCTATCACATTATTCAATATCTCTCATTGATCTCTATAATTGATGATGAAGCTCAAATTTTTTTATAATACACTGGTAGGTCAAATCAGTGCCGGTCTTGAACAGAGGCAGGCAGAGCACCTGCCCAGGGCCCACCATAGAAAAGGGCCCTTTCAGCTTCTGAGTGCTTTAGGTAAAACTTTCAGAGTAGTGTTTCAACGTTGGTGAAGTTCTCTATATTATGTATCCATTTAATGTATAGGATGTTCTCTAATATGTATCCAACAGTTCGATTATCATTGAATGAAAAGAAGGTAAATGCTTACAATTGAATGCAGAGAACGTTAACTTTCAAAGTTAACAAAGTTAACGTTAACCTGTTGATTATAAATAGTTAAAAATAGTTTTAATATATAGGACATTCTCTAATATGTATCCAACAGTTCAATTAGCATTGAATGGAGAGAAGGTAAATGCTTAGAATTGAACGAAGAGAACGTTAGCTTTCAAAGTTAACAAAGCTAACGTTAACTTGTTGATTATAAATACTTAGAAGTAGTTAGGCATATTTTTACTTTCTAATTTCTTTATTTTTATCAACATATGTATTTAAGGTACTCTAACTAAAAAATTGACAGCAAAAAAATTTCACGATTATGCCTTCTAAGTTCTGAGTATAATTTAAAGGTAAAGTTTCTAATTTTAATATATTTTAATATTATTAAATATTTGAATATGTTATAATTAATTTATAATTTGTCATTAACTTGGACACTATATTAGCATTTTAAATCATAACATTAATATTAAATGATATTGTATTTATTTGTGTTTTTCTTTTTTATTTTTAGATTACATATTATTTATAAAAATAATTAAATATTAATAAATAATTTAACTTTTGTAATTATAATTTTCATTATATTTTGCGGCCAGTAATGTAATAATTATTGGATTTGTGTTCTTGTAGAGTTCACATAAGTTTAGTGATAATATAACTAAATCAAATAATTTTAGTTACTCAATTTAAA
>JAOTAY010000006.1:15424158-15440696 GCA_025629805.1 Erythroxylum baracoense
CTGTTAAATGGACAAAAGTTTTAAAAAGGAAAAAAATGGTTCCTCATGATTGATAAGTGATAAGTGTTTTCAAAAAAAAATTTATACCGATTTTTGTTTAGTGAAGTGATGTGACACGCCACCCCCGCGGGGCACGGATTCGGATATCACCGTCGATGTCGGGTTCGGGTCTAGTCGGGAGTTGGGGTGTTACAATGTAGTTGTAGTAGTTGTTGTTGTTGTAGTAGTAGTAGTAGTAGCAATAACAACAACAACAACAACAAGATTAATAATAATAAGAACCAGAAGAAGAAGAGAAATAATAATAATAATAATAATAATAATAATAATAATAATGTAGTTAGTGGGGACTATAATAGATATTTTTGTCTTTTGTTGGTTATTCCTTTATCATTCTAAATTTATGTTTCAAACCAAAAATTAGCATAAAAATTCTTACGTTTAAACCAAACTAAATAACACTCATTTTATTTCATTTCTCATCTATTCTATTCTTAAGAATAATCATTTCATTCCTTATTTATTCGAACAAGTGAACTAAACATTCTGTTAGACTATTTCTCACCACTATTAAAAGGAAACTTTCTATAGGACTAGTGCTTTGATTAGCTGATACTCCAATCAAATGAAGTAGCCAAAGATTAGTGATTGGTTTGCCAATCCAATCTAGAAAATAACCATTCTAATAGTACGTTTGTGTGTTTAATGATTATTTAAAGTGCTTTTGGGTATAAATAGACCACAATGAATTGTAAGAATAACCTTTGACATACTAGATACGTGGTAAGTGCTTTGAGAGAATAAAGAGTGCCTACGTGCATTGCAAAATATACAATGCGTCCTAATTCATCAGTTTTAAGTAAAAAAGAGAGATTTTGGGTTGCAGACGGTTGTAAAATTGTTGTAATTAGAGAAATTTTTATGATGCATATTAAGATGGTTTCTCTTAACTTTGAATAAGATTCTTAAAAGAGTTTCTCTTCGCCCCTAACAAAGTAAGATAATTGTAAAGATTCCTTTTCGCTAGTGATAAAGATGGATAGAAGATTCTTCGCCCATAACAAAGTAAGATAATTGTAAATATTCCTTTTCGCTAGTGATAAAAATGGATAGAAGATTTTTCTTCACCTGTTGAAAAGAAGAAGATAATAACTTTTTAAATGGAGTAGATGTAGGTTGAGAATTGTTTGATCGAATCACTATAAAGTAGGTATATCTCTCTTCCCATGCTCTATCTAATTATGATTGTGTTAATTTTATGATTATATGGAGGTTGAGAATTATTTGACTGAATTACTGTAAAGTAGTTTAATCTCTCTTCCCATGTTGTATCCAATTATGATTGTGTTAATTGTATGATTACTTTATATGAATTTATTATAACCATTCCTTGTTATATACAATTCATTTATTAATATTTAAATATGTTAAAAAGTGTCCACTAGGAGTTAACTTCCTTTTAATATACCATCCAATAATCAATAGACGTTTAATTCACTTCCTTTTACATACCTAAAAACTAAAATCTAGCTTATAGCCTCATTTAACATAGGCAGGTCCATTTCACTTCCCTTTTAAATAGCTAGAGGCTAAGATCTACCTTCTTACCTCACTTGACATAGGCTCATGTAAGTTAATTTTCATGTTCGGGTAGTTCAACTTTTGAAGATTCTTAATTTTATCTAAGAGGTTAAGATTAACTTAAATAATTAGCTAGACATTTTGAGAGTTAATTCTTATTTAAGAGATACAGATTTAGTCAAATAGCTTAATACCTATATAATTTTTCATATTTTTGTGGCTATTATCGTTTCCTTGCTCAAGATACAAGGAACTTTTATATGAAAGCTGCTATATAATTTTAACTTCGCTTCAAGTGAAGTTATTATCAATGACTGTTAAATTCGCGAAATAACATTACCATGCGCGTTGTTGGAACTACATTCCATGATCCTGCTCCGTTCTTATAATTAATCTTTATGTATTGCTAAAAAGTAAGTAAATTCTGCAGTTTAAAGGAAATGGTTGTCACCTGTCATCCAAATTTCAACATATGAAAACACAATTTTGGTCTTGTCTTCGGAGTACTTCGCAAAACTAGTTCAGCACCTAAAGTCTCGTCAAGTAAAACATTGGTCAGTCAAATTGTCAATTTTAACTATATATGTCCCGAGGAACAATAGGGATCAGGCAGGCAATGTGCCCAGTGACACTACAGAGGTTTCTCCTAAATCTGCCATGTAAGCTCCATTTGTCCCCAGGTAAGGTGCATGCTGTCACCGATTTGGACTTGATTTGATCTTCTTACGGACAATTCATGCAGCACTTGAATGGTATTCCAGAGTCTTCCACAAACTCCACCACATTCTAGAAATTTCTATAATCTTCTTTTCCTCTTCTAAAATTTTGAAGATAATTTTTGAAAACTCTTTTGAATCAAACCTCTTCAAACATGCAGATCGTGACAATGTGCAGTCAAAACCCGTGCATCCCACAACTTGGTTTCAGCAGTAAAGGAAAGCATAAAACCCTCCCCAACTCTTATGCTATGTTCTCATAATAGCTATAAACGCAATTCAAGCGAAAGAAAGGAAAATCATTTTCAAATTGGTTCAATTTTTAACAAGAAGAACTGGATTGACCAATGACAAAAGGACAAATCCATCACACGGTAATCAATCTAAAGCAAATTCACATATTTTAAAGATTTCAAACTCCAATTTCCCATTCTGTATTATATATGTATCTGTGCTTTATTACGATGATACACTCTTCAAATCACAATCTTTATAGTCAGGGAGCAGAGTCCCTTCGGAGAAAATGAATTTCTTGGTTGCACCAAAGATTTTGGCCATCTGCAAAACCAAATTTTGAGATGCTAATAAAGATGATGGAAGAGAAGGTATACACTCAGGATGGAACTCCTTCTTGCCAAATGATGGTCCATACAGTGTTAACACTGCCCGACAAAATACGAACCTGCAAACATAGACAGCTAATATTGCATCACAACCTATCAAATAATTTCTCATCTTGCCTACGGTTTCATGCCCACAATATACCAGCTTGTGAAAAATATGGCGATGCAATCTTGGCAGCTCTGTGCCCTTTTCGTATACTCAAAAGATGAAAACAGAATACTTGGAATGTACACCAAATTCAAATGCTACACATCTTAGGAAGCATATATAATAATAATGCTTACTTCGATCATCCTAACGCAAAAAATGTACGATGCCTCACATTACTGCCTTTTTATGTAAAAAAAAATCATGGTATGAGAAGCTTGACAAAAAGTTTTCAACATCCGAATTTTAAGGATTCCAAAACACCATTTAAAGTGGGAAGTTTCAAAATGCCCCATTTTCAGCTCAACTCTACACGCTCATCAGAAAAAATGCTGCTTCATATAGTGATTGAAGGCCAAATCTACACAACCTTGTGTGGCACCAACTAAGGGCTTATCCAGTAAAAAGATATATTTAAACATTTGTTGGAAGTGAAACAAATTCTTTCAACTGGTTCATACAACTCCAAAACTTTTCGCATCGCAAGAAGGAAACAAATACCTCAGCAGAAGTCGCCTTAGAAAAGGATCTCCTAAAATCTGTGCCCAAACTCGATGAAGGTTGTTTGAAGTTGCTAAAGCTAGCCCCCAGTCATCTAATGATGAAGAAAGTAACTTTTCTGCCCTGTTATATGTATCCTGAAGCCCATTCAGGCTCGTTAGGGTACCATAAAAAGTGTATACCTTTTTAAGCATGGAGAAACATGGAGTTCACACTCTACCATTTCAATATCTGAGCCTGAAAAACCAAGTAGCAGACAGAATGCCTGCAATGGAGTTGAAAGAAAAATGGTGAACAAACTTCCACTTTGGTATCGAGAGGATTCACCAATATGAAGGGGAACTGAACAACTTGGCGATGAGAGAATTGCAGCTGGCTCTCCTTTCTCAGATCCACTTATAGCCTGCACAAATCTATCCTTTTAAGTAAAATCTAGAAAAACCACAAGTCCTAATTTTTGTTATAAAACAACTAATAGTTGTGCATAGTGTGTGTTTTTTTAAGTATTTGGCATGTGTTTCATGCATAATAGGTTATTGTTGTTGTGTTTTCGGACTTATTTTGTATGTTTTTGTGTAGTTTGATCTTCATAGTTGTTTTTTTTATGTTTGATGTTAATTTAGGGTAAGAATTGATCATTTTGATGTAGGAATAGAGGGCGGTCACCTTTGTGATTGAGCTAGGGACCAAGAGAGGAGAAGAGAAGTGGACGAGTTGTAAGACAAGAACCCACGATCATGAGATTCATGCTAATTCCCACAATCGTGGTATCCCTAACCCGAAGAGACACGCAGGTTTCACTTATTTTTAGGTTCTTGTGAGTATATAAGGGCACAAATCCCTAGGGTCGAAGGAGGTGTCAGGAGAACTTGCCTCAACAGATTTAGAGCCTAGAGAGAGGTAGACAATCAAGATTTCCATTCCAAATTGGGCAAAGAGCACACCAACACCAGATTTTCCAGATTTGGGCAAAGAAGAAGAGGAGCTTGCTTCATCTAGTTATTATTTCGTTTTTCTCTTCTAGCATCTTTATTATGGATTTTCTGGTTGTTGGGGATGTTAATAACATTATGAGTGGCTGAGTTATTTGTAGAGATTACTTTTGAACTACTTATTGAACTCCTACTTTGTTGATTTGATTGAATGATGCTTTTGATGAATATTGAGCTTATATCTTAAAATATATTGAGAAATGTAGTTGGTCAAATTGTGTAGGACTATACAATGAAAATTGGCACTCTATAGAACTACATTCATCAAGTTAATTGATTAATTAGAGAGAGATCTTGGCTAATTAGTTGATTACCCATAGGATAACTTCATAACTAGTTCAATTGGTGGACTGATTCTGTAGATTGAGAGATTGCTTAATCATTTCCATTTAATTTGGCTAGGGACAATTAATTATACCTTGAAAGATAGTAGTTAATACATTAAGGCATCTTAGGTGAGGCACAATTCAATTAGGAAGGTAAGAGGGAGATAAGATAGGAAAAAAATGATCTCTAATTGTTAAATCTTGAATTTCAAGTTTTTGCACTTTTGCTTTATCATTTGTTCATTGTTAGTTGTTTTATTTTAATTTTTCAGCTTATATTTATTAAAATTGGTTCTCAAACAAAGCAGTCTTAATTAAGTATCGTCTAAACACAATCTCTAAGGATCGATTCCTGTTCTTTACTACAAGTTACACCCACCGTATACTTGCAGTTTTGAGCGTAAAACTAGTGAATTGGTTTTGCAATCAACAACATCACTAGTAAAAGCAACTCTCGAAAGAGAATCAGTCCAAAAGTAAGCTAACTTTTGCAACTCATGAAGCACACAAAAAGTAGAAGTATTTGTTGAAACATAGTTCTTTTATCACGAACCACGGCTGAACTTAATGGCAGGCAATCTAAGTTCAAAAGTCAATAGCTTATTTCAACTTTCAAGACATGAGTCCAAGAAGGTGAACTGCAGAATCAAGCTTGAAAGATTTAAAAATAACTTTAGATCAGATTTTTGTTATCAAGTAAATATATGAAAGACTATACCAATAATGAAACTAATACCAAGGTTTGGGGTTGAATGTTCACCTTGAATGCATCACTTCCATCACTATCAATAACTATAAAGAGGGGTCTCCTTGTAAATGGAATTAAATCACTTGGATAAATGCTGCTATTTCCTGGAAAACTCAGCATGAGAACAAATTAGATGTAACCAAAATTTTACAAAATAATGTAATGACCAGAATGAATTAGATCACATGTTCTCCCTAATTGAAAATAGTCATTACTCTTCATTATAACGCATCAACTAATACTTCAATAATTTGGAAAAATAAAAGAAGAATGATATATGCTATGCATCTAGAAATGCAAAGCTCAAAACTTCTTTAAATGGAGATTCCAACTACACAGGAACTGCAAACTAAAAACCTCAAGCTAGTTGACAACTTATGTTACATTGCAAGGCAAAATGGGACTTTGGTACATGTACATGTGGTGGTTTACAAATCACATGGTTGGGCCAGATTGTTTAGGAATCACATGGCTCTGCCTGGAATGTTATTAGGTGCAAAAGAATGTGGTACATGGCAACTACATTGTTTTGCAGGGTGCAGAATAGAGGGGCAAGGCTTATCAAATCACAAAAAATAATTAAGATCGAAGATGAGAGCTAAATTAAAAGTGAAGACTGGCAGCAAAATTAGTGCCTGAAAGAAAGTTCAGCATAGTATCTAAATAGATACCTCCATTTCCAGTTCTACCAAAATATAAGCATTCCCCGTTACTCTGCCTGAAACAAAGCTTTGGACTACTAGGTGAGCTGAAGGGGGGAGTGCAGGCACCATCTGGACACATGACATCGGATTGAAAGCTTCTCCCTACATTTTCTGTTGTATTGATGGGGCTACAAATATTTACAGCTTTACCTGAAGAAAGTTGAAGATAAGATGAGTATCAACTTCATATTTGTCCAATACGAAAGTGAGAAAATAAGGAAAATCATGAGACTTAAAATAGAGAAATATGTAACACCTGAAGCTGACAAATATATTAGGAGAACTCCATCAGGTGGTAACTCCTCTGTAATCATACCCAGAACCTGCATGAAAAGTGTAAACATGTTGACAGGGTGATATTAAGAGCACAACCACATTGTGTTTATTAACAAAGCCATCCTAAATAATAGCAGTTTCCCTCCTGCAGTGTTTTCTAAACCTGAATTTACTTGCACTGTCAATAATATCAGAGAAAGGTATTCATTCACTGGTCTACTTAAACAAGGGATGTATTTCCACTATGCCTGACAACACAGAAATCATCTACAGCATGATATACTATCATTACCCTGTGACAAGACATGATCACCCGTCCGTGAACTCTAAACACCTTTTACGTGGCAAACTCTACAGCACATGGACTGCATCTTTTAATGAAAGATGTTTTAAGTTACACACTCATAGCCTTAAGCTCACAAGCAAAGGACCAAATAAAATCCACAGAATCGTGAACATCTGGCCTTCATGAAGATGTTTAAATTACATCAAACAAGAACCTACTGCTGTCTGTCTCTCTTTCTCTCTCTGTCTTAAGGAACCCATTTATCCACATAATATAAGTGACGTTTAGGTTATCAAGGAATTGGAATCTAATAATTTCTCAGGAGTCACTGCAGCTGATAATATCACAGTTCCTCAATACAAGCAACTATTTTAATGCTCTATTTACTCAGCACTGTTTTTGCTCCACCTGAAGCAAAATCTCTCCAGACGTACATGGAAAGCCTATTATTTAAAAGATTTATGTAGCACATAACAAACTTAAAACATTGACATTACATATACTCACTGCCAAAAATTGTGTCACAGATGGACGATACAACACAGCTTTTCGTGGGTTTGGAGGTAGAGTAGGATCAGCTATATCATGGGCATAGTTAGGACGAGCAGGGCTTGCACCACCATTATGACTCATTTTATTGCTACTCGACTGGTAAAATGAACCACTTGGTTCCCACTCCAAGCACTGAAGCATCCTGAATGTGTCTAGAGTGAGCTCAGAATACTTGACCTGATCAAAAGAATGAACCCAGTGATGGAGAAAAAATCAACCATACTTTGGTAAATAATAGCAATAACACAAGTGCAGAACAGCATGGTTCTTGTCCTACATATATGAAGAAGAAAGAAAAGGATAGGACATGAATAGCTTACCTCGTTATGATGGTAAGTGCTGAGGATTGCATCTCGTAGTTTTAAGTTTCTTTTGGTTGCAACATGTGGCAGTGAATCTGGATGAGGGTCCAGTACAAGACTATATCTCAAGGGCCTAATATTCATAAAAGCTGAGTCAGCTTTCAAAAATCTAATAATTTCCTGAACCACCAGCTTCCACTCTTTAAAATCAGTTTCCTGGAAGCAACAAAATTTGAAAATCATTACCAATTAGTCAAATCTTCTCAAAGGAAACCAATTAAACATAAGGGAAAACACAAAAGGAATGTACCTTGGCAAATCTATAGACCTCACAATGTTAAAACAAGAGATAAGAAAGAGAGCGAAAGGAAAAACCTGAAATGCCCTCCTGCAATCATCAGCCAGAAGTTTAAGCTGATTAACCAAGTAATGAACCATTTCTCGGCGGTTCAAAACCAAGCACACCATCAAAAATCTTGCGAAGAATCTCAACTGCTTGTTGGCGAGATTGAGATCTTGAAACAAAGCGTCCTTGAAATATTCGCGAGTGAAAATGGCCTCATAGAAGATATAGGACTGGGACAAATAGCTCGCATCGCTGGTTCGCATGTACTGGCCATAGTAAAGTTGAGCAATTCGAGAAGCAATCTCCCCAATCTCCCATCTCTTGACCCCCGCTTCCACCAACTTGTGTCGATTCTCCTGCTGAAACTTCCACAAATGGGTGTACACCTTGAACACCTTGTAGAAGTATGTGTCATACCTGATAAATATATGAAGATTTGATTACTCATAAACGGAAAAGACAGACAGACATCAATACATAGACAGACGGTCAGACAGTCAGACAGAACCTGTTACGGTCATAGTATGGCAAGTCCCTGATTTTGGAGAACTTGTTATCAGCTTTTTCAACCAAAGCCCAGTAGGCTTCGTTGACTGGAATATTATTATTACTCATCAACTGTTGCTGTTCGCTCATTTCATTCCTTCTCCATGCGTTCTCCGGGTGGGGACTGGGAGAAATCTGAGGACTTGAGAGTCTGGACCGGAGAGACAGCCAACCAATAATATAAATATAATTTTCACATTTCAAAACGGATGCTTCTTCCCTAATCCACACGGTGCTGCGTAGCTTGAAATTAAACTGAAATTAAAAGATAATGCAAACGGTGCATATGAATTTTTTAAATAATTTAGCAAATAGGAGGCGAATGCAATTATAATTAAAATTACAAATTTACTAATATTATATATTTATTAAATAAATCCTTATTTCCACTAAAGGTAAAAATCACATAATAGTGTTTTTGTAATTCAATATTTTTAAATTGACATATATTATTCTTATAAATGAAAATGTATTAAAAATTAATATTATATAAACCCATATAATAAATGATAATGTGTAAAGAAAACAAAATGAAATAGAATCGTGGAACAATATAATTTAAATATAAATAAAGCGCACGACATTAATGCCAAGTAAAAACAAGCTAAAACTCGTAATAATCTAATATAACTTTTTGTATGATAGGATGGTTTAAATTTTAAATATTCTATAAATGGACATACTGGTCGGTTTATGCCCTACGGCCAATCAATTTAATTGTAATTTACAGACAATTATTTAAAGTCATTCTTTATCATGTATATATTTAGATATATATGATAAAGTCAATGAGATAATTATAAAATGCAAATGAAATTATAATGAGATTTTAATTATAAAATTCATATTGCATTTATGTATTATTCCTAAATTGTTTCTAATCAATGTTTTATTAAGATTGGACATTAATAGAACATAAAAATACTAGCGCACGTTTTTTTTTTAAAGAATAATCATATTTAGCCTTAAAAGGCATATCAAATGTAGTTACAAAATACAAACCCAAGGTCACTAATGTAAAGTGAGTATCAAAGATTACAAAATAGGATTGTTAATGATATGAAACTAAATATTCTAAAAGGCAAGTAGATATAGCTCATCCTGAAGTCTCTACTTTTGTACCGATATTTGCAATTTTGCATTATGATGTGTTGTATCAGTTGCTTGTAAAAATGTTCCATATGGAGTCTCTTGTCTTGGAATATTCCGTGATTTATTCCATCCTATATTACTATGCCAAGGAAGAAAGTACCAACCAGAAGCATTTATATGCAGTTTCGTTGATCTTGCTGCCAGTTGAATACCAATCCTTTATGTTGTTCAGGCTAGTTAAATCCTCAATTATCAAATATCTATTTAGAAGTGTCCTCTAGATATCTTTGATGTAGCTGCAATTAAAGAATAAATGCTTTGCATTTTCCTCAACTTTTTGATAAAGAGAGCACCAACTAGTATGACATAAGTATTTGGCCATTTTGTCAACAATCTTCAACTTATCCTTCATTGCAATCTCTAAAGTGGTGGCAGCTCTAGGATTGAGATAACTAGACCATATTACTTTAATCTAAGGTACAATAGGAAGATCTTTGAAAATTAGTTTTTTGCAAGAGAGTTTAGAGAACTAACCATCTCTGGCGTGCTTCCAAATGTATTTGTCTTACTCTCCACTAATATGTACATCTAAGATTTCACTTATAAGAGAGCTGGGCATGGATGGTTGCATTAAGATCTCCTTATATGAGAGGGCTTTAGCAACTGAGTCAATTGAATGTATAGAAGTTCCGAGTGGAGTAGCTTCAATGACGTTAATAAGAGAACTTATTGAAGGCCAATTTTCATACCAAAAACTAATATATTCTTCATTTCCTACAAGAGCAATAAAGTCATTCTTCCATTTATCTCTCAATCTCATAATTGATTTTAGAGAGGATTAAGGGCCTGTTTGTTTGGAGGGTTAGTAATGGAACGGAATGGAACGTAACACAACTCCATCATTTAGTTGAGGGTTTCATAATAGAATGGAATGGAACAGAATGAGATGAAAACGAAGGGTTTCATGTTACATTCCATTTCATCCTAAACAGTGAAAATAAAAAACCTCCGATTCGAAAGATTTAGGATGGAACGTAAACTAATAAATACATACTACTTAAAATACCCTCAATAATTTTTCTTAACACCAATTACTTCTTCTACAACTTTTTCTTTTGTTTAATGGTAACCACGAAACTACTCATGTCTTGGAGTTCTGCTGAATAGAGAATCACCACAAATCATCAAAGTTCCACTCTCTCCCTCTTCCCCTCCAAAATTGCCCTCAAGCAAGCCCTAATTTCAAATCCCGATCCCTAGAATTTGCAGGCTTTCTTATATATGGCAGAACAATCAGGCTTGGAGGGTAGCCAACCTGTTGATCTTTCCAAGCATCCTTCTGGTATGGTTCCCACTATTTAGTAAGTCTCTCTTCTCTGAGATTTCATTTCGATTCTTTGCTTTCCTTTTATTTCCTAGTTGGTTCTTGTCTCTCTCTGCTTTGGCTTGTTTATTTCAATTCTGGAAGTTAGGGTTTGTTTCATCTTAATTGGGTGACATGATTTTACCCTCTTAATTTTGGGGATTATGAGCTTAGAAAATTATACTGTCTTATATTGTTCATGTGTGGCATAGAAAAATGAAAATTTAGTCAAATTTTGTTTTTTATCGGAAGTTTATGTACCTTTAGGTTTAGTAACGCACGACATTTCATACAACCATCTGCTTAACCCCCTTCTATAAGATACTTATTTGTTTTTCCCTTTAAGCCCTACGTCAAAATTTTGCATTTCACAACCCAATTGCATCATTTGTTTCTCTTTTTTGTTCTTCCAAACAAATGCTATAAGGAAATTCAGATAACCTATGTGAGTTTGCAGAGTACGATCCTTTATTGGTTTCTGAGATGTATTCTTCTAGGAACATTGTATCAACTGTAAACTTCGATTGCAAGCTCGATCTTAAGCAAATAGCATTGCAAGCCTATAATGCACAATACAATCCTAAAGTATGTAAAAGTTTACTCATACACAGTCACTTCTTTTCCATGTTCACATCATTTCTTAGCATGCTTTTAATGTGAGTTCAATGCTTTGCTGCTGTCATTATGAGGATGAGGGAGTGAAAAACTATAGCTCTGATTTTTGCCTTGGGCAAGATGGTAAGTCCTTGTGATGTTTATTGCAGTTCCTAAGAAAGAGTGTTGGTTGAATGTGATTTGGATTTATTTTTAATAAATTTATGTTTATTTACTTGATGTTTACTTGAAAGAGTTTGTTTCGTTGTTATTTTAAGTTTGTTTCATTGTTGTTTTAGGTGTGCACTGGTGCCAAAAGTGACTAGTAATCAAAGCTAGCAAAAAGAAAGGTAAATACCTACTTTTGGATGTTTGGCTTTCTTTTGTTCATGGATATGTATCTATCTGACATGGGATTATTTTCTTCTAATATGCATAAATAATTCAAAAACTAAGTTTTTCTGCCAAATTCAAGGTTTCAAATCTCTCCTTCAACTCCCTTACCCAAAAAAAAGAAGAAGATAAATGCCCAATTCGATTTATTTTTTTGTTTATATCTTCTCCTTTTAACAAATAAGACTTCAAGATTCAGAACATAGTGGGCTCCTGTGATGTTACGTTTCCTATAAGACCTGAAGGTCTTGCTTACTCCCACGGTGCCTTTTCCAGTGTGAGTACTGGCCATTAACTCAAGTTAGTCTCAGTATGACAGTAAGTATCACCCCATTAATTTACTATTTATGGATTCTATTCTTACAGTATGAGCCTGAACTATTTCCAAGTCTGATATATCGCATGAAACAGCTAAAGATTTTACTCTTTATATTTGTCTCTGGAAAAATAGCTATCACTGGAGCCGAGGTGAGTTATTATTTATATTTCTAGTGCATAGTGGTTGTCGATTGAACTCGTTGACTAATTTTTCTTGTTTGACATCTTAGGTAAGAGATGAAACATACACAGCGTTCGAAAACATATACCATGTTCTTACAGAGTTCAGGAAGGTTCAACAGTGCTAAGTTTTTCTTTATCATAGAAAAAAACACCCTGTGCTTTTCTTTTCCCTGTTAGCTTGCTAATGTGATTATTTCCATATGTCAAATTGATGTGCATAAATCTTACTTCTGGTATTTGATATATTTGGTGGTTGGTTGTAGATATGCCATCAAAATGGTGGTAAAGCTGTTACAGGTCTTCACATAGTAGGTGGAGTCGAATGTGAATATTGATGACATGCTGGCATTTTATTGTGGGTCTTTGATCCTGTGTTCTTGTGTCGTGGGGAAAATTGTGATTATGAACAAGTATATGCCTAGATTTGTAGGTGTGGAATTTTAACATAGTTTGGTTTGTATAATGGAGTGTCCATTTAAATTATTATGATGCAATTTCTTTCTTTTGCAATTCACTATTTTAACTCATATAGGCATTATTAGATCCTAATATTGTGAATGACAACGTGAATCTGATTAATGATTAATTGAAACAATTTTGGCTTTATAATTTGATTTTGGATTTTTACATTCTCGAAATCATTTTATAGGGTAGAGCGATTAGAGAAAGTTTAGCAACAAAAATTGTATATAATTAATAATATTTTTATATTATTTCTCCTTATCCTAATAATAATATTTTTATATAATTAATAATAAAATAAAAAATTTTAATAAAATTGTTATTAATGAAAAATAGAAAATATATTTATAAAAATATAAATAAATAATTTTTAAATGTAAATCACATATAATAGAATAAAATTTATTAAATAACTAAAAATATTATTTTTATATAATTAATAATAAATTGTATATAATTAATAATAAAATAATAAAACTTTTATTAAAATTTTTATTATTTTAAAATAGAAAATATATAAAGAAATTATTTATCACGGTTGTGAATTGAATAAGTCACAACCATGACTTTTTAATTAGATAAGATTTATGTTTTAAAATCATAGTGTTAAACTTCTTGCAACAACCATTTTAATATCAGGGATATAATAGTTTTTTATTATACATCACATTCTATTCCATCCATCTTCCAAACAATGGTTCACTACATTACATTATGAACCCTTCCATCCCTCCCAAACAACTTTTCACTATATTATATTCCATTAATCATTCCTTTCTGTTCCATTCTGTTCTATTTCATTCCATTAATTAACAACTAACCAAATATGCCCTAAGGGAGTTGTTTAACATCTAAAGCCCATATGCTTCTCTTCTTGATGAAGTAAGTGTATATCCACTTACACCAAAGTGATTATTTGTCAGTCATAATTCTCTAAAGTCTCTTTGTGAGTAAGATGGTATTCATGACTTTAAGAGAATGTATGCCAAGGCCTCCTTGTAAAACTGATGCAATAAGTTGTACTCTCTTTGCTGTAGGGAGATGTTTGAAGCTCTAAGATAAGATTCTGCTTTTGATTTTATCAAAAAGAACATTGAAATCTCTACTTTTCAATCTATGAGAAGAGATAAGGATGCCTAGATATTTCATTGGAAGTTTTTCTTGCTAAAATCTAATGATGGTAACTACCATTTAATGTCTACTAGCAACACTTCTAAAGAGGTAAATGCTACTTTTGGAGTAGTTTCCTTATGAAAGAAATAGTCAATCTCATAGGCTAAAGTATAGAGATACTTAAATAAACATGTGAGTGCTTGTTAGAAAACAAGTTTACCGAACAAACTTGATATAAGAAATCCATTTAGAACGTTATTTATATGTCTATGGAAATTCTCATTGTGATGATGGTATAAGTGTTCCATTGGCTTGAGGTCTCCAAAATTATCTGGTATAGGAATTGTTGAGCAAGTTTTATCTAATGTAAAACCCTCAATGTTCTGCAAGTATACGGGTCGTAACTCCTAGCAATTGAGGTGTCGATCCCATAAAGAATTAGCTAAAACTAATTGAATCCTAACTTTGTCTAAGGTTGTAAAAATGTGATTCAAATGAAAATAAAATAACTAGAAAATTAAGCAATCAAGTATGAGTTGAATGAAATTAAAATTATAAAATTAACAAAATTAAATCAAATACAACACTAACCACTTAACAAATGAGATATCGCAATAAAACAAGGTCAATCAATTATGAGAATATAGGATTCATTATACCATCATTTTGCTTAGGTGTTGAATAGATGAATTATGTATGTTTAGGATTAGAATTATGTAATGTGAATATGTGTTTATGTTTTTGAGTATTATGTGGTTTAGAGCATGTTATTGGACTTTAATTTCATGTGCTTGAGGTATTTTAATGTGTTTGTTAGTGTTTGAAATCAGATGAAGAAGATCAAGTAAAGTTAGAGAAAATTTAGAGGAAGAGTCGGGCCACAATCGTGATATCCCTCTTGTTGGCCTTGGGTCCCCATACGGATTTTATGGCGACTACGTGTCACCATTGGGAATTTATTTGAATTTATTATAAATATATATTTTGGAAACATTGCAATAAAATAAATAAATTATTACATTTAAATTTAATTAAAGACTAGACAAAGAAAATTCGTGGTAGGATTGTAGAATAATTATAGATATAAAATTAAATTATTCAAAAACAAATAATTTAGTAAAAATAATTAATACACGATTTATTAAATGATATCAAAATAAAAGAAATAGATAATAATGATTTTTAAATAAAGAAAATTCATAGGAAAGGTAAAAATATTACCCCACAATTTACTGAAAATTTTCCATAGCAAAAATGAACAAAGAATAATTAATTTGGGTATAAGAAAAATTTATAGCAATTTGGATTTAGAAATAGAAAACCTTAATTCAAAAGGGCAAAAGTCACGGGTGTGACTTCTCTCTCACGCTCGTGAGAGAGAGTCTGAATAATTAGGAGTTGCGATCGTTCCATGTAATGATCGCGACTCTGGACATTTTTGAGCCCGTGGCAATTGGGCCTTATCGCGGTAGCGATTTTGGGCAAAATTTCAGGACGGTCGCAATCGCGACTTGTCGCGATCGTGACTTTCCGAAATTCTGGGACTGTCGCGATGGCACTGTGTCACGATCGACTGCCCATTTCTACATCCTCCCTTCCAAACACCATAACTTTCAATCTAGAAGTCCAAAAATTGCAAACTATATATCGTTGGAAAGCTAAAAAAAAGATCTACAACTTTCATGAAGACAACTTTGCCTAATTCAGCCTATATTGATACAGATTAATCGTTTAAGTGAAAATTACCATTTCTGCAAAAATTGGATACACCTATACAATTTCTGCTATCTTCTAAACGCCATAACTTTCACATATGAAGTCCAAACGTTTTGACCTTGATACCATTGGAAAGCTACAAGAATTATCTACAACGTTTATGAAGACTACTTAGCCTAATTCTGGCTATATCAATGCAGTTAAATCTTCAAAATTTTAGATCACTGTTCCATTCATTCCCTGTTTCACTCATCCGATTACTAACAATCCTACTGCAAATTTTACAAGACCCAAACCAACATTAAATTTCCTACATATCAAAACTCCTTTGATACACAATTTAACTCAAACATTTCCATCCATGTTCTTACAACATTCAACACAACCAACTCAACACAGAAGGAAAAGAAATCTACAGAATATATTTATACACACATATAACAGAAAATTCTGCATTTACTGTCAACTATCACTACCAGTTTTCACTGTTCATTTGCAACAACAGAATTGATACATATTTTCATACTTCATTTCCTAATGCCATAATAGTAGCATAGCTGCAAAATTTCATACAATAATATTTATGCTGACATGCTTCTAAGTCACCAAAATGATTCACACTAACTTAATTACAAAAATCCGAATTTCTTGGAGGTT
>JAOTAY010000006.1:15460302-15505027 GCA_025629805.1 Erythroxylum baracoense
CAAACACATTTCTGTTCTTGAGACGGAGACAATTGTTTCTGTTCTGTCCATCACAACCAAACAGCTCACTGTCTCCAGTTTTTGTTTCGTTCCGTCTCCAAATTTCTGTTCCGTTCCGTCTCCATAAACCAGAGACAGCAACCATACGGACAGTTAGATATCAGCTTCAAAAGATATATATGTTTGCTTACAATTTTTTTGTGGGATAAAAGTTTCAATAGTCAACCTTGTGAAAACAAAGGTTGTAAACTACTCTAGTCGTAATTTTTGTATCGAGCCCTTAATTTTCCCTACTTTTTCATGCTTCTATGTGATTTGTCAAAACCAAAATGTGTTGAATACAATATTTGGATTTGTTTTTATGTTCTTTCCATTTATTTCTATGCATGTTGGATTCTCTAGGATTGTGTTTTGTTTCCTTGATAATTAATGTGATTTAACTTTGCTTTGGATTTTGCAGCAACTACATGATGAATTGCAATGGAAGGTTAGAATTTCACACGTAAGCTTTCATAACATTTATAGTTATTGATATTTGTTAATTGTAGGTATGTTTTGATATTTACTACACATTCATTGTCATATTGAAGATACAATTAATTAAGGGATTATTATGGTAAATCTTGGAATATTCTAACATCTTATTAGGTTGGTCAGATCTGAACTTTTTCCTAGTAAAATTTCAGTCATGTTGGTACAATTTTGTGTCCTCCCAAGAAATTCTAATTGTTTAAAGAAATGTTATAACATTTGAAGGCATAGGAGATTATTTTATTGGGAGATTATCTTCTTTTGAACTAATTATCTCTTCTAACATTTTTTTTGTGTGTAATAGAATGCATAAATAATTGCAGACATCACCCATCTCATGCACTTACTAGGATTTGAACTTTTAGGAACATATTTGATACGAATCTACTTAGAAATAAACTCTAAAGAATCCACGAATAAGTTTGAATCAAACCTAAGAAAGATAAAATAGACGTAGAAGAGAATTGACCCATTGATTATAAGGAATCAAGAACCAAAATCATTAAGTAATTGAAAGCCACAAATAAAGAATTCTTTGATAAGTTTGAAGTTCAATGAAGAACAATGAAAAGAAGCACTCATGACCCTCAAATAACAAAGATATCGAAAATTGCTTCAACTGTAAAGAAACATGCCTTAAATATGAAAAAAAAAAGAGTTTTAAGTGGGTGCGGCCTGGGACATGGTTGTGGGTTAGGTCGTATTGGTTACAAATATTTTAATGCCAGTTGACACGGTCTAGGACACTCGTATTTGAGACCATAAATTCTTCTATAACTTTGCGAAATTAGATGTAGTCTAGTGTGGAAAAGAATACTTGTATATTCCTTTTTGAATAGATAGTATATAGTATTGTATAGGAAATTACAAGAGATAAAATAGGAATCTTGATCAGATAAACTATCTAACTAAATCCCCTAAATCAAGGGATTTCAAACTTATTTTTCTAATCTATTTACAACTAATCTATATCTCAACAGTCTCCCTCAAGCTGAGGATTAGATGTCTTCCATTCCATTCTTGAATACAAGATAATGGAAACTCGAACTGTTCAGTCCCTTCTTTAGAATATTAGCTACTGGATGTTTTGATGGAACATAAGACATACATACTAACCCTTGTTCCAATTTTTCTTTAATGAAATGTCTATCAATTTTAATATGCTTTGTCCTATCATGTTGTATAGGATTATGAGCAACATTGATGGCTAACTTATTGTCACAAAATAGTTTCATAGGGCAATCCCTTTTGACTTTCAAATCGTCTAGAATAATCTTCAGGCATAGTCGTTCACACAATCTTTGAGCAATAGCCCTAAATTCTGATTCCGCAGATGACCTTGTCACCACATTCTGCTTCTTGCTCCTCCATGTTACTAAATTACCTCCAAGAAAAGTTCAATACCCTCTAGTAGATCTTCTATCCATTAGGGAACCTATATAGTCAGTGTCGGTGTAGGCTTCTAGAGCAAGAATACTGTTTTTCTTGAACAAACTTCCTTTCCCCAGATTGCCTTTCAAGTAATGTAGCACTCTGGAAGCAGCCTGAAGATGAGGTTCTCTTGGATCATGCATGAATTGACTGATTACACTCCTCGAGTGTGCTATGTCTGGCCGAGTGTGAGCAAGATATACAAGTCCACCAACCAATCTTTGATACATCCCTTTATCAACAGTTGGTTCTTCTTTGGCTTCTTCCAACTTATGGTTTGGATCAATAGGTTTAGATACTAGTTTACACCCTATCTTCCCTGTTTCTGCCCATAAATCAGTCACGTACTTTTGTTGAGATATGAAAATCTCTTGTGTGGAATATGCCACCTCAATACCGAGAAAGTATTTTAGTTTTCCCAATTCCTTTATGTTAAATTCTTTTACTAGTCTTACTTCATTTCATGCTTCTCTTTCTCATCATTTCCAGTCACTATAATGTCATCTATATAGACTAGAAGAGCAGTAACTCCCCCTACAGTCGAATGTTTAATGAAAAGAGTTTGGTCACCTTGGCTTTGTCTATACCCATATTCCCTCATTACTTTTGAAAATCTCCCAAACCATGCTCTAGGATATTGTTTTAACCCATAAAGGGCCTCCTTAGCTAGCATACTTTGTTGTCGATGCCCCCCTTCAAGTCCTGGTGGGATGTTCATATAGATTTCTGCATCTAAATCTTCATGGAGAAATGCATTTTTAACATCATATCGTAAGAGCTGCCAATTAAAGAGGGTAGCTAATGATAATAGAATTCTCACAGTATTTATTTTTGCACCTAGAGCAAAATTCTCCTGATAGACAATCCCATAAGTTTGAGTGTACCCTTTGGCCACTAATCTAGCTTTATATCTCTCAAGAGATCCATCAGCCTTGTATTTCGGTGTGAAAATCCACTTACAGTCAACAATGTTTTTCCCTTTCAGTTTATCAACAATCTCCCATGTTCTATTCTTTTCTAATGCACTCATCTCCTCGCTCATAGCATCCCTCCATTCCCTTTTTGACAATGCCTCATAAACTGTGTTAGGGGTAGTAATGGTGTTTAAACTCACAATGAATTTTTGGTAGGCTGGTAAGAGGCACTTAAGAGAGACATAGTGAGATAGAGGATAGAGTGGTCGCTTAGTGCATTCTCTTACACCTTTCCTAACAACAATGGGTTCAAAATTTTATGTAAAGGTGAGTAAGATCTTACCATGATTTCATCTCCAGAGTCTGAGTTGGATTCTTGGACTTGTGTTAGTTATAGAACGACCTTTCTCCTCGAATACACCTAAGTAACATTGGTTGGGATGCAAGATGATGCAGGTTTAGTATTATTGGGAAACTCAAATGTAATTGGTTCAAAAGGCTCGGTTGTTTCAACAATACGAGCTGGAGGAGAAGGACGGTCAAGTGTTTTTAAGTAGTTCGAAGGACTCACAAGTGCTAACTTTTATCAATAAAATCTCCCCCTGAAGAGAGGACTTGGAGACAAAAGGTGTATTTTTTGTGAAAGTGACATCTTTAGAGATATAAAATTTTCTAAATGACAGATTGTAGCACTTGTATCCCTTTTGAGTAGGTGAGTAATCGAGGAAAACAAATTTGATGGCTCGAGGGTCTAGTTTGTCTTTGTGATGGCTATGAACATGAACAAAGGCAGTGCACCCAAATACCCTAAATGTTAGGCCATGTGATGTTCTGAAGTGTGGATAGAAACTATTAAGAATGTCTATGGAACTTTTGTTGTCTAACACACGTGATGGAAGTCTATTTATCACATATGTGGCAGTAAGAACTGCCTCCCCCCAATAGGATTTAGGGACATTCCCTTGAAAGAGTAAGGCTTGGATGGTGTTAAGTAAGTGCCCATTTTTCCTTTTAGCTACTCCGTTTTGTTGAGGTGTGTTAACACATGATGAGTCATGTACAATGCCCTATGATTGAAAGAAGGATGACAGTTTGGTTGAAGTAGTCTCTAGCATTGTCTGTCCGAAAACTTTTTATTTTAACCCTAAATTGGTTTTGAATCATTGAGTGGAAATTAGGTATAACAAGGCTAACATCAAATTTTTGTTTAAGAAGAAAGAGCCATGTAACTTGAGTGCAATCATCAATTAAGGATACAAACTAACGAGCCCCAGAAACATTAAGTGTAGTAAAGGGACCCCATATGTCACTATCAATCAAATGAAGAGGATGAGAACTTTTATTGCTAATAGGAAAAGATACCTGGGTATGTTTTGCCAATTCACAAACATCACAATGAAATTAAGAAATATCTAATTCTTGGAACAAATGAGAGAACATGACCTTTAAAATCTTAATCGATGGATGACCTCGGTGTAGGTGATACAACCAAATGGCATCTTTATTTAAGGAGTTGAGAAATGACAGAGACAAATTGCTCCTAACTTTTTGAGGAAATTCAAGGTGGTAAAGACCATTTCTTTCGTTAGCAAGTCCAATCCGCCCTCCCGAGACTTGATCCTGAAAAACACAATGAGAAGGAAAGAAAGTAGCATAACATTTAAGATCACGGGTAAGTTTTTGAATGGAAACAAGGCTAACCGACAATTTTGGTATATGGAGGACTTTTTTAAGAAAAAAGGTACGTGTGATGTGTACATCTCAGAGCCCTGCAATTGTAGCTAAAGAGCCATTGGCCACTACAATCTTTTTGTTACTTGGGCATGGGGTATAGGTGTGAAAGATTCTATAGCCAGGACATTATCATGGAATCTTCCTTATCTTATGCTTCAAACATTGGGTTATCCTTTGTCGGTCCTGTTCCAAGAAGGTGACTAAGCTTCCCTTTGCCCTTGAGGTATGTGCGGACAAATTGAGACCATTTGAGGTAGTTCTTCCCATTAAGCCTATAGGAAGCTTGAATGTTTTTCAAATCTCCAATCTTCTGATTAGAACTGAATTCCTCTGAAGGGCTAGAAACATAAGTTTGGGTGGTTGACATGATGAAGGAAAAATGTAGCAATTAAGGCTGTCTGAACAAGAATCAAAGAAGGAAAGACAAGGAGGAATGCAACGATGAAGGCTGGAACACGCAAGAACAAAACCAAGAAAGGGTTTCAATTATGCAGTAATGAAGGCTGCTTGAAAAAACAAATCCCAGAAAGAGAAACCCTAGTGGAAAGAATACTTGTATATTCTTTTTCTGAATAAATAGTATATAGTATTATATAGGAAATTACAAGAGTAAATAGGAAACTAGATCAGATAGACTATCTAACTAAATCCCTTAAATCAAGGGATTTCAAACTTATTCTTCTAATCTATTTACAACTGATCTATATCTCAACATCTAAGATATGCCTATGTTGGAGAGCATAGATCTTTTTTGTAACTTTGTGAACGTATATAAGGTCCTGCCATGCCTGTATTGGAGACTGTGTATCAATATTGGTTTTTTTCCAGAACATTAAACGGGCTTGTACACAACAGTGTTGGAGGTTGTATTCTTGTCTGAGTCTTCTCTAATTTTAAGTTGAATTAATCTAACGAGTGATAATCTTTCAATTTGGCTTGATTCAACACGTGTAACCACTTATCTCACAACACTGTTAAGCGCATCTTGTAAATCTTTTCTTCCTTGCTTACATAATTGGTCCGTTTGGCAAAATCAAATGATGAAAGACAACATGATTTTTGTTATTCCTTCATTTGAAAAGATTTGTCCATGAATTATTACCTACATCAAAAGGAGCTAAATAAAAAATCTGAAAAAGTAGTGCTCACATTATTCTTATCTGAAAGACCTAATTTATAAGCATTATCATTGATTCGTTCAACAACTTGAAATGACCCATCTCCTCTTGCTTACAACTTAGATCTCCTTCGATCTAGGAAACCCCCTTTTGCATATGCACCCACACTCAATTACTTCGTTAAAAGGTAATTTTCTTTCTCCTTTTATTAGCTGTGGATGCATATTCTTCATTTTTTCTCTTAATGTGTTGTTGAACATTTCAACTTTGTTTTTGCCATTCAAGCTACTCCTCTCATAAATAGGTAAAGGAACCAAATCCAATAGACTGAGTGTGTTAAAGCCACAATCAATCTCAAAAGGTGAATAACTAATGATCTATGAACAATTCTATTATATGAAATTTAATGAATGACAAAGATTTTTTTTTTAATTTTTAAATTCTTTTGAATGATAGCATATAATAAAGTAGTCCAAGTCCCATTTACTACCTTGGTTTGTCCATCCGTTTGAGGAAGACAAGTAGTTGAAAACAACAAACTAGTTTCCAACTTTTTACACAACTTTTCAAAAGCAGTTAGGGAACTTAACATCTCCATCATTAAAACACACAAGAACTGTGTAAGTCATTATGTCTAATTTAGGAATGAGATATCAATATGGTATCGTTATTTTGTTGATAGCTTGAAAATTAACATACATCCTGTATGATCCATCCTTCTTAGGAACAAGCAAGACCGAAACAACACATGGACTCTTGCTTTCTCCAACATAGTCTTTTAGTAAAAACTCGTCAAATTGCCTTCGAAGCTCTTCAGATCCTCTAGGCTACTTTTATAGACTAGTCAATTAAGAATGGTAGCACAGAGTATGAAATTAATTTGATATTTTATTACCTTATTGTTAGTAAATTTCTAGAAACATCGTTGGAAAATACATCTTAGAAATCCCGCAACAAAGTAACAAAAACACTAGACAAGGAAACTTCAAGATTGTTAGGATTATAAAAACAGGCATACACAAAAGTACTATAATAGCTTGGTTAGAATACAAAGGTATCCTTGACCTAAAAGTTCACTTGCTTTTTGCTTTTCTCTCAACAATCTTTTTTCTTTTCCTTCATTTTTTTCTTCTTTTCTTTTTTTACAATCATCTCTTTATTTTAATTTTATTTTTCTCTTCTTTTTAATCTCTCACCCTTATTCTTTAGCCCACTCTTCTTTTTATTAGTCTCTGTTCTTAACTTAAGCTAATCTTCATATATTTATTGAGGTATTAATGGTCAAGAGAAATGAATTTTTTGTTGTTGGCAAAAGAATATTTGTGTAAACCCATGTTTTATGGTCCTTATATCAAATTCTCAACGTCTCCCTAAGAGAATATGACACAGGAAAAGCGTCAAATGGGCCGTGATATCATTCATGAAAACTTTATCAGAATATTCAAGTCTGGGTTAACCACTTACACAAGAATCAATTATATCAAAACTTATCTTCCAAAATTTCTGAATACAATGCTTTTTATAGACTGTTGAAATACTAATTATACTCTGAATAGGAAACTAACTCTGAATAGGAAAACTAATTCTACTTGGAATAGGAAACCTAAATCTATTTGAAAAATTAATCTTACTAAGAATAGGAAAGATAAAATTTAAAAATAGGAAGAAGAAAACTAAAAATAAATCATGATATGTTTCAGACTTTTACTTGATATTGCCTTGGTCCTCCATCATTCGCCCCTACTAGAAAAGGAACTCGTCCTCGAGTTAGGTTGATACAAATCTTCAAGAGGATAAAAAATGGAAAGATTCACCATGTTGAATGTTTTGGAAATTTCCATATCAGCTGGTAAGTCTACCACATAGATGTTGTCATTAATCTTCTTTAACACCTTATATAGACCATATTTCTTCGGCTTCAATTTACCATGAACACCCATTGGTAACCTCTCCTTTCTTAAGTGCACCATTACTTGACTCCAACCTCAAATACTTGATGTCTTCTATGCTTATCAGAAGTTGTTTTGTAAATCAGATTGCTCTTCTCTAAAGCTTGCTGTACCTCTTGAAACAAACTGGTGTAGTTCTTAGTGAATGCAAAAACAACATTATTGGTCTTCCCACTTGATGTTAGCTTAATAACATCTACAACATGCCTAGGAACTTTGGTATAGACAATTGCCGAAGGACTTTTTCCAGTTGATCTACTAACAGAGCTATTGTATGCAAACTCAGCTTGGGCTAATGCAAAGTCCCATTGTCCCTTCTTGTCTCCACAAATGCAACGAATTAGATTACCCAACGAACGGTTAACAACTTCAGTTTGTCCATCGGTTTATGGATGTGTAGTGCTACTAAACTTTAATTTAGTGCCAAATCTCTTCCATAAAGTCAACCAAAATGCTGCCAAGAACTTGTTGTCTCTATCCGAAGTAATGGACAAAGGTACTTGATGCAATCGAACCACCTCTTTAAAGAACAACTTGGCTATATGATGAGCATCGGTTGTCTTCCTACAAGGAAGAAAATGTGACATCTTGGAGAACTGATCTACCATAACAAACACGGAATCATTTCCTCGTTGCGTTCTTGGTAATCCGAGTACAAAATCCATAGAAATATCATCCCATGGTGCTTGAGGAATAGGAAGTGGCATATATAAGCCTGTGTTTTACTGCCTTCCCTTGTTTATTTGGCACATGGGGCATCTTTGCACAAACTTTCCAGCATCTCTCTTTAGCTGGGTTAGTGGTAACGTTCTTCCAAATTAGCTATAGTCTTATCTCTACCTAGGTGGCCACTTAAATCGCTTGAATGGAGCTCTCTAATCAACTTGTCACGTATAGAACTTCTTGGAATACATAATCTACTCCCTTTGAATAGATAATCATCTTGGACCAGGAATTCACCCAATGGTTGATTGAGTAAATACTTTGTCCAAAGTTGCCCAAAGTCTTCATCACCCTCATATAATTCCTTGAGCTGTTCAAAACCTGGGATTTTAGGAGCAATTGTTACTAGCGATGTAGCCTTTCTACTTAACGCATCCGCTACTCTATTAGTCACACCAGATTTATGCACAATGACCTAATTGAAATGTTCAAGATAAGCTGCCCACCTTGCTAACATAGAATCAACATGCTTTTGCCCTCTAAAGTGTTGTAATGCTTGATGGTCAGAATATACAATGAACTTTTTAGGAAGCAGATATGTCTCCTATATTTTAAGGGCTCTAAATACTGCGTAGTTCTTATCGATAAGTAGACCATTTCTTTCTAGCTTCACTTAACTTCTCACTAAAGAAAGCAATAGGTCGTCTCTCATGTGAAAGAACTCCTCCAATGCCGACTCCACTAGCATCATATTCAAGCTCAAAATTTTTATTAAAATATGGTAAGGAAAGGACGAGGGTGTATAGCTTCTCTTTAATCAATTCAAAGCTTCGATTTGCTTCCTCATCCCATTGAAATCTGCCCTTCTTCATGCAATCAGTTATGGATGCTACGATACTGCTAAAATTTTGTATAAACCTTCAATAAAAAGTAGCCAACCTATGGAAACTCTATAATTCGTTGATTGTTTTAGGTGTAGGCCAATCTCGAATAACTTTAACTTTTTCTTCATCTATGTGTACACCGGCACTACTCACAACAAAGCCTAGAAAAACTAGTCTATCTGCTAAGAATACATACTTCTTTATGTTTACATAGAGCTTATTCTCTCTTAAAGCTACCAAAACTTGTCTAAGATGAGATATATGATCAATTACATTTTTACTATAAATTAAGATATCATCAAAGTATACTACTACAAAATGAGATAAGAAGGTTTTAGAACCTGGTTTATAAGCCTCATGAATGTACTCGGTGCATTGGACAAGTCGAATGGCATGACCAACTATTCATACAATCCGTCTTTTGTTTTGAAAGCTGTCCTCCAGTCATCCCCAGGTCGAATACGAATTTGGTGATAACCACTCTTCAAGTCAAGCTTTGTGAATATTTTAGTGCCATGTAATTGATCTAACATATCATCAAGACGAGGAATGGGAAATTGATACTTCACGGTTATCTTGTTGATTGCACAGCTATCCACACACATCCTCCAACTTTCATCTTTTTTTGGTGTTAATAAGGCAGGTACAGCACAAGGGCTGACACTTTCTTGGATATGTCCCTTTCGCAATAATTCTTGCACTTGCTCCCTTAACACTTCATTCTCCTTAGGGCTCATGCGATAGTGGGGTAGATTTGGTAGGTTAGCACCAGTAACAAAATCAATGCAATGTTGAATATCTCGCATCGGTGGTAATTCAGTAGGTTCAGCTGTCACATCTTCAAATTCAGCTAATAACCTTTGAATCTTTGTCGGGACAACTTGTTCTTGTTGCTCTATGACTTTCACCACTAAGGCTACAATTGTTCTAGCTTCTTTTATAGCTCCCACGAATTCTCCTTCCTTAAGTGACACCGTTAGCAAAGGCTTCTATACTCTTTTAGGGTTGTCTTCACTCTTATTTGGAACGATAACATTTGTTCCGACCCCTATATGTTGCATCTACATCAAATTGCCATGGTTGTTCTAGAAGAACATGGCAAGCATTCATCTCTATGACATCACAAAGAACTTCTGCCTTGTAAGTTTTCCCTAATGATAAAGGTAATCTGCATTGCTCCATTATCTTCATGCTTGGGCCTTTCTTGATCCAACCAATGTTGTATGGGGTTGGATGTGGTTCAGTTTTGAGCTTAAGATGGTCCACCAATCTCTTAGACACCAAATTCTCACAATTATAACTATCAATCGCAAGTTTACAAACTTTAGCATTAACGAACATCTACCTTCAAAGATGCGTTTGCGTTTTGACTCATCTACTTGAGTGCGTGCGTAAAACAACCTCTTGATTACACACATCACCTCATCTCCATATTCTTCAGCTACCTCATAATCACCCTCTTCTTCGGCCTCTTCTTCAAGGTACTCGTCATTGTCTTCTTGTTGAGTGATATTAGGAAATTTACCTCTTGGGCAATCACTAGATCTATGTCCTAGTTCATTATATTTGAAACATCGAATGCCTTTACTTGGTTCAACCTTCTCTTTTCCTTTTGGCTCAACTTTCTTTGGCTCAGGTTCCTTATTCTTCAGCTCTAAGGTGGGACGGTTGGAACTATTTGGGGTAGCTTTGCTCTTCGTTTCAAGTTTTCTATTCATAGGACTTCTCGGATACCTTCTATTCTTCACCACTCTTTCGGCCTTTAAGGCTAAATTCTATGCTTGATCCACGGACCAAATGCTTTGCATGCCTAATTGATCTTGAACAGCTTAATTCAGTCCATTCATATATCGAGTGACTTGTTGATCCTCTGTTTCATTGAGATGGCATCTAGATTGTAATTGTAGGAACTCTTCAGTGTAGGCAGCAACACTACACGAGCCTTGATAGCAATTCTGAAATTGTTGAAAAAGAGTTTGCTCATAATCATGACGTAAGAAACGCCCTTTCATTCGTGCCAATCCCTTACAACAGGCTGCCACCTCAATCGAAGCTATTCTTGATGTCGTTGCCACCATACACCAGCCCCACCCTTTAATTTACAGGCCACGAAGTCTACTTTTCGTTCAGGTTCTACTTGCATGATATCAAAGAATCTCTCTACTTCATACATCCAATCAAGAAACTGTTCAATGTCAACAACTCCATTAAAAGTAGGGATATCGGCCTTGATTTTATAAGAGTCACGATATGGGACTACTTTCCTTACCAATGGCTGAAAATCTTGCACAAATTCTCCTTCAAATCCTTCCTCAAGGCCATCTAGTGGTTGTATTGGACCTTCCTCTCTTCTAATCTGCATATGCCCAGGAGGAAGGGGGCTGCCCTTGGTGCCTAAGGTGCGGGAGCATTAGCTTGCCATTCTCTTACCATCTCAGTCAAATTCTCCAGGCTCTTTGTTAAAGTTTCTATACGCTATTCCGTGCGAACACACCAGTCATCTTGATTTCCCCTTGCCCAGCCATCTCACAACTACTCTGATACCACCTGACGTAGGACAAGCGTCGAATGGGCCGTGATATCATTCACGAAGACAAAGAAATCAGAATAGTTAACCACTCACACAAGAATCAATTATATTTAAAACCTATCTACAAATTTTTGAATACAATGCTTTTATAGACTGTTGCAATACTAAGTATACTCTGAATAGGAAACTAACTCTGAATAGGAAAACTAATTCTGAATAGGAAAACTAATTCTACTTGGAATAGGAAACCTAAATCTATTTGACAAATTAATCCTACTAAGAATAGGAAAGATAAAATAATGACATGTTGAGGACTTCTACTTGTTATTATCGTGGTCCTCCATCATTCGCCCCTACTAGAAAAGGAACTCGTCCCCAAGAGGATAGAAAATGGAAAGATCCACCAAGTAAAATGTTTTGGAAATTTCCATTTTAGCTGGTAAGACTACCACATAGGCGTTGTCATTAATCTTCTTTAACACCTTGCATGGACCATATTTCTTCGGCTTCAATTTACCATGAACACACATTGGTAACCTCTCCTTTCTTAAGTACACCATTACCTGATCTCCAACCTCAAATACTCGATGTCTTCTATGCTTATCAGTAGTTGTTTTGTAAATCAGATTGCTCTTCTCTAAAGCTTGTTGTACCTCTTGAAACAAATTGGTATAGTTCTCAGTGAAGGCAAAAACAACATTATTGGTCTTCCCATTAGATGGTAGCTTAATAAGATCTACAACATGCCTAGGAACTTTGGTATGGACAATTGTAAAAGGACTTTTTCTAGTTGATTTACTAACAGAACTATTGTATGCAAACTCAGATTGGGCTAATGCAAAGTCCCATTATCCCTTCTTATCTCCACAAATGCAACGAATTAGATTACCTAACGAACGGTTGACAACTTTAGTTTGGCCATCGGTTTGTGGATGTGCAGTGCTACTAAACTTTAATTCAGTGCCAAATCTCTTCCATAAAGTCCACCAAAATGATGCCAAGAACTTGTTGTCTCTATCCAAAGTAATGAACAAAGGTACCCCATACAATCGAACCACCTCTTTAAAGAACAACTTGGCTATGTGATGTGCATCGGTTGTCCTCCTACAAGGAAGAAAGTGAGACATCTTGGAGAAAGGATCTACCACAACAAACACGAAATCATTTCCTCTTTGCGTTCTTAGTAATCCTAGTACAAAATCCATAGAAATATCATCCCATGGTGCTTGAGGAATAGGAAATGGCATATATAAGCCTGTGTTTTGCTGCCTTCCCTTGTTTATTTAGCACACGAGGCATCTTCACACAAACTTTCTAGCATCTCTCTTTAACTAGGGCTAGTAGTAACGTTATTCAAAATTAGCTATAGTCTTACCTTTACCTATGTGGCCATTTAAATCGCTCGAATGGAGTTCTCTAATCAACTTGACATGTAGAGAAGTTCTTGGAATACATGACCTACTCCCTTTGAATAGATAACCATCTTAGACTAGGAATTCACCCAATGGTTGATTGAGTAAATACTTTTTCTAAAGCTGCCCAAAGTCTTCATCACCCTCATATAATTCCTTGAGCTATTCAAAACCTGGGATTTCAGGAGCAATTGTTACTAGCAATGTAGCCCTTCTACTTAGTGCATCCGCTACTCTATTAGTCACACCAGATTTATGCACAATGACATAACTGAAATGTTCAAGATAGGCTGCCCACCTTGCTAACATAGAATCAACATGCTTTTGCCCTCTAAAGTGTTGTAATGCTTGATGGTCAGAATATACAATGAACTTTTTAGGAAGCAGATATGTCTCCTATATTTTAAGGGCTCTAAATACTGCGTAGTTCTTATCGATAAGTAGACCATTTCTTTCTAGCTTCACTTAACTTCTCACTAAAGAAAGCAATAGGTCGTCTCTCATGTGAAAGAACTCCTCCAATGCCGACTCCACTAGCATCATATTCAAGCTCAAAATTTTTATTAAAATATGGTAAGGAAAGGACGAGGGTGTATAGCTTCTCTTTAATCAATTCAAAGCTTCGATTTGCTTCCTCATCCCATTGAAATCTGCCCTTCTTCATGCAATCAGTTATGGATGCTACGATACTGCTAAAATTTTGTATAAACCTTCAATAAAAAGTAGCCAACCTATGGAAACTCTATAATTCGTTGATTGTTTTAGGTGTAGGCCAATCTCGAATAACTTTAACTTTTTCTTCATCTATGTGTACACCGGCACTACTCACAACAAAGCCTAGAAAAACTAGTCTATCTGCTAAGAATACATACTTCTTTATGTTTACATAGAGCTTATTCTCTCTTAAAGCTACCAAAACTTGTCTAAGATGAGATATATGATCAATTACATTTTTACTATAAATTAAGATATCATCAAAGTATACTACTACAAAATGAGATAAGAAGGTTTTAGAACCTGGTTTATAAGCCTCATGAATGTACTCGGTGCATTGGACAAGTCGAATGGCATGACCAACTATTCATACAATCCGTCTTTTGTTTTGAAAGCTGTCCTCCAGTCATCCCCAGGTCGAATACGAATTTGGTGATAACCACTCTTCAAGTCAAGCTTTGTGAATATTTTAGTGCCATGTAATTGATCTAACATATCATCAAGACGAGGAATGGGAAATTGATACTTCACGGTTATCTTGTTGATTGCACAGCTATCCACACACATCCTCCAACTTTCATCTTTTTTTGGTGTTAATAAGGCAGGTACAGCACAAGGGCTGACACTTTCTTGGATATGTCCCTTTCGCAATAATTCTTGCACTTGCTCCCTTAACACTTCATTCTCCTTAGGGCTCATGCGATAGTGGGGTAGATTTGGTAGGTTAGCACCAGTAACAAAATCAATGCAATGTTGAATATCTCGCATCGGTGGTAATTCAGTAGGTTCAGCTGTCACATCTTCAAATTCAGCTAATAACCTTTGAATCTTTGTCGGGACAACTTGTTCTTGTTGCTCTATGACTTTCACCACTAAGGCTACAATTGTTCTAGCTTCTTTTATAGCTCCCACGAATTCTCCTTCCTTAAGTGACACCGTTAGCAAAGGCTTCTATACTCTTTTAGGGTTGTCTTCACTCTTATTTGGAACGATAACATTTGTTCCGACCCCTATATGTTGCATCTACATCAAATTGCCATGGTTGTTCTAGAAGAACATGGCAAGCATTCATCTCTATGACATCACAAAGAACTTCTGCCTTGTAAGTTTTCCCTAATGATAAAGGTAATCTGCATTGCTCCATTATCTTCATGCTTGGGCCTTTCTTGATCCAACCAATGTTGTATGGGGTTGGATGTGGTTCAGTTTTGAGCTTAAGATGGTCCACCAATCTCTTAGACACCAAATTCTCACAATTATAACTATCAATCGCAAGTTTACAAACTTTAGCATTAACGAACATCTACCTTCAAAGATGCGTTTGCGTTTTGACTCATCTACTTGAGTGCGTGCGTAAAACAACCTCTTGATTACACACATCACCTCATCTCCATATTCTTCAGCTACCTCATAATCACCCTCTTCTTCGGCCTCTTCTTCAAGGTACTCGTCATTGTCTTCTTGTTGAGTGATATTAGGAAATTTACCTCTTGGGCAATCACTAGATCTATGTCCTAGTTCATTATATTTGAAACATCGAATGCCTTTACTTGGTTCAACCTTCTCTTTTCCTTTTGGCTCAACTTTCTTTGGCTCAGGTTCCTTATTCTTCAGCTCTAAGGTGGGACGGTTGGAACTATTTGGGGTAGCTTTGCTCTTCGTTTCAAGTTTTCTATTCATAGGACTTCTCGGATACCTTCTATTCTTCACCACTCTTTCGGCCTTTAAGGCTAAATTCTATGCTTGATCCACGGACCAAATGCTTTGCATGCCTAATTGATCTTGAACAGCTTAATTCAGTCCATTCATATATCGAGTGACTTGTTGATCCTCTGTTTCATTGAGATGGCATCTAGATTGTAATTGTAGGAACTCTTCAGTGTAGGCAGCAACACTACACGAGCCTTGATAGCAATTCTGAAATTGTTGAAAAAGAGTTTGCTCATAATCATGACGTAAGAAACGCCCTTTCATTCGTGCCAATCCCTTACAACAGGCTGCCACCTCAATCGAAGCTATTCTTGATGTCGTTGCCACCATACACCAGCCCCACCCTTTAATTTACAGGCCACGAAGTCTACTTTTCGTTCAGGTTCTACTTGCATGATATCAAAGAATCTCTCTACTTCATACATCCAATCAAGAAACTGTTCAATGTCAACAACTCCATTAAAAGTAGGGATATCGGCCTTGATTTTATAAGAGTCACGATATGGGACTACTTTCCTTACCAATGGCTGAAAATCTTGCACAAATTCTCCTTCAAATCCTTCCTCAAGGCCATCTAGTGGTTGTATTGGACCTTCCTCTCTTCTAATCTGCATATGCCCAGGAGGAAGGGGGCTGCCCTTGGTGCCTAAGGTGCGGGAGCATTAGCTTGCCATTCTCTTACCATCTCAGTCAAATTCTCCAGGCTCTTTGTTAAAGTTTCTATACGCTATTCCGTGCGAACACACCAGTCATCTTGATTTCCCCTTGCCCAGCCATCTCACAACTACTCTGATACCACCTGACGTAGGACAAGCGTCGAATGGGCCGTGATATCATTCACGAAGACAAAGAAATCAGAATAGTTAACCACTCACACAAGAATCAATTATATTTAAAACCTATCTACAAATTTTTGAATACAATGCTTTTATAGACTGTTGCAATACTAAGTATACTCTGAATAGGAAACTAACTCTGAATAGGAAAACTAATTCTGAATAGGAAAACTAATTCTACTTGGAATAGGAAACCTAAATCTATTTGACAAATTAATCCTACTAAGAATAGGAAAGATAAAATAATGACATGTTGAGGACTTCTACTTGTTATTATCGTGGTCCTCCATCATTCGCCCCTACTAGAAAAGGAACTCGTCCCCAAGAGGATAGAAAATGGAAAGATCCACCAAGTAAAATGTTTTGGAAATTTCCATTTTAGCTGGTAAGACTACCACATAGGCGTTGTCATTAATCTTCTTTAACACCTTGCATGGACCATATTTCTTCGGCTTCAATTTACCATGAACACACATTGGTAACCTCTCCTTTCTTAAGTACACCATTACCTGATCTCCAACCTCAAATACTCGATGTCTTCTATGCTTATCAGTAGTTGTTTTGTAAATCAGATTGCTCTTCTCTAAAGCTTGTTGTACCTCTTGAAACAAATTGGTATAGTTCTCAGTGAAGGCAAAAACAACATTATTGGTCTTCCCATTAGATGGTAGCTTAATAAGATCTACAACATGCCTAAGAACTTTGGTATTGACAATTGCAAAAGGACCTTTTCCAGTTGGTCTACTAACAGAACTATTGTATGCAAACTCAGTTTGAGTTAATGCAAAATCCCATTATCCTTTCTTGTCTCCACAAATGCAATGAATGAGATTACCTAACGAATGGTTGACAACTTCAGTTTGGCCATTGGTTTGTGGATGTGCAGTGCTACTAAACTTTAATTTAGTGCCAAATCTCTTCCATAAGGTTAACCAAAATGCTGCCAAGAACTTGCTGTCTCTATCCGAAGTAATGGACAAAGGTACCCCATGGAATCGAACCACCTCTTTAAAGAACAACTTGGCTATGTGATATGCATCAGTTGTCCTCTTACAAGGAAGAAAGTGAGACATCTTAGAGAACCGATCTACCGCAACAAACATGGAATCAGTTCCTCGTTGCGTTCTTGGTAACCTTAGTACAAAAGCTATAGAAATGTCATCCCATGGTGCTTGAGGAATAGGAAGTGGCATATATAAGCCTGTGTTTTGCGACCTTCCCTTGTTTATTTGGCACATGGGTATTTTTGCACAAACTTTCCAGCATCTCTCTTTAACTGGGTCCAATAGTAAAGTTCTTCCAAATTAGCTATAGTCTTATCTCTACCTATGTGGGCACTTAAATTGCTCGAATGGAGTTCTCTAATCAACTTGTCACGTAGAGAACTTCTTGGAATACATAACTTGCTCCCTTTGAATAGATAACCATCTTGGACTAGGAATTCACCCAATGGTTGATTGAGTAAATACTTTGTCCAAAGCTGGCCAAAGTCTTCATCACCCTTATACAATTCCTTGAGCTATTCAAAACCTGGGATTTTAGGAGCAATTGTTACTAACAATGTAGCCCTTCTACTTAGTGCAACCGCTACTCTATTAGTCACACCAGATTTATGCACAATACATAATTGAAACGTTTAAGATAAGCTACCCACCTTGTTAACATAGAATCAACATGCTTTTGCCCTCTAAAGTGTTGTAATGCTTGATGGTCAGAATATACAATGAACTCTTTAGGAAGTAGATGTGTCTCCCATATTTTAAGGGCTTTAAATACCGCGTAGAGTTCTTGTCGATAAGTAGACCACTTCTTTCTAGCTTCACTTAACTTCTCATTAAAGAAAGCAGTAGGTCGTCTCTCTTGTGAAAGAACTCCTCCAATGCCGACTCCACTGGCATCACATTCAAGTTCAAAAGTTTTATTGAAATCTGGCAAGGAAAGGACAGGGGCAGTAGATAGCTTCTCTTTAATCAATTCAAAGCTTCAATCTACTTCCTCATCCCGTTGAAATCTGCCCTTCTTCATGCAATCAGTTATGGGTGCTATGATACTGCTAAAATTTCATATAAACCTTCGATAAAAAGTAGCCAACCCATGGAAACTCCGTACTTCATTGAGTGTTTTAGGTGTAGGCCAATCTCGAATAGCTTTAATTTTTTCTTCATCCACATGTACACCAGCACTACTCACAACAAAGCTTGGTTCATAAGCCCCATGAATGTGCTTGCTGCGTTGGATAATCCGAATGGCATGACCAGCCATTCATACAATCCGTCTTTTGTTTTGAAAGCTGTCTTCCATTCATCCCCAGATCGAATACGAATTTGGTGATAACCACTCTTCAAGTCAAGCTTTGTGAAGATTTGAGCGCCATGTAATTGATCTAGCATATCATCAAGACGAGGAATGGGAAATCGATACTTCACAGTTATCTTGTTGATTGCACGACTATCCACACACATCCTCCGACTTCCATCTTTCTTTGGTGTTAGTAAGGCAGATACAACACAAGGGCTAATACTTTCTTGGATATGTCCCTTTCTCAATAATTCTTGCACTTGCTCCCTTAACACTTCATTCTCCTTAGGATTCATGCGATAGTGGGGTAGATTTGGTAGGCTAGTACCAGTAACAAAATCAATGCAATGTTGAATATCTCGCATTGGTGGTAATTCAGTAGGTTTAGTTGTCACATCTTCAAATTCAGCTAATAACCCTTGAATCTCTGTTGGGACAGCTTGTTCTTGTTGCTCCACGCCTTTCACCACTAAGGCTACAGCTGTTCTAGCTTCTTTCATAGCTCCCACGAATTCTCCTTCCTCAATTGACACCGTTAGCAAGGGCTTCTCTTCTCTCTTAGGTCTATCTTCACTCTTATTTGTAACTGTAACAATCTGCTTCTTATTCCATGTAAACATATAAGTATTATCCCGACCCCTATGTGTTGCATCTACATCAAATTGCCATGGACGTCCTAGAAGAACATGGCAAGGATCCATCTCTACTACATCACAAAGAACGTCTTCCTTGTAAGTTTTTCCTAATGATAAAGGGGATCTGCATTGGTTCGTTATCTTCATGCTTGGGCCTTTCTTGATCCAACCAATGTTGTATAGGGCTGGACGTGGTTCGGTTTTGAGTTTAAGATGCTTCACCAATCTCTTAGAGACCAAATTCTCACAACTACAGCTATCAATCACAAGTTTACAAACTTTAGCATTAACGGAACATCTACCTTCAAAGATGCGTTTGCGTTGTGATTCATCCAATTGAGTGGGTGTGTAAAACAGCCTCTTGATTACACACACCACCTCATCTCCATCTTCTTCAGCTACCTCATAATCACCCTCTTCTTCGGCCTCTTTTTCAAGGTACTCGTCATTTTCTTCTCGTTGAGTGATATTAGCAAATTTACATCTTGGGCAATCACTAGATTTGTGTCCTAGTTCATTGCATTTGAAACATCGAATGCCCTTGCTTGGTTCTCTCTTTTCCTTTTCGCTCAACTTTCTTTGGCTTGGGTTCTTTATTCTTTGGCTCTAAGGTGGGACGGTTAGAACTATTTGGGGCAGCTTTGCTCTTCGTTTCAAGTTTTCTATTCATAGGACTTCTCGGATACCTTCTATTCTTCGCCACTCTTTCGGCCTTTAAGGCTGAATTTTGTGCTTGATCCACAGACCAAATGCTTTGCATGCCCAATTGATTTTGAGCTGTGTAATTCAGTCCATTCACATATTGAACGACTTGTTGATCATCCGTTTCATTGAGATGGCATCTAGATTGTAATCGTAAGAACTCTTCAATGTAGGCAGCATCTCCGTTTCAAGTTTTCTATTCATAGGACTTCTCGGATACCTTCTATTCTTCACCACTCTTTCGGCCTTTAAGGCTGAATTCTGTGCTTGATCCACGGACCAAATGCTTTGCATGCCCAATTGATCTTGAACAGCGTAATTTAGTACATTCACATATTGAATGACTTGTTGATCATCCGTTTCATTGAGATGGCATCTAGATTGTAATCATAGGAACTCTTCAGTGTAGGCAGCAACACTACGCAAGCCTTGATAGTAATTCTGAAATTGCTAAAAAAGAGTTTGCTCATAATCATGAGGTAAGAAATGCCCTTTCAAAAGTGCCTTCATTTGTGCCCAATCCCTTACAACAGGCTGCCCCCTCAATTGAAGCTGTTCTTGATGGCGTTGCAACCATTCACCAACCCCACCCTTCAATTTGTAGGTCACGAAGTCTACTTTTCGTTCATGTTCTACTTGCATGATATCAAAGAATCTCTCTACTTCATACATCCAATCATGGAATTGTTCAATGTCAACAACTCCATTAAAAGTAGGGAGATCGGCTTTGATTTTATAAGAGTCACGGTATGGGACTGCTCTCCTTACCATTGGCTAAAAATCTTGCACAAATTCTCCTTCAAATCTTTCCTCAAGGCCATCTAGCTGTTGTATTCGACCTTCCTCTCTTCTAATCTGCACACGCCCAGGAGGAAGAGGGGCTGCCCTTGGTGCTTGGGGTGCGGGAGCATTAGCTTGCCACCTTCGTACCATCTCAGTCAAATTCTCTAGGCTCCTTGTTAAAGTTTCTATGCGCTGTTCCATGCGAACACGCCAATCATCTTGATTTCCTCCTTGCCCAGCCATCTCACAACTGCTTTGATACCACCTGACGCAGGACAAGCGTTCAATGGGCCGTGATATGGTTCACGAAAACGAAAAAATTCAGAATATTCAAGTCTGGGTTGACAACTTACACAAGAATCAATTATATCAAAACTTATCTTCCAAAATTTTTGAATATAATGCTTTTTATAGACTGTTGAAATACTAATTATACTCTGAATAGGAAACTAACTTTGAATAGGAAAACTAATTCTACTTGGAATAGGAAACCTAAATCTATTTGAAAAATTAATCCTACTAAGAATAGGAAAGATAAAATTTAAAAATAGGAAGAAAACTACAAACAAATCATGATATGTTTAGGACTTATACTTGTTATTGCCTTGGTCCTCCATCGGAATATGACCAACATGCATAAGTACTTTATCACACAACACCTCGTTACAGTATCTACCAATCGAGAACAAATCATCACTTGTTTATTGATTCTCATCTCACCACATTCATTTAGCCATTGTATATGGCCTAAGATGTTTCATGGTAGGTAGGCCTAACTTTTCAACTAAGGTAGTGCTAGCTATATTCATGTAACTATCCCATCCATAATCATGCTATACTTTATTATTGGTGTGACATCTCGTATAAAAGCTGTTCTCTCGTTACTCGCTAACATCATTGTCTTTGACTTGGAGATTCATAGTACAGCTAATCATAAATGTCTCCCTTTCCATCAAATATTCAACACTATTATCATCACAGTTCTAATGGCGGCATGGAATCCTTATTACTTTCACCTTTGATCTTAATCTCCCTATCACCTCTCATGATCATTGTCCATTTATTAGGACATTGTGAAACTATGTGCCTTATTTCCAAACAAAGGAAGCATTTAATATCACGAGTATGAATTTGAGTTTCATATTTACTCTCTACGTTACTTGACATTGTCTTTTCTTCCTTAGGTGGTTTGACTTTGGCTTTAGGAGTAGCCTGGTCATCATGTTTACAACTTGATTTCTATAAGGATGAACCATAATTTCTTTGGAATCGTTTCCCTTCCTTTTTAGTTGCCTTTCTACTTTTTAACCATATGAACCATATCTTCCAACTCCATATAATGTTGTAGTTCTATCGCATTAGCAACATCACCATTAAATCCAGTTAAAAATTTAACCATGGTGGCTTCTCAATCCTCCTTTATATTAGTTAAGATCATGAGAATATCAATCTCCCTGTGGTATTCGCATACACTCTTTCACCCTTGAGTGAAGCGTTACAATTTTTGGAACAACTCTCTGTAATAGTGATTAGGGATAAAGCGTCCCCTCATGGTCACTTTCATATCTTCCTAGTTTTCAATAAGCCTCTCATAGTTTCTTTGCCTACACAAGCTAATTCCGTTAAGTAATGACATAGACAATAAACATTTCTATTCAGTGTAATCATGGCAGGAGAAAATCAGGTCCTTTTCCCACTCTAAGTAGGCCTTATGGTCATTTCCCCATTGGAATGAAGTTTGTAAGGTTATCTCTCCTAGGCTCCCTTTCATGGCTTTTATTTTCCCAATAACCTCAATGTGCAGATTTGCCATATTATTTCTTTGTAATTGGTAAGCATCGTGCAAGACATGTCCTTTTTCATTGTTATCAAAATCATCTTAGAGAACTTGCCATCATTGTCGATGTATATATTAGGAGCTTATGGTGGTTGTGCAAATTGACTATGGCAGTATCTTACAGATCTAATTGATCTCTAATCTTTCCAAACATCATATTCATGTCAAAACTATTGTTACATGGCTTGAGGCATGAAAATATCATTCTTCTTTCTTTTTTCAACTCTTTCCTGATCAGACATGATTCCATTTGCAAGAGAATGTTAGTAGTAACCTTGTAACACTCTCACGTGTTTTTCTCGATTAATGTCATTCAATTCAGTCGTATTTCACTCTAAATATCTAGCTTTTCTCCACTATTGTTGCTCACTCAATTTTTTCATTTTACCGCTTGTTTTCTTCCTTGACTAGTTCATTATCATCAACTAGTGCAAACCCACCTAGGAATAAACCATATAGAACCTACGAATAAGTTTGAATCAAATCCAAGAAAGCTAAAACATATATATAAGAAAAATGACTTACTGATTATAAGAAATCAAGAACCATATTCATAAAGTAATTAAATGGTAAAAAGAAAGATTTCTTTCATTAGTTCGAAATTTAATGAACAAGAAAAAGAAGCACTCATAACTCTCAAATAACAAAGATGTTTAAAGTTGTTTCAACTGAAAAGAAACATAACTTAAATATAAAAAAAAGATTGGGGTTTGAGTGGGCACGACTTGGGACATGACCATGTGCTAGGTCATGTTGGTTACAAACATTTTAATGCTAGTGGGCACGATCTTGAACATGCTTGTGGCTGATATTGTAGATCCTTCTGTAACTTTGTGAAGTTGGATATGGTCTAAGGCATGCCCGTGTTGGAGATCATGAATCTTTCTATAACTTTGTGAAAATAGACATGGTATGGCTCATGCGTATATTGGAGATTGTGTTTCACAACTAATTTTTTCATAAAGTTATACAGGCTTGTACATGGTCGTGTTGGGGGTTGTGTTCACATCTAAGTGTTCTCTAACCTTAAATTAAGCTAACCAATGCTTGTCCTTCAATTTGGCTTGATCCCAAAGTGTAGCCACTTCTTTCACAATGTCGTTATGTGCATTTGAAGTCTTTTCTTTCTTACTCGCATAACTGGCCCGCTTGGCAAACTCAAAAGTATCAAAGGCAACTTCATTTCTGTTAGTGCATTTATCAAACCGTTATATATAATATTGCATTGTTCCTCTTGGTGTAGTTTTCAGTGCTGCTCCTTCACTCCTTCACTTGTTTGAATCTAAGGAATTTTTATTAATACAAGTCGCCAACATACTTGCTCATGCTATTTTTCCATGCCCACATCAGTATTTCTTGCAACGGTGTTGCTTCCCACCTTCACCTGTATATTGTACATAAATGATTTTCAAACATTATTTTCGTGTGATCTTAACTGTGTAAGGTCCTTATACATTGTGAATTTTACAAGTGTGAAGGTTAATTGTAAACTTTATTTGAGTAAAATTGAAATGATGATGCACATGGACTTATTCTTATCACAGTATAAAATCAGAGAGTTAACGTTTATGACAGGAGCCCCCTTTGAGAGTGGTCTCAAGATAAGGGCCATAACCATTCTGGCACAATAATGGGTCAAGTTTCACATCAAATCATTGTAGTACTTGCACGTAGTTGAAGCAATTCCTATATCATTGTTGTTGAACTTTTTTCTTGAACTCTAAATCACACATCAACTTGGATTTATAATCATCACCGCTGTTTCAGTTTATGATGTACTGTTTCTCTTACTACAGAGTCAGCACATGAATTTTCCTACTAATCCTATTAGAGACGAACGTCATCTTGATTCAAAACACAATTTACCAAGATATATGCCCGATAGTCATCGTGGACAGAAATCAAGTTTAATACCTCACACTGAGATGCCACAGCAATTATACAACAGCAGCATGCAAGAATTCTCTTTCAATCCTGATGGGTGGTTGGTCCTACATCTTTATTTCTGCTGAATGATTTAAATAGTTTTCTTTTGTTGGGTACTAATGTAATTATTGGATTATTATGAATAGTTACTTATAGATATTTTTTAGCTAGGTCCGTGTAAGTTAGTTTACTGGTGCAATTGCATTATAACGTGAAGCTTGCATATTTTCCCATTCTTGTGATTTATGTGGGGCCTATTCAAGTTTGAGACTTTTTTTTACTGGATTCCAGGGTATGAAATAGTAACTGTAGGAGATACATTCTCAATCATTTTGTAATTTAATTATTTTTTTCATTATTTTTATAAGGAGCTAATTTGAACAATTTTTGTTCTCCTCCATCTTCATGAATCACTTCTTGGAATCTGTCTATATTTCTCCATCCCTTGTTTATCCCAAAGAACTGAATGCTTATGGATTTGTATGATTATTGGCTACCACCTTGAATTGCTTCAACTCCTTGCTTAAATTTTATCCTTAATTATGAAAATGTGAGTATAGATTAGATCTTCTTGATCATGTGAGTATAGATTAGATGTTCGTGATCTACATGTCAGAATTTCTCTTGCAAGTTGTGATTTCAAATCATTTCACCTGGAATTTGATTAAAATTGTTTGCGTCCTTGGGTTTGCTTAAAATTTTTCTTAATGTTCTCTGTAAGCTTGAGTCTCAAAATTCATACCAACTTACATAATTGTGTATCGTGGCTGATATGATTAATCCAATGTGTTCTTTTCGTGCCTTAATTCACGGCTGGTCACTGATTTTGGTCTTGTCTAATTCCTGTGATGCCTTTTTGTTATTATGCCATGATATATACTGTCTTATTCTTAAAATTGTTGTATTGCAGGAAGGTTCCTGATCTGACCTCCAATAGATTTATAGATAAAGGTGTCTCAAATGCAAAAGCAGGAGAAGTAAACATGGACGTGCTTCATCAATCCAATGTGAATGATGAGATTGCTTCTGTTTCTGAAGGTAAGTATCTTAAACTGAACATGATCATGATCAATTGGGTTATGAGCCCAGTGATGTTAGCAAACTTAATTCATCTTTCTCAATTCCAGAGGGTCCTGGTATAGAGGGCTTTCAGATTATTGGCGATGCTACTCCTGGAGAGAAACTGCTTGGATGTGGATATCCTGTACGTGGAACTTCTCTCTGCATCTTTCAGTGGGTTCGCCATCTTGAAGATGGAACTACACAGTATATTGAAGGTAAGTACTTACGGAAATTTTTACTACTTGTAATCTCTAGTTTAATAATGTATACGTATTCATAATGTAATTGAAAATGCTTGACTTAGGGGCTACAAACCCAGAATATACTGTCACTGCTGATGATGTTGATAAGCTGATTGCTGTTGAGTGTATACCAATGGATGAGCAAGGCCGACAGGTTATTATTTGAATAATGATTCTTTTACAACCTAGTAAGCATTTTCTAGTGTTATTATGTGATAAAAGCTAATTCAGCAATGAAAATGAACTAATGCATACAGTATTTTATAAACAAAAGCAGAACCAATATTTTGACATTCTTAGTGCAGTTGTGTAACATGTTTTACATAAAACTGTTCATATATATGTACCTGGGTGCGCATACTACATTTTAGTGGTTTTTGTAGTAGATAAGCTTTAATATTGAACATTAAGATGTGTCACACCAAGGCCCCAATTTAACCAATTTATTGGGAATTTAGGTTCTTTGTTTTTCGTATCTATAACTTCTGTTGCATTAAGGAATCTCTGCTAAGGAAACCGGAGATAAGTTTCTCATTAGGTGATTGTCTTACATTTGTCTCTCTGTGCATTCTTATTAGGGAGATCTGGTGAGGCTTTTTGCAAATGATCAGAATAAAATAAGATGTGGTAAGTGTTAGAAACAGATCAATGTCTGTGGGTATTAAGATTCTTGGCAATCTTGGTTATAACATTACACCGGTCTTGATGACAATTATTTTTAATTTTTATCATGCAGTTTTTCTAAAGTAAATTCAATTTGTGGCTTTAAGAAACTTTTATGATTGGCGGTTGGCGTGCTCTTGCTTGACATGCGCTACTTTAAAACTTAAAATACTCATTTTTGGGATTGGTTATACTTTTATATTGTTAAACATCAAGGTTTTTTTCTGCCTTAAACTAAAAAGTATAACAAGCTCCTGTTTTCATTTCTATTTCTTTATTTTTTTTATCATAAAATTATTTTTATGCTACTTGGCTTTATGTACAAGCCAGCAAGTACAGTTAATGTAACAGTTTGCTTTCTGCCCCCTCTTCTTGAATGACTGAAACATTGAGATTTTTGCCTAAGGCATTCCTCTGCATTTTGGAAACATTTTTATCTATGTTGCAGAATAGTAAGTGCACTCAACATCTGTTTGAATTAATCTATTGGACACTGTTTCTTTTGAACTTGGATCAAAGAAGATTCTAAGTTGATTTATCCTTTTGCTTCTTTAGTCTTTTATTTATTTTATTTTATTACCTACCTTTGACAAGTGACATAGAGCAAATTCAAAAAGGTTCTAAGTTGATTTTAAGCCTTCGTTTCTTTATTCTTTTGGTTATTTTTTATATTTTTCATTTGACAAACACCATAAAGACTTATTATGTGAATTTCTTGTTGACCTTTTACCTCATGATGGCATAATTTTCAACTTTAATTTTCTTGTCATGCAGATCCAAATATGCAACGAGAGATTGAGACATACATCGCTAAAGAAGAAGCAACATTTAATATTCTTTTGCTGGTAACTTTATTTCTACTTAATATGTATGTGGACAATCTGTCATTACTGATATTGGAAGCTACATTTAATATTATTTTGCATGCAAGTTTACTTCTATTTGATAGTTTTGAGTGTTATACTAGATAATGATAATAGTATTTTAGTCATTAGCACATTCTGTTGGCATCATTTCTTCTATGCTAGCAACAGCTGTCAGTGTCCTCTTCAGCATATTCTAATGTTCCTTTGACCCTACATCTTTTGCCATCTTTAGGCTGCCTAGTGCTGCCACCTTTAGTGACAGATTCTATCGCTTTATCTTCTTAATTAGGATTTAGTAAGAGCCAAAAGGAAAAGACTGCAACTATTTCATAGTTCTAGAATGACCTTGCCCTCCTTTGCACCCTTCTCTGCACAAGTGTTGTCTTCTGCATCTCTCTCAGTATTTTTCTTCCAAAGTTCTTTGCCACCCTGATGACTACCGCAAACTTATTACTACAGGACTTATATGGTTTTCATAATTAGTGATTAAGAATCACCTCACTGTCCTTTCAAATGTCTCACTTGCTAAGTAATCCCATTGAACTTGTATTGATGTGTGAAAATCAGAGACTAGTTAACTGAGGGCTTGATAATAACTCAAGGCCCTTGTAGCCTTTATATAGAACCAATTACATAAGGAAAAGATCTTAGGAATAAAGAGAAAATCACACAATAAAGAGGAGGTCATATTTTTCCTAATATAGATATTTCCTAACATCCAATATAGATCTTTCCTAACACTCCCCCTCAAGCTGAAGCATATGTATCATAAGCTCCAAGCTTGTTACATATGGGTTTCAACTGAGACCCCCCAATGCCTTGGTGAATAAGTTAGCAAGTTGATCCTCTGACTTGACATGTAGTGTCTCAATCAATCCTTCTTGAAGCCAAAGTGACAATCCACCTCAATGTGTTTGATTCTCTCATGAAGGATTGGATTTGAGGCAATATGAATGGTTGCTTTATCATCACACATCAACTTCATTGGAGCGAAATGCCCGAAACCAAGTTCCTCAAGAAGATGCTTCAACCAAATCAACTCACATGTAGTATACGCCATGGCCCTATACTTAGACTCAGCAGTAGAACGTGCAACAACTGACTGCTTTTAACTTTTCCATGACACCATCTTTTCATCCAAAAATACATAGTAGCCTGAAGTAGACCATCGGTTATAAGAGTCTGCCCAATTTGCATCTGTATACTGTTGAATCCAAATGCGTCCATGATTTTGGTAAAGAAGACCGTGGAGAGCCTTTCAAATATTTCAAAATTTTAATAACTGCATCCCAATGACTAGTTCGTGGAGATTCCATAAAGTGACTCACTACACTTGTAGCAAACAAGATATTTGGACGAGTAGCAATCAAATAATTTAGTTTACCGACAAGTCTTCGATACCTACTTGGATCTTCCAACTGCTCTCATTTATTAGCATTAAGTTTCACATTTGGTTCCATGGGGCTATCAACTGGTTTTGTTCCCAACAAACTTGTTTCCTCTAGAAGATCGAGGATGTACTTGCTTTGAGATAGATAAATTCCCATCTTCAACCTTGCTATCTCGATACCCCGAAAATATTTTAGTAAACCAAGATCCTTTGTTTGAAATTTGGTCTATAGGAATGACTTTAAAGATTTGGATTCCTACTTTATCATCTCCTGTAATAACAATGTCATAAACATAAATGATCAAAAGAATTTTACCAACTTCGGAGTGACGATAAAACATAGAGTGATCCACCCCACATCGATGCAGGCAAAACTTCATAACCACTGTACTAAAACTGCCCAAACCAAGTTCTCAGTGACTGTTTTAGACCACACAAAGATTTGTTAAGGTGGCAAAACTAAAACAGTCTCCCCCTGAGTAACAAACCCTAGTGGTTGCTCCATAAAAATAGTCTCTTGAAGATCACCATGAAGGAAATCATTTTTTGCATCAAGTGGATGAAAAGGCCAATTATGGGTGGTTGCCAATGCAATGAAAACAGGAACAAATGTTAATTTGGCTACAGGAGGAAAGGTTTCAGTATAATCCATACCATACACCTGTGAATAACCCTTAGCTACCAAGCGAGCTTTTACATGATTAATCGTGCCATCAGAATTGACCTTAACATTGAACACCCAACGACAACCCACAGTTGTTTGACGATGTGGAAGAGTAACTAAGCTCCATGTATTACTAGCTTGCAAAGCCATCATCTCTTTTTCCATGACACGTTTCCATCTAGGATGATCCAAGGCTTCTGAAACAGACTTAGTTACAGGTATAGAAGACAAAGTGGATACAAAAGTAGCATATCACGGTGATAATGAGTTATAACAAACAAAGTTTGAAATAGGGTGAGATGTATAAGTCCTTCTTCCTTTATGGAGAGTAATGGGCCAATCAAGGTCATCATGGTGTTGAAGATGGAGAAGACAATGGTGACGAGCGTGAATCGTAGTCGTACTTCATGATAAGTGCGTCGAGTATAAACCTACAAATCAAGGCGAGATAGACGTTCCAAAGGAGTAGGATTAATGTCAGGAGCAATGTAATTGGGAGTTGTTTGGGAAGGAACAAAAGGAATTGGTAGACACTCATCAGTGTTAGTAGAGACAGACTACGCATCATAAAATTATGGTGTGTCTTTCAAAGAATGTAACATCAGAGGATACAAAAAATTGATTCAACGAGGGGTTGAAACATTCATACCCTTTTTGCAAACGAGAGTTCGCGAGAAAATTGCACTTTATAGCTTTTGGATCTAACGGATGAGCAAAACAAACACAACTGAATCCTTGAGGATCAATGGAAGAAGGGTCTTGATAGGGAAAGAGAATTGAGAATGGAGTCTTACCCATTAACACAAAAGATGACATTCGATTGATAAGAAAACATGCAATGAGTACAACATCTACCAGAAACTTTTGGGTACATTTATGTGGATTAAACAGTATGTTGGATTTTTTGCTCAGCTACCCCATTTTGTTGAGGAGTGTGTGGGCAAGAGGATTGATGCTGAATACCTTGTTGTTTCAAGTAGTTGGAGAATGAGCTAGAGAAATATTCTTTAGCATTATCACTACGTAGAATATTGATTTGGGAATTAAACTGATTTTGAATTTCAGTACAAAAAGAACAAAATGTAGAGAATAGTTCTGAACAACCTCTCATTAGATATAACCAAGTTATTTGAGAGAAATCATCAATAAAAATCAGCAAAATTGAAATCCTAACCTAGACTTGACATGACTTGGACCCCAAATACCTATATGGATTAACATAAGAGGTTTTTCAATTCTTTTATTTACTTGAGTGAAAAACAAAGTATGATGATGTTTGCCAAACTGACACTACTCACAATATAAACTAGAAATAGAATCTAACCCCGACATTACTTTCTTGAGATTTTCTAATGATGGATGACCCAATTGGCTATGGGAGGGATTGACATTGGGCATGCGATGGATGATTGCTACTTCTAAAATAATACATTTCATTTGATTCACGCCCTTCTCCAATTGTCATCCTAGTCTTCAAATACTAGATAATGACATTATCATGGTAGAAGCATACAGAACAATTTAGTTGTTTAGTCAATTTGCTCATAGACATAAGATTGAAAGGAAAGTTTTGTACAAATAATGTGAGAGAAAAACAAGGATGAGAGGATTCGACATCATTAATGGTGGCAGTAGATCCATTAGCAATAGTAAGTTTATCATTATGAGAGGCAAGCAACGGAAAGATATGGTTAAAGTTGGTTATTTTACCTGAAATATGATCAGTGGCACCATAATCTAGTACCTATGAGTGTTTTTTAGGGACAGATGAATAATAGGTGGTTGGGTTACCTTGATGAGCCACTGATGCCATAAAAGAAGACGATGTCGACTAAGCTGATTGATACTGCAGATACTTAGTATACTCATCCTGAGATAAAGTAACTGACGATTGTGAAGTTGAAGCCGAAGAATGTTCTTAAGAGATGCAATTTAAGCAGCTCAAAAATGGGGATATTTATCCCAACATGACTTTTCATCACGTCCGCATTTATCACAATATGTGCAATGGAGTCGTGAGCCTCTACCACGTCCTACTCTACCACCAATGTCGTCCTCGACTTCCACCATGACTTCCTTCAACTTTCAGAACCAAATTATGCTGCAAGTGCTGACCTATTAGAGTTATTCTCAGGTGGATTTGCCTTAGTTATAGATCGAGAGAGTTTGGAATATACTTCAACTAAAGATGGAAAGTCTACTCCTCCCAAGATTTGTGCGCGCACAGGCTCAAATTCGAGTTTCAATCTAGCCAAAAAATGTCATAGTCATCAGGTGCTCTCTTTGAATCTGCATCTCCTTAATATCAGATGTGATCGGTAGTAGAGAATTCAACTCCTCAAATGCACGTTTCACTTTCCCAAGGTATTCAATCAAACTTCCCTCCTGTTTGGACTGAAATAAGTCAACAGAAATATCATACATGCGAAGCTTATTACTGGAGTAAAGAAGCTTAGCATAGTTCCAAGCTTGCTTACAAGTGCTAACATGGGAGGATAGGACTGAGATTTCAGTCTCCATAGGATCGAGAAGAATATGTAGTAATTGTGCCTTATTAGCTTGCCAATTTTCTAGTATTTTTGATCAGTTGGGGGATCAGATGTAAGATGTGACAACTTTCTTTGACCTCTAAAGAACAATTCTACATTCTTAGACTAGAAAGAATAGTTATTATCATTGAAACACTGTTTGGTGATTCACAAAGTTAAGGAACCCATTTTCGGAACACTTGTCAATGCTTTACTACTGGAATCTGACATCTCCCAGGTGTATCTGACGGAATTCTTGGCTAAGCGAACATTGGTGCACTATTGACGATGTTCCAAAACATATAAAAGACTTTACTACTATCAAAATACCCATTTTTTGGTTAGTTTTGACATAAAACAAGACCAAAACTCCATTTAGGACAAAGAGGTGAGTTGACCCATGAAGCTACTGTCGCCAGAGGTCGCCAGATGACGACCCGTGATGCCCACGTGCTAGCGAGTAGGTGATTTTCCAGCGACATTGTCGGTATTGGTGGTCGTTGGCACCTCCTAATTGCTTCTATGTATTTGGTTTTTGGTTTTGGTAAGTGGAGATAAGTGTTTTGGATAGGTTAGAAGATGTTGGGGTTTTACGGTAAAGTAGATTTTGAGGTTTGGAAATTAACTCTACTCCAATACCATGTGAAAATTAAAGAATAGTTAATTGAGGGCTTTATAATAACTCAAGACCCTTGTTGCCTTTATATAGAACCAATTATGAAAGGAAAAGATCTTAGGAATAAAGAGAAAATCACACAACAAAGAGGAGATCATACTTTTCCTAATATAGATCTTCCCTAACGTCTAATATAGATCTTTCCTAACATGATGCTCTATTGTTGGCTTTCTACCCAACACCACCAAGGTTTGTTTATTTTGAACATGTACATATGTCATGCTATATGGAATTGGGCATCCCATATCTTTCACACTGCCCCACTTACATCTTTGATGTTATCTGTGTTATGATGTTCAGAGCAAAACATGTTGGATGTTATGGTTACATACAGCCACATCATTTTCTACAAAAGATGAAATTTTTTTATCTATCTAGACTGCTCTACTGAAGCTCACGAACCAGATATGTGATAATTAAGTAGTACTGCTCACATCATCTAACCCAATTTATCATGAGGGCACAAAGCACATAGAAGTGGATTGTAACTTCATTTGCAAAAATGTAATATCCGAAGTATTAGTCACAGATTGTACAGTTTTTTGATGTTGTACTTAACTACTCATGAACTTGTAGACCTATTGTCTCACAATTGATCCGCTGATCTTTTTGGGAAACATCTTAACCCTCCCCTCCCACCTGTGGTATAAAGGAACAACTGATATTGCCCATTCCTTTTTCTGATCTGATTTTGATTGAGCAAAAAGTTGGGTAAGTCGGGATTTGGGTGGAGTGGAGACTGCAGTTGTTTTATGTTTCAACATCTGGAACCATATTATGATTGTGACATTAAGGATTTATATGTTGGAGATTCTGTGTTCTAAAATTATGGGATTTATATGTTAACTTTGTGTATTAACAATGCACATATTGCGTATCGTTTTGATTTTTAAAGGTTAGAAGTGAATTTTTCTGGTGTTATCTTGATACTAGCAGATAAATTTTTGAGGTTGATGTCTCAAGTTAGAGTAATGGTTATCTTCACATAATCTCGTTCAATTCAACTAGATGATTCCTTTTTTCCTTGCTTCATAGGTCTACCATGCTATATAAAAAGATCTGATCTGCTTTACAGAGGATATGTTCATTATTTTATAGCTCTTTTTTTGTTTTCTAAAATGATTTAGAGTTCATGGAAAATTCCTGCATCATGGTGTTATTGAATTTGTGTAACTCAGGTTTTTTCCTTTTATAGACAGACTATCCTGACAATTGGAAGCCGACAACTTTGATTTTGCAACGGTCATGCTACCAAATCAAGAACAGTAGTGAAGAAATTCTCATAAAATCAGAGATATTCTCAAAGAACTTGTCGGTTTGTCCTTTACTTTTCATCCTTTTGTGCTTATTCTTTTTCTACTAGCCTTTTCTTCATCTTCAGCTCGTTTTCTTTGCTTCCAACAAGTAGAAACTTTTTTTGGGCCTCTGGTGAAACTGTATTAACTATATACATCAAACAGTTAGCTAAATATTGGGAGCTCTTTGATCTTGATTAGCTCATAATTATCATTTTCACGTGATCTAAAGAAGTTTTTTGGGCAAATCTTTATTATTACGCCAATTCCTCATCTGACATGACAAATCAGGATTGTTTTCATTTTAATTCTTATATATTCCAAAAGCACTCCCACTTTAGGGTTGTTAATTTACAAGCATGCATCTGCAGCTTCTTGTCTTTGAACTTTTCACACTTTCATGTTCTTGATATATGTTGATTTGTTACAGATCAAAATTCCTTCTGGCCTGTCAGCACAATTTCTTCTGTCATGTTCTGATGGATCTTCTCATCCTCTCAGTGCATATACGGTTAGGTCAGTGTTACTCAATTAAACTTTTGTGACATGAGGATAAACCGTCACCTATGTTTTGGATTGTACCGATTTTATATGTTGGGGCTGTTGTGACAGAGTGTGAAAATATGACCAATGTTTTTGCTTTACTCGATTCTTAAAGTGTATTTGCTAGCAGTGGATGGTGCACTGTATGAGTCATAAATGCCGAGTGAAAATACAAGTAAAGAGAATGGTGAAATGGTTAAAAATGTCCATGATCTTTGTATAATAATTGTTGCTTTCAACTTCAGTTAATTCAGGCGCAATATGAATGATACTTCACGCTAGCATTTTTCATGATCAATGAAATTTCTATGACAGACAATTAGATGAAAGGACTAGTTCTCTTTTTTTTTTTTCCCTTTACTTGTTACTGATCTACCTCTTCTACAATTAAGCAGCACGGTTAAACTTGTCTAGAGCTTCTGTAATGCTCTCTTGTGGCTCACATGATTTGTTTCTAGTATATCATTTTACTTTTATTGCATAAGTTTACACCTTAAATTGGACAAAGAAATTGTACTTATTTTGTGAAACTTGAAGCATGTTACTCTCAGTTCTAATGAACTATAAATAAGTTGGAGATTATTTTGAGTTATGAAAATTTTCTTGTAGAATGCGAGATACTGTTGTGTTGACAATGAGGATGTTCCAGAGCAAGGTAATATTTTTCTTTCCTTCAAGTCTGCTTGAGAAAATTTCCAGCTTTGCAATTGTGCATGTGAAAAAGCTTTTTTGCTCTTTAACTTACATAGTCGCTCTTTCTGTGAAGTTGGAACTCAACAGATATATTTGCAAAATTTATTGTCATATTTTTTTTCTGTTTGGCGGACGCAAACATTTTCCGATGTGATTAGATTGAACAGTTATTCGATGCTGCTGCTTCCTTTTAAATCAACTTTTTAAGCAGTAATTGAACAATATCTGTAGATTTTCCACTTCTATAGGAAAATTAAAGGTCATCAAGTAAACAGTAACACTACTATTAAAATGAACTCAATGCAATTGTGATCCATGGTTTTGTAAAGTAGCAACGGATGATTTCCTCAAATCAAAATTGTTAATGAAATGAAAACACGTGTTTTTAAAATAAAATGAGCAATTTCTATAACAAAAGCTATATAGTTTTCCTTTGGAACTTATGTTTTCTATTGTTAGGTTAATCTTCCATGTTAATCATCGTTGATTTCATGGTCTAGTTTACAAATTTTCAATAATCATCTACCTTGTAAAGCACTATATGGTGAAAAAGCAGTTGTATTCAGTATACTGGGAAGATATACTATTCGGCATTCATAAATTGACAATTCAAACAGTAGATGCTATGGTAGATTTAACCAGAATCATAATACTGGTAAAACTTTGTGTAAGATATCCAAGTGTATTCATTCCCCAGTTTGTATAGCTGAGCACTTACAGGTATCAGTCAGTGTGCAAAAAGAATATTTGTTTTTATGTAATATGTCACTTATTTTTCTGTTTGAAGGTTGGTGGTGGCCCCTTTTTTTTGTATAAGAGTTGCATTGTTTTGATTGTCCCTGTGTATGTGTTGTACCAAACAGGCCTTGGATGAAAGAAGAAGAGATAAAGCCTAGAACCAAGAAACTGTCAGATAATTTATTACAGTGACTTTAGCCACTATTCTTTCTTGTAGAAGTTGAGAAGAGAATAAACATGTCCAAACGTCCGACTCCCTACTTCATAGACTATAGGAACGACATTTTTAGTTTTCTTCAGCGTATCTTGTGGTGTCATTTATATACATACATACATACATACATATATACCCATTGGAGACTTTTCATGGTGGATTTTAGAATGTTATATTATAAATCTCTGTAGCATTTGTAGTTTCTGACAACGTTGTCTCATTGTAAGTCCCAGTGAAATTTTGTTTAACAGATTTCTGAAGAATAAAGGAGTTTATTTCATGTTGTTTATGTTCCATGAATGGGTAATTTCCTCTGAACAGGCTTGGGGATATTTCTTTGGATTCATCCGCTACTTAGTGAAGGTATTCTTTTGTCAATAATCATCATCATTATTGAGTACAGGGAAGAGTAACTGTAGGTCTTCAGAAAACTTTTTGTTACGTGAACTGAATCCCATATAACCGCAAGGACACACGTAATAAGTACTAAACTGACTAGAAATTGAATATGTGAATGTAAGATCATTCTTGCCTGTGCCACAAAAATCTTACCTAATTGGTAATTGTCTATCTTGGTACACCTATTACAAGTCATGGTGCACCCAATGACTAACTAGCTGATGTTTGGTAACAAATCACTATTAATAATAATTTATGACGAGTGATGTCTTTGATCAGACAAACTATCAGAAAATCGCCTGCGACGATGGTTGATCTGGGTCACATCTAGGGAATAATTATCAATTCATTAGGCGGTTCTCGAATCCTATGAGTAGAGCTGGACCAGTAATTTTTGTATATTGTGTATGCACATAATAAAATGCAGAAAACGCACAGGTTAGCTTGTATGCGGCTGAAATAGGACACAGCCATGCATTAGGCTGTAAAACTTCATCCTAAATACTACTAGTGATGTGTTTTGCATGACTAAGGTCTTTCTACTAATATGTTAAAGAGGCAAAAGACCCAATTTTCTTTTATTAGTAGCGCGCAACACAATATTATGCTTTTTATGCTTTCTATATTTATCATCGGTTAGTACTTGGGAACGACAAAGTCTACAATAGACGCAAAGTCTATTCTAATCCATTCCTTGGGAACTACACAATGGTGTGCACAAGTACACGAATGGATTGCGGAGAACTTCTGGACCAATAAGATGCCAGATCGACTCACGTGACCATTTCCTCTCAAGTTAGTGACCAATTCTTTGAACTTGCACAATCCTATTCCTATCGCTACGGTTGGTTGAAAATATGGTGACTTCCACAGGAAATGCAAAGAGGGCAGTGACCAATACTTTACCAACCAACCAAGCTTGGACGGTACTACATCACCAAGTTCGACGAATAATCACTCTATGATGTGAAATAATATCCGCAATCCAACAAGTTTAGTCAACCAACCATGAAAGAAAAAAAGTCCGCAAAACAAAAAAAAGCAAAGACCACACATACAGATACAATGGTACAATAAAAAAAAAGAAAAGAAGAAAAGATTAAAGGAGAATAAAGAGGGAAAGAAAGGAGAGTGACAGTGTGACACATCAACCTTCTATCCCCTCTGCTTTGCTTATCTTCCCATCTAAGCTCTTCCCCTCTTTTCCTACTTTCTTTTCCTTTTTTTCCCTTCCACTTTACTTTCTCTCCTCTTCTTCTCTCCTCCCCCTCCTGGAGATGTGGAAACATTAGCATTGTATCAGAAGTTCTGATTCAGAATTGAGCAGAGCTATCATGACTTCTGTTACCAGCCAAAATCCATGGCCACCATACGATGCATATAGAGACTGCTCGCAAGGGATTTGCAGCGTATACTGCCCCCAGTGGTGTTATATCATTTTCCCACCTCCGCCACCTTTTAACATTGAAGATGATGGCTCTGGCACCGACTTTTCACCTCTCATTATAGCTCTCATTGGCATCCTAGCAAGTGCTTTCATATTGATTAGCTATTATACCATCATTTCTAAGTACTGTTGGAGGCGAGGCCAAGGAGACGGTAGATTGGAAATGAGCGAAAATCGCGATCCAATTGCTAGCGAGGCTTGGCAAGGTACCGGAAGTGGATTGGACGAGGTACTCATAAAGTCCATTACTTTGTTCAAGTACAGGAGAGGAGACGGCTTTTTCGAAGGCACGGATTGTTCTGTTTGTCTAAATGAGTTCCAGGAAAACGAGAGTTTAAGGTTGTTGCCAAAGTGCAGCCATGCATTTCATGTTCCTTGTATCGATACATGGCTAAGGTCTCACGCTAGTTGCCCACTTTGTCGCGCCAGTATTGTGTCGGCCAACATTTTGCCGCCACAACCAAACCAAGAAATTCCTACTCAAATTTCTAACGCAATCTCACTTCAATTCCAACATCGAACTAATGATGCTGTTTCAGTTGTTCAAGATTCACAGTCGGGAAATTTTCGTGAAGAGTTTCTTCTTACTCTAGTTGTTGATGATGAAGTACCAAAGAATTCAACTCAAGATGTTGAATGTGTTGAGGGTACGGAACAACCTATTGACATTGAAGTTGGACAAGATCATACAAACCAGATGATAAGAAGGTCAGTCTCATTGAATTTTTCTGCGTGTCAAAGCCAAACTTCTATTGCCGATATATTGCGTGTAAGTGAAGAAGATGATAGTGATGACTATCAAGTAAGAGATTCAGAGAAGTACAGAGGTGGGATCTTGAATTTGGCTAGAAGTCCTCTGGCGATGAGGAGATCCATTTCAGCTGGAAGGTTAGTTTTCGCAAGGTTTGAGAGAGGTAGGAGTTCGGAGCAAATATAGTATTTTCCTCATGTTTTTGAAGTATAAACAACAATCGTTTAGTCACAAGATTACACAGACTTGGCTTTATAATTTGAAGATCCTGACATTGTTTTCAATTCGTTCTTGTTAATTGCTCTGTGATCAACTTTTGTCCAAGTCCGTCATTATGTACAGACCAATTTTTTCTGATTGTAGAAGAAAAAGACACCTAAGTCGTTTAACACTAACAAGCGTATGCGAAGTGCTTACCGAATTTTGCTCCATATCAACTACTGTGGAGCGAAGCCAAATGTTCGCGTCTAATTAGACCTATCTCTCGCTTTTTCCTATGTAAAAGCACAAAATTCTTTTCTTTTGCTGTGGCTGTGGGTTGTTCCTTGACAGTCTAGATAATTATATATCGAGAATCTGTGGGCTTAGCTAAACTGGCAATGGGAAATCATCTCCAGTTAGTATCAATTTGGGAAAAGCTGTGGAAGCACAGGGGACCATTTACTAATGGCGACAATATGAGATGTTTTGTAGTAGCTGGCTTTGCCTTTGATAGTAAATTCTGCGAACTTCAGACGAGAGCAAAAGCTGAATCTGATGCCAATCTTCAAGTAAATTCTTAGTCTATTATAAAATAAATTTTTCATCCGTAATATGGGAGAAAATAGGAGGAGGTTGTTAGATGTAGGACACCCTGCCGTCGGATTTGGCGGGGTACAAAACAGCCCGCCATATTGGTTGACGGGGTGGCCACGTGGATACTACGTGACTACCCCGCCATGCAGGATAGCGGGATGGGAGCACGTGGAGAGACCACGTGACCACTCTGCCACTGTGAATGGCGGGGGTGGGAAGAAAGGCTGCACCCCCAGCGGTGCAGCCTTTTCAGAGACTCGTATGGAGCAGAGAGACCCCACCATTCACAATGACAAGGTGGTCAGGGAGCTAGCAATAATGCTGGCTCCTGCAAAGAGACCCCGCCATGTTGAATGGAGGGGTGGTCTCCTGCATTATAAGCCATCAGCCCTACAGATTATTTCATTTTCTTCGTCTGTGCTTCTTCCTCTTCTCACTTCTGCTCTATTTTGCGTCCATTTTTAAACCAAACAAGGATCTCACTCAATTCAATAGAAACTTCACTTCTACCCTGTGTGGTATTGGACCTTAGGTCATCAGGAGGACTTACACTCTTTATCAGCGAATCAACTAGCATTTTTTGCTCTTCTTTAATAGCGAATCCACCGACATTTTTTGCTCTTCATCAAGGTTTATTTTTACATAATCTGTGTTTTTTAATATATGTAATGTTTATTTTTAGTAAATATGTTATTTTTTATGTGAGATATGTGTGATATTTTTGTTAGATTTTTTTGCATTTGATGTTTTATATTTTTTTGTTAAACGACCACACAATTATTTGTAGATTAATTAGTTGGGACCGATATATCACTCTTTTTAAATAACATATTAAGTTATAAATCACGTTGGTTTTTCTCCTTTTATGTCATGGCTTTTAAAAAATTAATTAGTAGTGCCTTAATAATACCATCAAGTCGAAATTTGTGGATATGAGATAAGTGATAATGATTAGCCTAAGTTGACATTTGTTTTTTTTAGTCTATGAGAATGATCTCATTGATTCTGCTAATAAACAAAAGCTTCATAGTCTGTTCATTAAGTAACTTGAAGTAAATCACTCACTAAATCGAACTTTGATTTAATTAGTTGATGGACTTCTATAACAAATCCAATTCTAATAATTAGTATAATAAATAATAATAATAATTTATATTAACAAGAATTATAAATATAATTAATAAAATTAATAATCATAAGAGTCATAATTAGTACAAAATTAATAATAATAATAATTAATATTAGTAAGAATAATAAATTTAATTATAATACATTTAATTATAATAAAAAATTAATAATAATAAGAAATTTAATATTGATAATAATAAATATAATTAAGGAATTTAATAATAATAAATATAATGGTCAAATTAATAATAATAACAATAACAATAGGAAGAAAATTAATAATATTAATAATTAATAAGAATAAGAATAATAAATTTAATAATTATGATTATATTATTAATAATAAGAAGAAATATAATAATAATAACTATAAGTATAATTAAGAAATTTAATAATAATAATTAATATAATTAATAATAATAAGAGTAATAATAAGTACAAGATTAATAATAATAATAATAATAACAATAATAATAATAATAATAATTAATATTAAGAATAATAATAAGTACAAGATTAATAATAATAATAAATAATAATAATAATAATAATAAGAATAATAAGTAGAAAATTAATAATAATAAATATTAACGACAATAATAAATTCTATAATAATAAGGGGAAAATTAATAATAATAAGGAATTTTTAATAATAATAATAATATTATTATCTATTTCATTCCTTGAACCAAACTGCCCATTAGAAACTATATTAATTTATTGATATTATTATTTTAATTTGTGTAGCATTATCTAATATTAATTTATATTGTAATTTATAAAGGATGACTACATCATATGGTTCGAGCACTCCTACTCTTGCACCACATCTAGGGCCGATATATCCAGACTTGCTTTACTTTTGACAGAAGCATAGGGCGTTGCCCATATTTAATAGGCAGATTGATCCGGACAGGGCACTTAAGATTAGACGAGCTGATAAAGATTTTTGGCAGTATCTAATAGATAAAAGAGTGGCAGATTACATATTCTTGGCAGAATTTCGAGGTATATATTACATTGGAGGAAGGATTCCAGTAGATCATCATTTGATTATAGCATTAGTTGAGAGGTGAAGACCCGAAACTCATACATTTCATCTACCTGTGGGTGAGGCCACCTTCACTTTACTAGATGTAGAGGTTTTATAGGGTCTAAAGGTGGATGGTAGGGTAGTTGTTGGAGGTTGTTTTGAGGCTGAACGTGACTGGGTTGGTTTGTGGGAGCGCCTTCTTGGCTTCACTCCTGGGAATGGTGATATTGACGGATACAAAATGAGAATACATGCACTGCAATCGTATCTTGCTGATCCCTTGAGTGAAGATGCTACGGATGAGCAAGTACAGTAACATGCAAGGATGTAGATATTAGTTTTACTTGGCAGCTTGCTGTTTGCTGATACTAGTGGGAAACATATGCTACTGTATTTTTTAGATTTTGTTGCTGATTTTACTATTTGTGGCATATACAGTTGGGGCAACACAGTGTTAGCCTATCTTTATCGCAATTTGTGTAAAGCGTGTAAAGTAAGAGCAAATGATATAGGGGTGCCACATTATTGTTACAGGTACATTGAATATTTTTGTATTCTTTACTTGTTTGATAACTTTTATTTTCACTAACATGTATTTATTTATATAATATCAGTTTTGGGCATGGGAGCGTATAAAAGTCCCACGCTCCACAGCAGTTGATCCTACCTTGCAGCAAGAATTGGGAGATGATTGTCCTCTTGGTGCACGATGGAATGTGGCATTTAACAAAACAAGGATCGTGAAACATATAGTATCGATATATCGTGATCAGCTGTCCGTTCGTACTTAGGATCACGTTAGCTAATAAAACCAACTAAATATGAATAACATGTGGATTCTAATGTTGATTGGTTTAGTAATATAGTTTATTTATTTTACAGTTTGAATGGACACCATATCCCGATGAACTTTTGATTTATCTTCCAGCCTACTATACTGAGGGATATGCAGTGTGGCACTCAGTGGTTCTGCTTATTATGTGGGAGGTTGTAGAGTGGCACCTTCCACATAGAATTTTACGTCAGTTTGGGTGGGGACAACCCATATCAGTGGTCATCGACACATCTACTGCATTGTATGAAATATCAACAAGAAACATTGCCAGAACTGATTGGACAACTCAGCATCAGCAATGGATCCAATTGTGGGACAATAGGGATATGCGACACAAGGCCAAGAATGGGATCCTATCATTCCGGATGACCAATACATGAAGTGGTATCGAAGTAGGGCTGTATTATACATTACTATCCCTCATGATAGGCGTGTTCATGGTAATGGTTATGACAATGTTGCGGGCGACATTGAGTATGCGGTATTTGTTTGTTCTCTCTAATTTATAATTAATTGTTATTCCTTTTATTTATTTTTTTGGCTCTCCTTTATTGTTTTTATATTGTGGTACAGTTTAATTCTCTTGCTCGTATAGCAAGAACGGAGCCTGCAGGGGATGATACAAGACGTACCACGGTAATTGGGAGCATGTTGTATTTGCAGCAAAGGGGCATGATAGAGCATTAGGATCTAAATGCGCGACAGGATACCCATCCCTTACTAGGGGCTACGATCGTGGGTAGGACTAAAAGTGGACCATCAACTAGAGTTAGATCAGAAACTAGAGCTGGACCACTAACCAGTGGGTCGCAACCTATTGTATCTACTGGACCATCACCTAGTGGATGGCAATCATTTGTATCCACCGGTCCATCAACCAGTGGGTGGCAACCATTTGACACATCCGGACTGACAACCAGTGGGTGGCAACCAATTGTATCGACTCCGCAGACATCAATCCATGTATTCTCTAGTCACCCTAGTTAGCATGGTGGTTCTTCTCAAACTAGTGGATCATTTCATATTAGAGGGCCATCAAGCAGAGCAGATGATGTTTATCATCTAGATATGAACCATATTATGCATTCACAGGATGATGGATCATATGTGTCGCTGGGAGGACGCGATCTTAATTCTAGTTTTATTGGTTCTCAAATATGGAGCATGCGTGATCCTAATGCCGAATTTCAATATGATGCAGAGTTTAATGATGATATAAGGTTCAATCAGCCAATTGAGCTAAGAAGATCACTTAGAATCCAAGAAAGAAATAAACAAAATCCACCAAAAAGAGGCTCAGCTAGTTGTGGTGCACATTGTCCCCCTCATTCCACTCATGTACATGATAGAGGACGTAGACGTTAGTCTGTACATAATTAATTATATGCTAGTCTGTACTTAATTTATTGTACGCTAGTCTGTACTTAATTTATTCCAGAACTACTTGTTGTGTCCACCTAATAAAGGACATAGACGCGTGAATATTATGTCATATCTTGGCAGACCAATAATTATCACCCCGTCAACTTTGATGGCGGGGTGTACCATAATCACGGGATGGGGTTTAGACGCGTGAATGTTACGTCATATCTCTGCAGACCAATAATTATCACCCCGCCAACTTTGATAGCGGGGTGTCCCATAATCACGGGATGGGGTTCAGACGCGTTAATATTATGTCATATCTCGAAAGACCAATAATTATTGCCCCCCTAACTTTGATGGCGGGGTGTACCATAATCACGGGATGGGGTCCAAACGCGTGAATGTTATGTCATATCTCGGCAGACCAATAATTATCACCCAGCCAACTTTGATGGTGGGGTGTACTATAATCACGGGATCTCTTTTAGACGCGTGAATGTTATGTCATATCTTGGCAGACCAATAATTATCACCGAGCCAAGTTTGACGGTGGGGTGTACCATAATCACGGGATGGGGTTCAGAAGCGTGAATGTTAAGTCATATCTGGGCAGACCAATAATTATCATCCTGCCAACTTTAATGGCAGGGTGTACCAAAATCACAGGATCCATTTCAGACGCATGAATGTTATGTCATATCTCGGTAGACCAATAATTATCACCCCACCAACTTTGATGGTGGGGTGTACCAAAATCACGGGATCCCTGTCAAACGCATGAATATGTCATA
>JAOTAY010000006.1:15505127-15518493 GCA_025629805.1 Erythroxylum baracoense
CAAGTCATGTACAGTAGTGATTTTATTTAATGTTGTAAGATGATAGAAAATTATTAAGTATCTAATGCAATAAAATTCGTTTGCCTTTTTTAATAAAAGTTGACTTTAATTATTTTTCATTTTTCAAATGTATTATATTATAAAATTTGTAAAAGAATTAAATTAAGTCATAATAATTTTAATACAGGAAAAACATAAAAAATAAAACTTTTACTTCAAATTTAATTTGTATAGATGTTCTAAACCCTAAATAAAACTAAACCTTGAAATAATTTATGCTACAAAAACGACAACCCTAAGCAAAATTAAACCTTAAAAAAAAACCTTAAACTAAACCCTAACAAAATAAAAAATAGTTAAAAAAATATTTTAGGGTCCACCCCGTCATTGTAAACGGCGGGGTGGACACGTTGGCCAACCACCCCGCCATCGTCGATGGCTGGGTGGACACTTGGCCAATCATCCCGCCATCGTAGATGGCGGGGTGGACACCCCACCATGTACAATGGCGGGGTTCTCTACACGTCCTCCCACCCCGCCATCAACATTGGCGGGGTGTCCTACACCCAGCCACCCCTCTTTTTCTTAGCATACATCACAGATTGATACATAAAATCGTAACAAACTGAGAATTTATCCCCAATCTTCCCCACTTGTCTCACCATTTTCTCTTTCCACTATTTATTTTATTTTAATTCATGAAATCATTTGCACCCTAACAAAAAATAATATCCCAAATTTCAAAAATAGACGATCTTAAATATTGTAATGAACATTGTAGTAAATTTGATATCAAATTTGATTTTAGTATAGTACATTATTGATATCGGATAATATCAAATATCTTTCTTATAATTTTTTAAAATTATAAAATAGTCTTTAAATTTTATAAAATTATAAAATAGCCCATCAATATATAGTATTATATAATTTTTAATTTTACTTCAATCATGTATCAAGAAATCATATTAACATAAATTTGATTTACCAACTATCTTTTTATTCTTATTAATATTATTTTCACATATTTTTATATAAAAAATAATCAAAATTAATAAAAGAAATAGTTCATTTGATTCTAATATAAATATAAAACCTTTTTATAAAACCAAAGGCGGCACCCTAAAGGAGATGAATACCCTATTTTATTAAAAAGAAAAGTGACAAGTATAGAACAGGGGGCATGAACCTGACTTGCCTTGAAATAAATGGAGTTGACATTGACAAATAATCTAGCACTAGATGCCAATCATCAAAGGCTGAAAATTGAAAGAAATTACAAATTTCAATATCGCTAATATTTATTACAATTAAACAGTTCTTATTGTTAATGAAGGCAAGCCTGACCTATCTAAAGTCAATATACCTCTCAAGGGACGAGGCATCAATGATTGAGTGCTGTAGGTGATCAAACCCTCCAATGAACATTCCAGGTTTGCTAGGAAATTTGTTTCTTGATTTGCCTCTCTATAATAATTGGAAAAACCATTCACAAAAGAAAACCTCAGCATCTCAGCTAACCAATAAGCTAACTTCCATGGAATTTGAGCTCTACCAAGGCACATTTCAGCCAAAATTCTAAAGTCCAACTCTACTATTGCCCGAGAATTGGGTAATAATAATTTAGCACAAAGCTTCAATCCTTGTAAAAGAGATTGTGTTTCTACTTCTAGGATTGTAACATGTTGTATAGGGAACGCGAATGCCAATACACACATTCCCAACTCATCTCGAACAATCCCACCACCTCCAATTGGTCTTGGGTTTCCTCTTGATGAACTATCAATATTCAGCTTCAAAAATCTCAGGGAGGGTTTATACTAACTCACTAGTGAACCCTTGAAGGGCAGAACATACCTTTCAACAGTCTCCACCACATTTTGCCATTGTTTACCTGAAATGGTTAAAGAAAGAGAATCTTGTAAAATATAAGAGATAGAATTAACAATCTTTGAGATTACCAAAGATATAAGAGGAGGCGATCCATCAAATTTTGTCGAGCTATGCATCTTCTAAATATTCTAGCTAATAAATGATGGTAACATACGAAAGACTAGTCTCATAGCTGGATTGCCCCCAGCTAACCACCACCGAATGAACATATCTCTATGCCGAAAACATGGATATGCTAATTCAAAAGACATACCGAAAAAACTTCAAAGGTGCCTAGCCTAATCACTAAGAAGGAAAACGTCGTCTAGAGATTCTTCGAAACCACTCTGACAGTAGTTGCATCTCAAAGGTCCAAGAATCCCTAGAATACATAAGGAAATATCTAGAGGAAGCCTGTTTTTCCATCAACGTAACATAAAAAATGATACTTTCAGAGGAATCCCTTTATGTTAAATATTACAAGAAATTATAGTTCGTGTGCCCACATCTTTAACATGGTTATAGGCAGAAGTCATCGAGAAGTCCCCAGTGGTGGTATCATTCCAGATGAGTTTATTACAAAGTGAAGAATACAATAATAAATTTGTTCACGAATATCTAGCATTCTTTTCCAAGTTTGAGAGTCCGTCAGTCTAGGCTGAATCACCTTTGAATCGCTTCTAGTTCCATACTTAGCTGCTAAGAAGGATGCCCATAAAGAATTGCTTAATAGATATCTACACCACAACTTAGTCAAGAAGGCTAAGTATATGTCAGACAAACGCTGCAGACTAATACCATCTTCCTTCACTAGGCGACACATTGATTTCCATGCTATCTAATGATGCTTAGGCCCTTCTTCACCTACTCCCCATAAAAAATCTGCAAATATTTTTTCTAATTTAGTAAAAATCTCTCGCGGGGGGTTTGCTGTAGTTAAGACATGCAATAGAAGAGATTGTAAAACTTATTGAAGCAAATTCAGTCTTCCTTTCATTGAAAGTAGATTGTTTGGCCAGTGAGATATTTTTTGAGTGATGTTATGTCTAGTTTCTATTACTTTTAATTGCCTTCATATCTTGATCTTGGTTACAAATTCTTGTATTTTGATCAAAATGAGAGATGAATTGAGTGAAAATGGTGTGAATATTGCATGCATGTTAATTGGATTATTTTGTAAATTTTTGCATGAAAAATGAAAGTTCGCGTAAATAATTTGCATGAAAAGAAAAGAAAAACAAAGAAAGGTGGTGACTAACTTGTCACTACCATGACTAAGCTTATCGCCATCGTGACACTTAAGTCATGGTGGTGACTAGCCCTCATGGGGGTGACAAACAAAGTCTCCCCTGTAACATTTTTTCCTTTAATTTAGCAACTTATTACGTGTCATCTACAGGAGGCATAGCTCAAAACTCTAGACCTAGGAGCATACTGTAAATAAAAGGAGGTGGCAGCATAGTAGACTATCTTTCATTTTATTCTTCACTCTTTACACATTCGGGGAGGAACACAGAGAGATAGAGAAAGATGAGAGAAAAAGAGAAGAAAAAAGAGGGAGTCGGTGAAGAAGAGAGAAACAAGGCAGAGAGCTGGAAGCAAAAACAAGCCTTCAACCATCTGGTGAGAACAAGCTGAAGTTAAAGGTGAGAGCTGACACGAGAAGCTTAAGAAGGGCAGGAGACCACCACACCTTACTCATCCGATCCCTGTTTGCTTGCTTTGTTATTCATCTATTGCAGTGTTTTTGTTGTTTACTAAACTTGTTACTTTTATAGCTTAACTGAATGTTATTTGATTTCTTTTCATAGTTTATTTAGTATTCATTGTTTTATTGCTTTAATACTTCTATTGACAGTAACATGGGACTGAAGTATATGGAGATGATGAACTGTTTTTATGCTATGATGGGCTGATCTCTTTTTCTTAAGGATTAATGTAGCTATTTTAGTAAAATATGCATGATTGAGGGATTGTGTTGTTGTCTTTTGTTTGCTATAGTTTCTGAATTGAATGGATGTAATAGTGTGCTCAAACTTGCATCATTTTAGTATTAAATGAAGGATTGAGAGGAGAAGTTTAATATGGAACAAGAAACTATAGATGCTTAGGTTAAAAATTATAAATATATTAATTTAAGCAGTGATTAGTAGTCGAACTTTCATAATTAATTCGGATGATAACTGGTTGAATACGAAAGTTAGATTAGTTCATTATTCGAGTTGATTTAGAACCTAACTGTTAATTTTAATAAGATAACCTTCCAATCATTTTCCCTTAGTCATGTACAGGAGATTAAATTAGTGAAATTAATTCTCAAGACCCTTCCATATCGATTAATCTATTTGTCTTTGATTCCGGTTGAATCGTTTATTTTTCATTTTCATTTCATGACTTTCTTTAAAACTTTTACTCAGCAATTCGGGATATGTGTTTAGGATTACGTCTATTTTTATTTTTTGTTCAAAATTAATTTAGGTTAACCAATTTCACCTTTATGGGAGATGACCCTGAGTAATCGTTACAACTATCTCATATACTTGTGAGTAGGATGACCTAGGTAATTTTTAGAACTTTTTGGGAACAACAAGGTTTTGGTGTCGTTACTGGAGAAGGTGTTTAGCGTTTTGAACTTGAATTAATTTTGAATGTTTTTGTTTGCTTAAGTGATTTTGATCCTTTGTGTTTGTTCATGTATGCATGTTTTATTGTGTTATTTTGTTAACGTGTTTTGCAATTTTCGTTATTAATTTAGTGCTTTCTGTAGTTAGTTTGTGCTTGGTAGGAGAACTTTAGGTAGTTTGGTTTATGCTAGGAAGGAGATCTTTGGATAGTGAACCTATCCTTTTTATTAATAACATACATCAAAGACAAAGATCTCAAGGGGACTCTAAAGACTATTGGGAGGAACCCAAGCGTGAGGATTAAGTGAATAACCATAAGATGGGTGAAAGGCAGTTAGTGATGAAGGAGTATGCTAGACCGGTGATTGGTACTACCACTTTGTGCATACGTTTGGGAGAGGCAGCTAGGAACTATGAATTGAAGAGTATCCATTATAACATGTTGCCATCGTTTTATGGGGTTCCCAAATGAAGAACCTTTAAACTTCATTTGGGAATTTTATACCACTCTCCAAACCTTTTCATTGGATGAATTAAATGAATATCAACTCAGAATGAGATGTTCCCATATACATTGAAGGATCGGGCTATGGCATAGTTGATGACCCTTCCTTCCGAGTCTTTGACTACATAGCAAGAGGTGTACAACAAATTCATGGGAAAGTTCTATTCCCATCAAAGGACATCTGAGTTGTGCACCAAGATAGCTACCTTCACAGAGATGGAGGGACAACCATTTCACGAGGCATGGGAACGCTTTAAGCTCTTACTGATAAAATGTCCACACCATCATTTTCTACTTCACATACTAAACCAATTATTTTATGATGGTTTGATGCAGCAGTGTTAGTACATGGTGGACAATTTAGCAGGAGGAGTTATAGGAGAGAGGACGGTCGAAGAAACGTATGAAATCTTCAAAATATTGGGGGAAAATTCTCAACAGAAGAGCATCAGGGGAAGAAGAGCTGGAGTTCATGAAGTGAACTCGAATCAAGATTTAACTATGTAGTTTGCTGTGTTGATGAGGTATGTAAAGATGCTAACTACAAGGTTACCTCAAAACGTTCCAAATCAAGAGGTGTATGGTATTTGTGGAATGTTTGGTCATAGAGCTAATGATTGTTCGTATTTTTACGAACCTTTGGCCGATGGGGAAGAACAATTTAAATAGTTTAATGGTTTTCAACCATGGTAGTGTGACAACGAGTCCTAACGATGGTCAAAATAAACTACACCTACCACTGTAGCAGTGGTGAGTCTAGGTCGATCTCACAGAGAGTGTGTATAAAGCTTATGAAATGAAATTAATCAGTGTTTAGGTTATTTTTAGGGTGGTTTTAAAGAAAAAGAAATAAAATAAAACTAACCTAATGAAAACAAATTAAAGAAAACATACAAAAAATGATGAAAGTGGTGAATTTGTTGAGAATCTGGTTCTTTGGTTTAATCTCAGCCTACACCCTAATTAAACAATTTTCAATGATTTATTGTTCTCAAACCTCTCTTAGAAACTATTAATCATGAGTTAATAATTAACTCAACTTTTTCCTTAAGTAGTGTTTAATCAAGATATGATCTTTAATTAAACCTAACTATCGAATAACCTAAGATACGATATCTAGATTCAATTGGGTAGGAGCATTACGAATTAGGGAAACTAATTAATTAACGCAATAACCACATACGATGCGTCATTTAACCTAGGTCATTTTATCCCTAATGATTACAAACCATTGGTCGCTACAAATGAATTTCAAATATAACACTTACGGGTTATATTGAAATTATAGCAATGGGTTTATAATAAAACGATCCAATGAACGCATTTGAATATTCTTTCACAATACCCAATGGGTTCATACATAAATAATCGAACGATAATGAGAATACGTTTATCCATATATAAAACCCAAATCAATTAATATAGGATAACAAAATTAATTCAATATGAAAGAAAGAAACAATAAAAGCAAAGAAAGAGTGCTTAACTGGGACATCAGCGTCGATATCCCCGTTGAATCGACAGTGAAAAGTGACCCATCCATGGGTCTGCTCATGGTGGAGAGCTTATCTCCATCTTCGTGCTCTCCTGAAACTCTGAAGTTCCCGTACTTCTTTATGTTGGGTTTCGATCATGCATCAACTATTAGAATATGCAGCAGAAAATAAAACGAAACCCAGAAAATACAAAATCAAACGTGTCTCATTAGATGTAGTAAAACAAAACATTAACTTAAAATATGTACCTTACAATCTCCTTGATTCTTCGTTGTCTTCATCTCTTCAGGTTGTCGTAAACCACAACAATCAAAGGAGGAAATCTCTAATGATATCTACACGCAGAGTGAAGCCTGAAACGTCTTAGGAAGAATGGCTACAACACACATAAATTGCTAGCTTTGTGGTGTGTTCTTTGAGAGAGTATTTTAAAAGATGGTAAACAAACCAAAAAGACACTTTGTTTTCTTACAACTTTTGCAAGAAAATGGAGTGTCTTTGACACCCTTTGGCCTCCCTCTAACCCCTAACATCAATGGAGAGTTAGTGGGAATTAAGTGGCTTTTAATCCCCCTTAATTTAGCATGAAAACATTCACCCCTTCTTTAAAGGGTAATTTTTTCATCTTGCTTATTAAAAGGTAATTTTGTCATCTTACCTAATAAGCAAGATTCACATGTGTCATATGATTCACAATCAAATGACCCTAAATTACCACACTTTTGTAGCTTAGTCATACATCTCTCATATCTTGGATCGCCAATGCAAAAGCATTTTACTCATTCTTCGCATCTCTAATGCGTATGACCCATTAGGTTCCTGGTCATATTGGCCACTTGAATTAACACTTAATTCAAGCAAGTCATAAGTGGTATCTAGCAACACATCATGACTTCCCAATTAACCAGAAAGTCAGTGGTTTGACTACAAACCCTTCCATTGATAATGTTCTTGTGCAATTGATCCTTTCACCATTCTGTACCCCATTTGCTTTAGAGTATGGTTAAAGTGTCAACTCCCACTAGACTGACTACTTCATATCTAGCCTAAGTGATGTTAGTTCTTATCACTGAGTCTTATTACTCAATTGGATATGTTACTGAAGACTATCTTTATGACATTTCCACTCTGACCAGAGATTCCTGAATAATAACCTCGACAAGAGGCTATAGGTATTATCTCAGTCTAACAGGAGTAGTGAATCCTTTATTGGTTACTCAATTGCCTTCAAATACCTAAAGCTGTACCCAATCACCACCCTATAAGCAACCTTTGAAAGGCAACGAGGAATAGAGTCAAAGTATAATATAAGTATCTAAGATATCCTTGAGCACCTTAAGTCTAAGGATATTTACACCATTGCTATGATGAGACTATCACTCTATCACTAGAATAGATTATCCATATGATTGTCTCATAGTAGGTCATCTAATGTACTTACTACTTTTAGCAAGCATTCACATATTAACTCGAAACAACTTTTACTTACAGCTTATGAGATCCACTGCTTGATCTAATCAAGGAGTATAATATGTGCTAGTCTATTTAGATTAATAATTTCTCCTCTCATTAATCCTATGACTAGGGATAATTTAGAAACTAACATAATTACACATGATAGGAATCTCATTATCATGATCTCATCATAATTTCCTTCATACTATGTGATGTATCAAGGACTTCATTAATTCGATTTAAGTTCACTATCAATTCATAAAGAACATGAACATCAAATTAATGAAAATGTCTTTTTTATTAATTATAAAGATTTGTACAATAAGTGCTAAAGGTGATTGCCTTTAGAGTACTTCTCTAATAATCTCCCACTTGCACTAAAGCCAATCACCTTTGTATCTAATACCAAAGGTAAGTCTATGAGAATCATATTTCTTTTTGGGAATCGACTTAGTCAAAGGATCAACAATATTGTGATCAGTGGCCACTCTCTCTATCTTGACATCATTTCTACCAATGATTTCTCTAAACAAATGGTATCGCCTGAGTACATGTTTGGATTTCTAATGAGAACTTGGTTCCTTTGCTTACGATATGGCACCATTGTTGTTATAATACAACTGTATTGGGTAACAATGCTTCCTTTGCTACTTCTGAATTGGCAATGTACTCTAATTCAGTTGTTGAATATGTAGTTATCTCTTATTTAGAACTCTTCCAACTGACTGCTCCACCATTCAGTGTAAAAATATATCTTGACTAGGATTTAAAGTCATCCCTATCAGATTGGAAACTAGCGTCTGTATACTCGCTCACAACATGATCTCCTTCTTCATAAACCAAGAATTCATCTTTAGTTCTTCTCAAGTATTAAGGATATTCTTGATAGCCACTCAATGAACCTCACTAGGATTCGACTGATATCTGCTCATAACACTTAGAGCATATGATACTTCGAGTCGCGTACATAAAATAGCACACATGATTGATCCTATAGCTGAAGTATAAAGGATCAAATTCATGCGAGTCATTTCGTCTTGTGTCTTTAGACACATAAATTTTGAGAGTATAATCCCATGCGTCATGAGAAGATAACCTCTATTGGACTACTCCATGCTAAATCTCTTTAGCATCTTGTCTATGTATATGGATTGAGAAAGACTAAGCAACTTCTTAGATCTATCGCTATAGATTATTATCCCCAAAATATGAGTTGCTTCTCCAAGGTCTTTCATGGAGAAATTCTTGGACAACTGATTGTAAAGTTGAGACATCTTTTCCTGTTAGTAGTATGTCACCTATATACAACACAAGGAATATAATTGCACTCCCATTAACCTTCTTATACACACAAGGTTCTTCCAGATTTTGTAAGAAATTAAACTCTTTGATTGTCTCATCAAATTGGATATTCCTACTCCTGGATGCTTACTTCAATCCATTAATAAAATTTTGAAGCTTGCATACCTTTTTGCCATCTTTGGATATGAAATTGTCGAGTTGTGTCATGTACACATCCTCGGTTAGGTTTCTATTAAGGAAAGCTATTTTCACATCTATTTTCCATATCTTATAATCATAATGAGCAGCAGTGGTCAGGAGTATCCTAATGGACTTAAGCATGGCTATTAGGCTGAATGTTTTGTCATAGTTAACTCCTTGTCTTTGGCGATAACCTTTAGCTACCAGCCTAGCTTTATAGGTAACTACATTACCCTCCATGTCAGTTTTCATCTTGAAAACCCATTTGCACCTTATGGGTTTTATCCCTTTGGGTGGGTCAACCAAATTTCATACTTGATTTTTATACATAGAATCCATTTCAGATTTCATGGCTTGAAGCCATTTGTCAAATTTTGAGCTCTTCAGAACTTCTTCAGCGTTAGTAGGCTCATCGTCTTCTATGAGCAATATGTCATTATGTTCACTTATGAGAAATCCATATCTCTCTGGAACATGACGTATCCTACTTAATGATAGTTATGTATTAGTTTATGTTTTCTACGTATTTGACATGTGTTTCTTGCATAATAGTTGATTATTTTTATATTTTAGGATTCATTTTGTATGTTTTCATTTAGTTTGATCTTTATTGTTGTTCTTTAATGTTTGATGTTAGTTTAGGGTAAGAATTGATCATTTTCTATGTAGGAACGAAGATTGAGCAACTTGGAGATTGAGCTAGAGAGTAAAGAGGAGAAGAAAAGAAGAAGGATTCTGCTGCAAGATCTCATGATCGTGGGAATTTCCTTCTGCAAGGTCCCATGATCGTGGGAATCATGCCAATTCCCACGATCGTGGGATATTTTATCCGAGAGACTATGCGGGGTTTAATTAAACTTTATGGTTTCTGGACTATAAAACATATTAAAAACTCCCATAGATGAAAAAGGACGTGACACCTCTGTAGAGAAGATCCTCCTTGAGTGAAAAATACAAGTTTTGAGTCTTGAGGAAGGTAGAGATTCAAGGATTATCAACAACAATTGGGAAAATAGCATATCAACACCAAAAATTTCAGATTTTGGCAAAGAAGAGAAGGAGTTTTCTTTATTCAATTTTCTATGTTTTTATCTCTTATAGTCTTTGTAATATGGAATATTTGAATGTTGGTGATGTTATAGAGACCATGAGTGGCTGATTTGTTTTTATGGATTATTTTTGAACTATTTTGTTAAAATCATATTTTATTGAATTGAATGAAAGTTGTCTTTGATGATTGTTGATTTTATTCATACACCTTACAATAAATTGAGAGATTGAGTTGACTTATTTGTGTAGGATTGTACAACGAGAGTTGGAAATCTACAGACTTACAATCATCACATTAATTGATTAGTTAGAAGAGAGATCTTGACTAATTTGATTGATCACCCATAGGATAGCTTAATAGTTAGTTAAATTAGTGGAGTGATTAGGTAGGTTAAGAAATCGCTTAATGAACTTCATTTAATTTGATTAGGGAAAATTAATTATACCTTGTAGTTAATACAATTAAACATCTTAGGTGAGACATAATTCGATTAATAAAATAGGAGGGAGATAAGATAAAGGGAAAGTGATCTCCAGTCATTAAAACATTGAATTCTAGTTTTCTACATTTTGGTATTGTCTACTGTTCATTATTAGTTTTTCAATTTTAGTTTAATTTTTCAAGTTATTTCATTAATCAATTTCGTTTCTTAAACAAAGTGTTGTTAGAGTAGTGCTCTAAAGGCAATCACCTTTAGTACTTTTGTACAAACTTTATTTTGATTAATAAAGCGAAAGGTATTTTTTATTAATTTGATATTCGTTTATATATGAATTGATATTGGTCTTAAATCGAATTAATGAAGTCCATGATACAAAACATAGCATAAAGGAAATCATGATGAGATCATGATAATGAGATTCCTATCATGTTCAATTATGCTAGTATCTAAATAATCCCTAGTTATAGGATCAATAAGATAAAGCATTATTAATTCAGACAGACTAGCACATGTTATACTCCTTAATTTGATCAAGCAGTAGATCTCACAAACTATAAACATGAGATATTTAGAGTTAACATATAGATGCTTACTAAGGGTAGTAAGTACATCGGATGACCAGTTATGAGATTATCATATGGATGATCTATCGAATGTCAATGATTAATCTCATCATAGCTATGGTGCAAATATCCTTAGACTTGAGGTACTCAAAGATATCTTGAATACTAATCATATGCTGTGACATCATTCCTTGTTACTTCAAGACGAGGTCGCTCTTAAGGTGATGATTGGGTACATCTATTAGTATTTGAAGGTAATTGGGTAGCCAATAAATGATTCACCACTCTTGATAGAAGGAAATGATACTTACGGCCTCTTGTTAGGTCATTACTCAGGAGTCTCTGGCCAGAGCAGTTATGTGTCATGAAGAGAGTCTTCAATGAAACATAGAGTAAGGAGATCCTAGGATAAGAATTAACATCACTTGGACTAGACGTGATGTAATCAGTCTAGTGACAGTTGACACATAGCCTATACTCCGAACCGAGTGGGATATAGTATGGTGAAAGGACGAATTCCATGGTAATTATCTATGGAAAGGTTCATAAATTGGAGAATTAACTATCAAAGAGTTTGTGTATTAATCCACTTATATTCCAAAAAATTGGCATCATGAAACCATTCATGATTTGATTGAATTAAGAGTTAATTCAAGTACCTAAAATAATCGAAAACCTAAGGATCACGCATATAAAAGATCAGATGAAAAATATAGTGTGTATGGCTAATTTTAAGTAGGCCACGATCATGGCTCATTGGCAACGGTTGTGGCCGAAGGCGAGCCTATTTTTTAAGTAAGCCACGATCATGACAGATGGCACGAATGAGTACATAAGTGAAGAACCACTTATATACTCAAGGTCTTACCACTTCTTACACACTCAAGTGAGAGCATAAGGGCTCTAAAAGAGTTCTAGAGTGAGAGAGAGGTATGAAGAGTCTTATTCTTGCAATTTATACAATTGTTGCATGAATCAAAGTGCATACAACAAGAGTCTTAATCTATCTTCTATCATTTTGAGCATCTACTAGAACTCATCTAGTTTGGTGATCAAATCACCCTTATACATTGTTTCTTTTTTATTTTTGTTTGTTCTTGGGTGATCAAGGAAGGGTTTGGTATTTGCCACAACCTAAACAAGGAGAAGAAACAAGAAAGGAGAAGAAACAAAAGGTCAAAATGTTTTATATTTCATGTTCTTTACATATCCATGCATGCATGTATGATTCTGTGTTTTTCATGCATGTAATGCATGCATCCATGGCTAACCCAACAAGAATGATCTTTATTCTCGTTATCGTTAGATTGTTTATGTATAAACCCATTGTTACAATATTAAGCATAATCTATAATTATTATGTTTGGGTATTACTAGCATCTTCAATATAATTTGTAATCGTTATGTTAAGATTCATTTGTAGCAATAAAAGGTTTTGGATCATTAACGATACAATTCGTAATTGTTGTGTTTTCAATTGGTGTCGAATCATTAGGGATAACATAACCTAGGTTAAATGACCCGAGCTTGTGTGGTTGTTGCCTTGATTAATCTGTTTTCTTAATTCGCAATGCAGTTGTCCAATTAAATCTAGAGATCGTATCTTAGGTTATTTGACAGCTAGGTTTAATAACGAGCATCTTTTAATTAATTAAACACGACCTAAGGAAAAACTGGGGTTAATAGAGCTTATCGTTAACCTATGATTAATAGTTGCTAATTTAATGAAGAATGTTTAATTAAGTGTAGGTTGAGATATAACTGATGATCAGGTCGCCAACGATTTTGTCACTTTTCATGATCTTCGAATCTTTTCTTTAATTTTCTTTCATTAGTTTAGTTTCATTTTATTTTCTTATTTGAAAACCAAATAAAC
>JAOTAY010000006.1:15523103-15540154 GCA_025629805.1 Erythroxylum baracoense
GAGTGTCGTGTAGAGAAGAAAGAAGGGATGAAGAAAGTGAGAGCATTTCGTGAGAGTGAAAGACAATGGAGAGATAAGGATGGTCTTTCAAAATGAAAATATCTTGGTTAAAGGTGTGGCAAGGCAAGTGACACACATCACTTGCCACATGTCACCATTTTAAGGTTTCTAATGGGTCATCTTTATTAACTAGTCCATTTGTCTCCAATTTCTACTCCAATTATCTCCCAATTTTTAATGACATATGTCATTAAATCCCAATGTCATTTATAAAAATTTATACTATCATCTGACACTTATTTCTGTCACTATTAATTAATTGTCTCGTCACTTGGGATTTTTTAGTCCAAAATACCCTTAATTCTAGAAAATTCTCAAAATTTACCAAAAATTCTAAATCAATAATTTAATACACCAAATCAATTTTTCAGAACAAAATATTCACTATCCACATCATAATTACATTAAATCAATCATTTATACCCAAAAATGTCAAATGAGTGCATGTACAAATTATTGTAATATGTGTAATAATCAATGTCACGTACATGATGCTATTTTATGCATGAGTATGAAATGCATTTTCTAATCTCTATTATTTCTCATGTATAGTATTCCCGAGCTCTAACCCTTAATATGGGAATGGTTTGTTACACTAAAAATAGACTTACATGATTATTTTGGAATTAAGATAAAAATATTTATGAAATTTCATATATCTTATTACATTCTTAGATGTTTTAATCAGATAGACATATCGATTAATCAATATATAGATAGCTGGTTATAAATTAAAAATATGAAAATTCATTAGCTTAGAAATTTCATCTGTCTAAGTCATAAAACTCTAAATAACTGAATCATGATTACAAAGATGATACGAGGAAGAATTCTTACATAGATGCTACAATATACCCGATTTCTTATCAATGATTACTTACTTTATTTTATTTCTAGTGGAATATTGATTTGCCTTAGGATAAATTTAGGGTAAGTTTAAATCAACTTCAAGCTTTATTATTGACTTGATAATAGTAAGAGATTTAAACATAGGACTTACTAATTTATCATGGAAACGGTAATTACTCACCACTACATTACTATAAAATAATAGGTCTACTTGCTTGGAGTTTATAGTATTAGCTATGAGAAAATGAAAATAAAGCTTTTAATGTTGTTACTGAAAAACTTTAGTAATATTAAAAAGATCCAATCATTATTAATCTAGTTGTTTTTACTTAATTTTGTTTGTTATTCTTTTATCTAATTTTAATCATTTTGTTTCTATATTTGCTTCATTTTGTTCAAATTTACGACATTTGGTGTATGACTAAAAGAATTTTTTTTGAAATCTTCAAAGAAGATCCAAGATTAGGGAAAATATTTCTTCAGATACTTAGGGAAAAAAAGTCATTAGCCTATAATCGACAACTAATTAATATGAAGAATAACACTTAATGATCTTGGACTATGTGAAGCCATCACTCATGAGGTTGTTATCCAACATATCTAGATAAAAAACTGTAGCAAATAATTTTAAGATGAAGATGAACATCATTTAGATGTTGTAATAATTTGTATAATCTAATAGTTTTTCAAATAAGGATCCTAATGTGCATATAGACAATTTCTTAAAGATATGTGATACTTTTTAAGATTAATAGGGTGACTGATGAAGCAACATAGTTAAGGTCATTTTGACTTTCATTGAGGGATCATACAGAACATTGGTTGAAGTCATTATCTATAAATTCAATTAGTACTTGGGATAATTTAATGGAGAAGTTCTTGGAAAAGAACCATTTGAGACTAAAACATTTTAGAATGACATCTTTGCTTACTCACAATATGATAATAAGACACTTTAAAAGTAATGAAAGAGGTATAAAGATCTAGTTAAGAGGTCTGATACTGATTGTAGTTTTCTTTATCACAATGTTATTAACTACAAGTAAGTGTACTTATTATTTAATAGTAGTGTAGTGATAAGTAGAGTGTTGATCCTACAAGGATAAAATATGTACTAAGTCTAACCCTTATATTTTACTGTATTCATCAATAAAAAGAGTGATATCATTTAACCTAAACCTATATTAAACTAACTAGATCAAGATACCACTAGAAATGAAAAGAAAGTTAATAACAATTAGAGATCAAATATGATATAACATTTAAAATAAAATTCCACCTAGTATCATCTTGCACTCGTGATTTAGATATTAGAGATTTCATGACTTAGAATAGTAAAATTTTCTAATATAATAGAGTGTCACCTTTCAATGTATGACTACCTTTCTTTGATTGATTAACCAATAATTTTATCTAATTAGGAAATCTAAGAATGCTCTAAATTACGTGAAATTTCATAAAGAAGTGGCGTCCATGAATGCTCTTGATAGATGTTTATTGGAAATCATTCCTATTTAGGTTAATTTTCACAGAGTTCCGTAGAAGCATAGGTTCTCCAAGGGGCTCAATCACATTGCTAGTAAGATTGGCAAGCCAATTAGCTTCGATGAGAATACAAAAAGAAAAAACTTAAATAGATTCTTCATCCAATTAGTGCCGTGTCTCTTTTCTATGTCAGCTTTATTATTCCTAATCTTTTGACTAGGCAATAATCTGATTTACTTACAAGGCCTTTTTTAATTGATGAAGGATGTGGTGTACTCTTTTAATTATAATAACGCCCTAGGGCTAGAAAGTTTCAATGCTTATTTTTACCAAAAGTTTTGGGACTCTATTAAGAATCATGTTTGTAAAGCAGTATTGGACTTCTTTTCTAGCTTAGGAATTCTTTCTTCCTCGAAAAAAACTCAATTATGTTTGTTCCTAAGACTTTAAAAAGTGATTTAGACCTATATCTTATTATAATGCATTTGTTGACGAGATTATATCCAAACTATTTGCCACTAGAATCAAACATATTTTTCCCTCTCTCATAATTCAATCATAAGCTGCATTTATTAAGCGTTGGAGAATTGAGGATATTGTTATGCTTGCTCAATAATTGTTCAACAATTATCATCTTCAAGTTTTTAGAGCCAACTGTGTTTTGAATAGTGATATATATATTTGAAATGGTGAATTCTTTTGAGGCATTTGGCTTCCTAGCTCTTTTTATCGCTCAAATAAGCTAATGTATAACTACAACTTCATTTAGCTAATTTATGAATACTTGGATTGGAGTTTTTTTATTGACATTTTGTAGGCCTTGAATTTCCCTAATCATTTTATCAAGTGAATCATATAATGCATCATAACTATATCATATGGAATCCTTGTTAATAAAGAACCAACAAGGTGGATTAGAGGAGGTAAGGGCCTTAAAGTGTAGGGTTTCGATTATGCATCACATGCATCAGAACATACACAACAAAAAATAAAATGAAACCTAGAGAATACATAATCAAACATGTGCCATTAGATATAGTAAATCAAAACATGAATAAGATATGTGTACCTTTCCCGATGATCTCTTTTGTTCTTTAATCTCTTCACCACATTGGGTTATCGTAAACCATAACAACCAATATAGATCGTCTCTAACGTAGTCCACACGAAGATAGAAGAAAGAAACCTCCAAAGAAATGGTAGAACACACACAAAATTGCTAGCTATTGATGTGTGATCTTCAGAGAATGATTGTAGAGAGTAAGAGAAGATGATAAAACACTTCACCAAAAGTCTCTTTATTTTCACACAACACTGGCATGAAAATTGGTGTTTTTACACCCTTTGGCCTTCCTCTAACTCCCAACTTCAATGGAGAGAGTTAGTGGGAATTGAGTGGCCATTGATCATACTTAATATGCATGAAAACATTCACCCCTTCTTTAAAGGGTAATTTTGTCATTTTGCTTAATAAGTAAGATTCACATATGTCATATGATTCACAATCAAATGACTCTAAACTACCATACTTATGTAGCTTAGTCATACATCTCTTCTATCTTGGATCCCCATCCAAAACTATTTTACTCATTCTTCACATCTCCAATGCATGTGACCCATTATGTTTCCGGTTATATTGGCCATTTGAATTAACACTTAATTCAAGCAAGTCATAGGCGGTATCTAACAATACATCATGACCCCCAATTGATTGAAAAGTTAGTAGTTTGACTACGAATCCTTCCATAGACAATGTTCTCCTGCAATTCGTCCTTTCACCATCTATACCCACTTGGTTTAGAGTATGGTTAAAGTGTTAACTCCCACTAGACTGACTACATCACACCTAGCCCAAGTGATGTCAGTTCTTGTCCTCGAGGCTCATTACTCAATTAGATAGGTCACTAAAGAATATCTTCATGACATTTCTACTTTTTCCAGAGATTCCCGAGTAATGACCCCAACAAAAGGCCAGGGGTATCATCTCCTTCTATCTGGAGTGGTGAATCCTTTATTGGTTACTCATTTACCTTCAAATACCTCAAGCTGTACCCAATCACCACCCTCTGAGCAACCTTTGAGAGACAACGAGGAATGGAGTCAAAATACAGGATCAGTATCTAAGATATCCTTCAGCACCTCAAGTCTAAGAATATTTGCACCATTGTTGTGATGAGACTATCATTAACACTATAATAAATTATCCATATGATTATCTCATAGCAGGTCATCCAATATATTTACTACTCTTAGTAAGCATCTATATGTTAACTCTATACAACTCATGCTTATAGCTTATGAGATCCATTGCTTGATCCAATCAAGGAGTATAACATGTGCTAATCTGTCCGGAATAATAATTCCCATCTCATTAATCCTATGACTAGGGATAGTTTAGAAACTAATATAATTACACATGATAGGAATCTCATTATCATGATCTCATCATGATTTCCTTCATTCTATGTAATGTATCAAGGACTCATTAATTCAATTTAAGATCATTATCAATTTATAAAGAACATGAACATCAAATTAACGAAAATACATTTTTATTAATCACAAAGATTTGTACAAGAAGTGTTAAAGGCGATTGCCTTTAGAGCACTTCTCTAACATAAAGGGCATGATCAATAGAGATCATCGCTTCAAATTTCACTCCACGTGAAAGGTTAGAGATCACCATTTCATATTTCACCACTGTTAGAGAAGAAAAAGCTAAGAATTTCTAGCTGGAGCTCCCAAAGTTTATCCATTACAAGCAGACTATATCTTATAAAATCAATTCTTAACAATCTGCATATGTATTAGAGCTTGTATATATCTCTTCCAATAAACATCACCAAAGACATAGAAAAAAGGGAGTGCAAAGAGGAAACTCATTGCAAAAGAAAATTGGAGTGATGTATGGAAGGACCAAGAAGAAGGGGGAATTAGAATCATCCCTATTAAAACTATGAATCAAACTCTAATGTAAAAAGTATGGAGGCTTCTAAACAATAGGAATTCTCTATAAATGTGTTAGATCTATGCTTACTATATAATACATCAACAATTGTGGATAATAAATCTAAATTCCAAGTTTTATTGAGCCATGAATCAATTATTCAAGCTTAAGAAGAAGTTTAGAGTTGAATTTATATATTGGTTAGGAATGGGACAAAATCGCTTTTTTGGTATAATAATTAGTGTAAGTTAGGTTCATTAAAGGAGATATAGAATCTTTCATCACTAATAGATGTCATTCCTAGAAATGTAACTGTTTAAGAGGCTATTAGCTCTTATAGGAAAGAGCTGTCAAACTCCAACTATATTTAGTCCATATTGATTAAACTAATTCTATACAAGGAGGAAGAGATTACATAGAGAAGAAACAATAATGGTGTGTTCACTGATCTATCTTTTAAGTAGCTACTGAAAGGAATAGCCATTAAGATCTCATGGCACAAGTAATGTGGTTAATAATGAAAGAAAGGCTAAGCACTCTTTCTCAACCAAAGAAATAAAAGTTTTAGAGGTTTATGTGTTGTGTAATCAAAGTGTAGAAAAAATAGAGGACCTATGCTTCAATTGTCACTATTCATCTTAAATATGGTAAATGATCAAGGGATTATGTAATTCCTTATCTAACATGGAGTGACATAATTTCCTAGTGCTATAGGAACCATAAGAAAAAGGAAGTGGAGTAGACAATCATGAAGATGGCACTTATTAGTACACTTTACAATATCTATCTAGAAAGGAACAAATGGATATTCATAAAGGAGACAATGAATGAGCTAAATTTGGCCAGTAAAATAATCAATTTTATCATGGAATAAATATTAGCTCACCAACTACATATAGTATGTAATTAAGAAATTAAAAACACATAGAGATTTTCTTTCCTCACTATGATATATTCAGGTGTGAAGCTCTAGTCGTTTCTTTTGAAACTCGGCGGAGATGAAACAAAAAGATGAGACGTGGTGGAGATGAAACACAAATGAATAAGGTATTTTGAAACATAAATTTCGGGTCTCTATGTTTGTGTTTCTATCACCAGGTCTTCGACAACTGAGTAAGTAATCCTCGAACTAATCTTCCCAGATTCATTTATATTTCTTATGTTTATGTTTGGAAAATATTTAGTTGTCTTGGTTAAGTTCCTTTTGAGTAGTTTCAAAGAAACTCAGGTTCTTGTTCGAACCTATGTTTTTATTTGAGTTATTCTTCTTCTTCTTCCTTCTCCTGTAACTAGACAGAGTTGTTTGTCGCTTTCTAGATTTTTTTTAGAACTAATATCAACGCCACTGTGCTTCCGTCACCGATGCCACTATCATTCACTGCCAACGGCTGTCCCACAATCATCGACCCAGATATGTATTTACCCATTTCCCACCTGCTCTTTATGGCCCTTTAAGTGGGAATACACTCACTGGTGGATCTCAACTATGTGTGGAGATAAGGGTGGCAACTCCTATCAACCTTGTATTTACTTTTGTTTTCAAGTTCTGTGCGATTTTCTATTTTTTTTCTATAGCTTATAGTGTTTGTTAAATTATCTTTCCTATGTCATCTGTGTGGTGTGAAATTCATGGTTTAGATTTATGTTGAGGTTACAACAAGGGTCAAATACATTCTTCTTTTTTCTTTTTTCTTTTTGAATTCTCCCCTTGAATATCTTCTGCAAACATGGACTGGGTGTTTTGATGTACTGAACTAGATAGCTTGGGAACGTTGTATAGGACGCTAGTTCTGGTACTACTTTAGTTAATCTCGTATTCGATATCTCCATCAGCACTTTCGAGCCCCCTGACAAGTCTGCCACTGTCAAAAAAGAACCATCAGTCTTTTCCTATTGCTTCTTATTACTACCCCACTCATTTTGACTTACGCGACTTCCTTTATTAGACAACTTCTTTTATTTTCTTGGTTATAACGTGTTTCAATCAACATCCTCTGGGATTTTTTCTTTCTATTCACTCTTGTTGTTTTTTAATTATTATATTATATTATATTATATTTATTAATTATTATTTTCTCTCTATTTGTGTATTGCCTTATCTATTTGTATTTATTAACGTTATTATAGTTTCCTTATATTTGTGTATTTATTTTAATTTTATTTACTTAATCTTTTAACATGTTAGTTTTACTTATTTACTCTTTAATCTACATCATTCTTTTATTGTCACATCTGCATGTGCGTCTACTAAAAACAACCTCTTTATTATGTAAGGGTAAGGCTGCTGATTAGGGCCTTTTCGTTCTTACCCTTGGAGGCTAAATCAAAAATATTTTTATTTCCAAGGATTGCAGTATAGAATGCAACCTCGGGTCGTTTCACTTAATCAGAACCAGATTAATGGAACTAAGCTAGCCTATATGTCATGATAAGCAAACAAAATTTGTAAGGAAGAGGGGGGTTTTTAATCTTTGGACATTTGGACAAAAATAAGCCAACTGTAAGAAAATTTAATGAAAAGTGTTTTTGGATTTTTGGGAATAGAAAAACGATAAAATGAAAACAATGATCGAATGATAATAATATCCTCTTGAAAATGAGCTCTGGCTATCATCATTCAAAACAAATTTTTACGGGAGTGAATCACTAAGTTTCAAATGATAAACCTTAAAGAACTCTTTAAGTCCAAGGTTTCAATTAATGAACTATATTTATTAAATCCTTGTTGAATGCTTTTAGTGTGTGCAATGGGTAAGCTAATGCAATAAGTCATTTGGGGTCTAGAATCATCTCCATATCAAACACAACTAGGAAGATAAAAGAGAATTAATCAAATCACAAATAAACATATATGAGACTTCATATATTCAAGCTCCAAGTTCTACATCAACAAATCCCAATAACACAATAAATATCCAATACTTGATTAAACTCTAATCAAGAATATTCAACTACAAATTACAAATCCTAAACCTAGGAGTTCATAATAATGTAGCTGAACATGGAATGAACTACTCCCCTTTGAAGCCCATTGAACTCTAGCCGTTGCTACATTTTCAAGAGGAAAGAGGTGCCTAGCCAAGCATTACTCCAGGAAGAATCAAAACCGAGAACCCACTGGAAGTATCCATGGTAGCAGCTGTCGGTGGAGGAGTTGACGGTGAAGTGAAGAGGAGTGGATGATGGAAGTGTCCGAAGGTTTAGAGAGAGTGAGAGTGTGATTTTTTTCTTTGATACTGTGCCGGCCTCTTTAACCTAAAATGGTAGGTTTTTAAAGAAAATGGGTTATGGATCGGGTTGCACAGTGGATAACTTTTTGAAAATGGTTCGGGTATTCGAAGGTTCACCGCGGCGAACTTTTCCCAAAAGTTTTGTTATATTGTTGGTCGCTTTCGCTTCGACGATAGAATAAATCTTCATCGTGGCTAAGTTTTCCCGAAAGTTTTGCTTGGAGCTCTTCATTCTTCACCGCGGCGACACATCCTTTTTGCCGCGGCAAACTTCCTGTTGCACCTGTTCACTTGTTGACTTAAATTAAGCTCTTTCCTTGACTCTACATCTTCTTCTTGAGTCTCCTCTCTTTGAGTCTCCTACAATGAACTAATGGTAGTTTACTGTATAAATTGTTCTCAAAAAATTAATTAGTGCAATTAATACTGATTTCTGACAATTTTTACTCTCAAACTACATAAAATAAAGGTAGACACTCAAGAGTGAAATTAAGCATAAAATCTGGAAATAGGAGCGAAGAAGTGTAGTAAAGATTATGAAAATGTCGCCAATTTATATAATAAACTTAGGCTCAGTCAAATGGCAATTGGATCCTGTTAGGGTAAGTAAAGTGGTTCAAATTTTAGGTAAGAATGTGGTCATTTTGTTGGTAATTCAAATTGAAGCATTTGTTAAAAATATTGCTAGCTTAGTTAGAGCAATAAGACTAGCTCAAGCATTGTATTGTTAATTGTTTAAAGGAAATCATGTTAGTAATAAAATGGGTATAACTTTTGCAAACTAAATTAAGCAAATGTAATATTTTGAAAAACTAGACAATCCATACAGTAAAATATACAATTCAGGTTAGCTAAACCATCTGCACTTTATTTTGAGCAATTAAAGAGGAGGAGCTAATATAGTCAAAATAACTCCTCAAGATTTCAATAAAGATAAGGTAAACCATCTTAGGAAGTAGCAATAAAGAATTTGACCTATGATACGTTTAAGTGGTTTGAGAAATTGGAAACAAGGATATATCAATTGTCCATATCAAATAAGACTTTCAAAGTTTAGATTAGACAACTGTTGAATGCTATAAGTTCTAATGGAAGGTAAACTAAAAAATGTAGGTCATGGAGATTACTGAAATTAATGCCAAAGAACATCAAGATGAGAAGAATATGATGGAAGGAAATAGAGACAATAATGTTATCTTTTATGCTTTAAATAATAAAATTCACTCTCACTCTTATGAAGATGAGTTTTATTTTGATATATGTGACATAAATGTTAACCTTTATAAGCCTTTACAGGAATTTATTCAAAGAAATTGCATCAGAGGTTAGTACTACTGCAAACCTTAAAATGGAAACCGTATAAAACTAGAATAATAAGGAATCATAACCTTAGGATCATCTTCAAATCAAGCAAGGAAGCTTGACCCTAACTCAATCGACTGATTAAAACCAAAGCTATAAGAATTTTGATCACCACAAGTTACCTTGATAATATTAGATTAAGTTATTATTGAATGTTTAAGAGAAAATTCTTAGAAAGTGAAGAATACTCTCAAATTGATTTCTATTTTGATGATGCACAAATAACATCAATAAGGCAGTCTTTTATAGCCATAAAATCCCTAAAAACTAGAAACTTCAAAGGAAATGAAAACTAGATTCCTAAAGGAACGTTCCTTATTAAGTGTAACAAGGATTCAAACATTAGCTAATAATAATACTTTAACTAGGACTATAGGAATTCATATGCATAATGTCATAACGAATCGTAATCAGATTAGAAATTAACCATATAATAATTCCTAACCCAAATAGTAAAATAGAAAATAACTACAAAAATACTAACACAATTTGGTCTTTATAATAATTAAGTTATAGCCTATTTATAATAACACATACTGAGTAATATAATACAAAACACAATAAAGCCCTTAAATGCATCTTAATTATAAGAATTGGGCTTCATTTAACTTAAAACAAGCGAACCAAGTTGTTAGACATTCTCCAATCCTTGATCTTCCTATATTAATCATTTTGCATCTTCAAAAACATGTATAAAATTGATTTATCTTAACAATGCATTTAATTCATCTTAAACAACTTCTTCTTTCTTGCATCTTTATGATCAAAGCTATCTTTATGCATTTGATCTTTACCCTAATCACTAGATCTCCAATTCCTTGTAAAGGATTACATGAATGGTCAAGTGCTATAAGGGGAGGAAAAAGATGGAAGATGAAAAATTTTTATAGAGGATAAGGAAGGCTTGGGCAATATATGATTCTAAGAATCATGAAAGGAGGCCCTTATATGGCACATTTATAACTCATGATGATGAAGTAAATATATCTACCTCAATGTATTTTAAAAACACTTCAAAAAAGAAATAAGTCCAACATAATGGCTATAAAATGTTACTATTCAACTAAAGGTTTTAAGAATTTATTTTGTTATAATAATCTTAATTTAAGGAAGTTTTGTTTTTAATTGCTTTAAATAAGCTTTTTCGATTTTGATTCATTGTATTTAAATTTCTTTAATTGTGAATATCACCTTGAAATATGGTTAGTATATTTTTGGTTAGGTGTTTGTAATTTTGTTTTATTACATTGAAGCAAAGGAAGCAAGTCTTTTAAAGGATTAAGAAAGGTACAACTTCTATAATAAAGTGAAGAAAAGGCCCAATACAAACCCTTAAAATAAGATAAGTGCTAAAATTATACTTTAACTATGGCCTAGGACATGCCTGTTTTCCATTTTTATGTCTGTATATGAATTTGAGCCATTTTTTAATAAAATATATAACCTAACACACAAGACTACTGGATAAGAGAAATATGACTTAGGACTTGCTCGCTTCCCTAGTTGTATTCCTAATCTAAGAACTTTAGATAGGCATATGGTTATGTCATGTAAAGTTTAAATATGCCTTTTCATATCCACCTATCACTTTGAACTTATTATTCACATTCTCTCCTAAATTATTCTATCTTCTCACCCATCTAAACAGAAAACTTACTCATATAACTTACCTAAATAGATTTTGAAACTACTTAACCTATTTTATTTAGGATTCAATAATTGTATCCATCAAAAATGCCATTTTAAGGTAAATTGTGCAAATTTTAGAGGATTTTTGCTATTTTCTCAATTTGGAATTGATTTTTTAATAAGATAATTATTGTATAGCAAGAAAGAAGGAGTTTTGTACTAATCGTAATGAAAAGGAAGGTTTGAATACATTATGGTGATTTTATTAACTGTTAGGAAACTAAGGGTTAATAAGGTTATCTTTTTACCCTATTATTTTAATATTTAATTAAGGCAAGTGTATATATCGTTGTGTACTAGTAAAGAGATAGTAGGGGTCAATCTCATAAGGAGTTAGTAAATAGTGGTATAATCCTAACTATTTTCTAAACAATAATAAAGATGGATCATTGATTGATTAAATTAAAGCTAAACTATTACCCTACACTCTTGTTCACAATAAGAACATTGCAAAGTAACCAATGAGATTATCAATATCATGAAATAGCTACACTAGATTTTCCACTAACTTCATGTTATTTGTTTATTCAATTATAAGAATTATATTGTTTAGAATGCCAAGACATCCTAGGGCAATGATTTATAACCTTTTAATAAACAACTAACAAAAAAAGGACTACTCTAGTGTACAAGGCTCCTAACTTTATTAGGGACCTGGGCTAAGGATACTCATAGTACCCTTAACCCGACTATGCAAGGCTAATTGTATATCTTTAGAAACATTTGGACAATGCAATGACTGTATTTTGAAAATCCTAAAACTTAATTAAAACACCTATAAATCAGTTTTAAATGCACTTCTATACTATCAAAGGAACAAATGTTCTGATTCAATTAATGAGTGAATCCATTTTTCATTTATACGTCCATTTATATGAATAAGACTTCGAAATCTTAGTGAAAGACTGGATTTGTTATCTCATGTTTGCTTTTCGTGAAAAAATCCCAATTGAAGTGGAGGGGTTCTTCAAACAACAAGGAGATGGGTCAACTATTCAATCAAATGATAACTCTACTACAACTACTGGACTTTTAAGTCCACTCAAAGGCAATCTCAACGAAAGTACAAAAGGTTAACACCTAAGGTCATTTACAAACCACAAGAAAATCAAGAGTTAATTTACAAAATTAGAAAGTATATCAACATAATCATGAGCCACTATACAACAAAAGTACAAAACAAAGACTATCAATGGGCGATAATGCCCCGAAAGTGTCAAAAGACGACACGATCCACTCATAGCTTCAAGTTCACTAAATTAACCTGCATGGTTGGAAAACGAAGGGAGTGAGTACACTATGTACTCAGTGAGTAGAAAAAAACATATATTGCAAACAGAACCTAGTACACATCAAGACAGTTTATATAACTTAAGGACGATTTTACGCATCTATCATGTATATAACCACCAATGAAGTGAATGTACATGACATAGAACCATATAGGCCTAATCTATAACTTATCCCATACTGGTTAGGAACCACATAGGCCTAGCCTATTAATCACTCATTCAGTGAACATAGGTTCCAATTCCAGTACACAAGAGTAGAAAAGCATCACATGTAAAATCAAATCTCGTCAAGAAGCCAAATCTCAAAATAGGCTAAAATAGTTATGTTTGTCACCACTAGTCAGCCAAACTAGTGTGCACACCCACTGATCCCAGTGTTAGCTCGACTTTCATTTGTGATGAGTCCATACCACAATCGATAAGAGCATCATGACCTTAGGTGATGACCTCGTCGGCGACCATACCTCTAGGTGTGCAATCACCTGCAAGTCATGTAGAAAGGTGTCATTACGAGGACTTGAATTTTATGTACTAGCATTAAAGGGTAAGGGGGTTGCTTAATCTATTGTGCCTAGCACACGAATGGCCAATCGTTACCTTACCAATTACAAAAATAATCATATACAAATATTTAGTATTAAAATCAAGTAAGGTACCGTGCCTTATTTATTTATCCAATCGATAAAATGGAACCTTGTCATGACTTTAAGCCTAAAGAGAATACATTTATGCAGCATACATGACTCAGTTATGCATATGTACGTTCCAAAATATTATTTTATGTAGTGAAAGTCATCTTTTGCACTCTAAGTGTCAAGTTATTCAAAAACGTAGTTTAATAAATATATAAGTATACTAGCATCTATTTGAGATTCAATTCTACTATATATTACCTAGGTTCAAAATTCGCATACAAGTTATTATGCATGTCTTGGGTTGTCCTAGTCCTATTTAAGAGATATGTTTTCCCCAACTCACCTTAAAAGAAGGTGTACACTCCCTTGACTTTAACAATCCTTGATACGAGCTCCTTGATCCACAGCTCCCAAGCCTTTATACGTACAATATGCAATGTATTTACTACTCAAACATGTATCTCATATATATACACTATCACATAAGTGTATAAAACATAATATCACTATTTTTATGTTTGGGCCATTAAGCTTCTGTCACGATTACTTCCCTTATTATTTGCATATGCTTTCTTTTCCATTTTCTAAGGCATTTAAGCCTTTGATCCAATAATTACACATTTCAAAGCATAATTAAGGACATTTGTATCTAAGCACATTAGGTCATTACTCATCAATCTATGCAAAAATTCAAGTTTACTCTAAGTAAACATGAAAACCTCTTTCTAATCCACACCATTACAATCCTTAAATCCTAAGCCAAGTTTACTTAAGTATTTTATCAAACACCTAATGTGCATGACTTTTAAGTCATATTTTCAAGACTCTACTACAGTAATTCATGCTCCTATCTTGTTATATAATAAGCACTTCCAAACAACAACACATTTCATCACTCCATTAAATCCAATTTTGTAATAACCCGATTTTCATATTGAGGGCTAGAGCATTAGTTGTCATTGGAATTCATGACTTTGCATTTCATTTACATGCATATCATTAGCATATACACACATGAAATATGAACTATAATACATTACAAAGATAGCATATGCACTCAATTGATTTAATTTGGGGTATGAAAAGTTTAAAATGTTCATTATGTGAACTGTAACATGTTTAAGCCTTGAATTTTAGTATGGTTGATTACAAATAGTAAATTTGGAATTAATTGATATAATTGGAAAATTGAGGTCTTATAATGTATATTTGGTCTAGGAAAAATGCCAAGTGATAAGATAAATTGATACATGAAAATTAGAATGATTAAGGGTGTGTTTATTTAGTGGGTATAAGGAAAGAGGAATGGGTAGGGAATGAAAGGTAGTGTTTGGTAAGTAACTATCATTACAAAGTAACCATTTTCCTTACCCACTATCAGGTATTACTTCATTCCTCTCGTAATCCAGAGGAATGGGGGTGATTACTCTATATTTTGTGTGTAATTGTTAAGCGCGAGTTTCCTCCTTCACTCTCTACTTCGTTTTTTTTGTAAGTAAGTAATCAGCAACCATCTTTGCTTGAATCTCTCTTAAAAGTCACGTTTTTTCTTATATCCAGTTACTCTTTCTTCCATCTCTCCACAAACTAATCCCAGCCTACCATGGAAACAAACGAAACCAAGAAGGAGCATTAGTAAGTTTCTTCCTTTCTTTCTTCTTCAATTTTTTTAGTTGGGTTTTGGGACTCTATAAGATCTAGGTAATATGATTATAGAGTTGTGTATATATATTATAAATGTGTATATTTATTAGCACGATCAACTCTTACCTCTGTCTTTCTCTCTCTCGCTTTCTCTAGCTTAGAAATTGCAAGGTAAGCTTAGGAATAACAGGAACACAGTTGTCAGAGTCTAAGAAGTTGTTACTAAGCTGAATCTAAGCTTTGATATTTACGAAATTTGTTGTTGGAGTCTAAGGCATATAGATTAAAACCATAGAACATGTAGCTGTTGAAATACTTGGTACATCTGGAATGTGAGACTTTCTATAAAGGCCAAGGTTAGTCTCGTCAACATTAATTATGGCCATAGAATAGTAATGGACGTTATTTGCTTCTTCAAATAAGCTGACAGGTATAACTACACCCAACACTTTCATGTTCATTAACTCCAGATCTTATTTTTTTCATCTTTCCCTCTTCGGGACTCGAGAGCCACACCAGTCATTTTTTGGTGTAAGGAAACCTTGATTTTAAGACTAACTAAAAAGAAGAAGCCAAACCGATTCCCAGTTCATGAACATGAAAGAAATCTTTTGAGTGCTTACAATGTAGTGATGTTTCCTAGTTCTTTGTTCTGTAACTGGTTATGTCATGCCTTTGTTATACATCGGTACATTTCATTTTAATCAACTTTATTTTCAAGGACAAATTTTTGTTCATTTTTTGAACTCCCACGTTTTTTGTGCCACTGCAAATTGGGATTCATCCCCACAAGTCTTCTTTGCTCTTGCCTTTGACCAACAATAAACAGATAGATAATCAAGCTTGACGGAGAGTATTATGGTTTTGGTTCTTGTTCTCAAGTCCAATGATAAGTAATAATTTTCTGGTAGTTTTCTGCTTATGAAAGTTGCCCGTTTGGGAAAATGTTAAATGTGGATATGGTACTAACGAAATATACCATTTGCTAGTGAAACTTGACGTATATTGTTAGAATCTTTTGTTGCTGAATTGCATGATCAAAACTCATTATTTTTATTCTTTTCCAAAAGTGATGTTATATCTTACAAGTCTTTACCTGTTGAGTAGCTCTCCCATTTTACTGCAGCTATGGAGCAACTTATCAATCAAGACATCCCAATTTTGACCTTTCAAGAGGTATTTATATGAATCAATCTTTATGTTTTATCCCTTTGTTTAAGTTAGATTGAGCCTTTTCTTTTCTGTCATGAATGTTTTATTTTGTTTCTTTTTATGATTTGGATTTACTTTTTGTTTGTGATTGAACGTTCATGGCTTGACCTCCAAGGGGACTGTTTTTGAAAAGTTTAATTAGGAAAACCTTGGAGGTCAAGCCATGAACTGTTTTTGGAAATTTTAATTAGGAAAACCTTTAGCTTTATGTAACGTGATGTGTGTGATCGTTGGTATCAATGTCTGGACTGAATAAAAATTCGTTCTTTGAAGGAAAGACTAATTCTTTGTTCTTAGTCTGATCAAAAATGGAAAAGAGCAGAGAAAACAGAAAATGGTTTGAAAACCTTGAAAAAAATTATATCTTTTAACAGCCTATAATTCTAGTCTAATATTGTTAACCTATTCACTTGCAAAGTCCTTGCCTGAGTTGGATATGATCTAAACAGCTTCAAGAGCAGCTCCAATACTTGCAGAAGAACATGAATTAGTATAAGCTCCTTTGTCACTCTCATGATGAGCTCCTTTAGTATAAGATGACGCATAATGTTTTAATAATCCAGAAAGAAAAGCAAATTAGTATAAGAATAAAATTAGATTTTTACCATACTTATACTTCAAAATCATTCACCTTAACACTTCATAG
>JAOTAY010000006.1:15540254-15563487 GCA_025629805.1 Erythroxylum baracoense
GGTTGAAATTCAGATTATTTGTGTGAGTTTGCTTTTGTTTGTTCTTTTGGGTGCTTAATTTCTCTTATTTGATTCTAAATTGATTTAAATTTCTACAGTAGTTGTTAAATTAGGTTTTGCGAACTTAGATGTCGTTAGATTTTAGGACTAGTTCCCTTCCTTGTAGGATCGACACTTTAGGTACTACATGAATGACCCATGTGCTTGTGGAATTTATTGAGGTTATAAATAGTAAAACATAGAGCGTGTAACCTTAAGCAAACAAGTTTTTGGCACCGTTGTCGAGGAAGGAAATTTAGTTCTTTAGTCTAAGGCTTTTCCACTAACTTTTGTTTTTATTAAAAAATTTGGGGCGTAAAGTAAAGACACATCGAGACATCTTAGAATGGGATATCTGAAGAGTTGAATGCTGAACAATGATGGAAGATAGATATTTTAGGGAGCAAGGAAATTTTGAGAGTTACAATGAGTCGTAGTATGGTTGGAGAAATAACTACCCTTATTAGACCATGTACACTTCGGGGTGGCAGAACCACCCAAATTTCTATTGGTCTGACAATGTAAATACTCACATGGGACACCAAGATCTATTTGAATTTCAATATAACGAATCCAGTTCATAGGATTCTAAATTGGATAAGATCTTGGATAAGCTCACAGACATGGAAGAAGGACAGAAGAGACTAGAAGAGCAAATTAATCAAGTGACAGAAAATTATGTCTTTTCTATTCATAACTTGGAGATTCAAGTAAGACAACTTTACTGTAAATTTTGTAAGAGAAGTGTGGAAGACTTTCTGAGAAAAATGGAATTACAACAATTAGAGCAATACGAGGCTATCATACTTAGGAATGCGATAGAGCTAGAAGAACCAGAGGAAGATCATGCCGATGAAAAGACGTTGGCAACTAAAAGACGATGGAAGTGTACGAGGAAAAGAATTCCAACCCTTTCTATTATTCACCAGTCCCGGATAGACCATATGTCAAAATAAAAAATTCTTGGGTAAATGTCCATACAAAGAACCCTATCCTTTGGATTGATCATGATGAAGAGACATTCCACATGAATGATGTATTTAAGAATTCGAAGGTTAGTAGCTCATTCAGGATAATTAATGTATTCAAATCTTATGAAGAACAAGAGGGCGAAGAACAGATGACAACATACATCTAATTTGAAGAAGTTATAAAAGTCTCTGTTTGTTAAGTGAAAGAAGCAGAGGAGACGAAGGCAATTAAGGAAGAAAGAGAGCAACTCACCTTCGTGCAGGACAAACTATTGGATTCAATGGAAGATTCAGGGAGTTTTGTTATCCCCTGTTATGTTGATAGTTTTCTTGAAAAAAGGACATTACTGAACATAATTGGTTTTCATAATTTTATCAATACTGTCCTTCTGATCATCTTTACAATTTGTAGCTTACCTATAAGCTACAAAACTAATATTGAACGAAAAGGGTGGAACCAAACCACTCATAATTGATCCAGGCTGAGCTTCATAGAATGCAAAGTCAAGCTAATGAACCCTAAATTAGCACGTTTCGTAGTTATATTGAAATTGTTGTGTAGTTAGATTTGTTTTAAATTCTAAATAAATTTTGAATGGTCTAGACTAATTTGGATTGCTAATTTTTTTGCTGTCTTGAATCAATTATAAGATAGGGAAACACTCTTGATGTTAAGTGGATTTAGTCCCAGCATTAGTACCATCACCACCTCTGTCACCATAAATGGTTTCGTTTTATAACCCTTTTCTTTTCATTTTTTAGTATTTTCTTCTTACATTTTTTGTATGTTGTGTTTTATTTCACCTAGTGTGTTTGTGTACCCTTCTCACATTGAGGATAATGTGTTGTTCAAGTGTGGGGAGGGTTGTGTGTTTTCACCCTGAGTGTGAATTTTACATATCGTATGACAGTATTAGGTTACATTTGTGTGAATATGTCAATAGCTTAGATTGAGTGATTTTTTTTATGTTGGACATAATCTATTAGGTTATGAACAATCATTAGCCTACAAAATTAGTGAATTAGGGGGCCTTTGGATAAATATTCAGCCTAATTAGGACTTAGTGTAAATTTGGCACTCCCTAGATTGTCACATTCATTCATAAATTGAGGTTTGTAGGTTAAATAGCTTAACTAGTATTTTTCATGAAAATGAATTGCTAAAAGTAACAAGGTAAAAAAATGTTAGTTTAATAAGTTACTATTCTGCTGACCTTCGAGTTATGAATAGAGCTAGTAGCCAGTTGAAAAGATGATGTAGTTGAGTAACTGGATTGACACGCATCATAAATGTGTGCCTTTGAGTAAAAATCCTATAATGACATTTCAACCAAGCTGTTTAATAAATGACTTAGTTGAGCAACCAGATCGACATTCATAAAAAATGTTTGCCTCCGAGTAAAAGACTAAGTCCCGGTTTAAATAAAAAAGTGTTTTAAATAAACACCTACCAAACTTGTAATAAGCTTGAATTTTCATGGAATTATACTTAAGAACAGTTACAAAGTCTGAGGGATCAAAGATTTATTAATGTGTGTGTACAATTGAAAAGGGTAACTAAGTAACACTTAGTTCTTACTTTAGTTGTATATTTAGTTCAAAGCCCCTAGACACATATTTTTTTTGTTAATGATTTGCCATAATTCGAATGATTGTGTCCAAGATTAAAGTTATTTCATGAAGTCAGAGCCATTATCTTATTATTGAATTATGTGTTTTGTTGTTTTGTTTGCTTGAGGACAAACAAACGTTTAAGTGTTGGAATGTTGATAGTTATGTTTTGCATAATGTTTTAAGGTGTAATCAAGTAAGTATTTAGCGTTAAATTGAGGGTTAAATGTGTGTTTATGTGTTAATTATGTTAGTTTATATGTTTATGTGTCTTTTATGGGTTAGTATGAATCTTTGAGCTTAATTGTTATATTTTTGAGGTACCTTAATGTGTGTGTTAGTGTGCAGGGTAAACGGGAAAGAACGAAGAAGATTTGAAGAGTTTCAGGCCTAGGATCGTGCACAGTGGCCACAATCGTGATAGAGAAGGAAGAGCCAGATGCAGCCAGGCCACGATCGTGCACCAGGGGCCACGATCGTGACAGAGAGCGTGAAGTCAAGCCACGATCGTGCACGTCAGGCCACAATCGTGACAGAAAGGATAAATCACCAGCCACATGTCCTGTGTCGAGCTGACCTAAAAACTTAAAATTTGAGTGATTTTTTGGATCGTTCCCCCAGTTTGACCTAGGGCTGCTACAGAATAAATAGCACACTACAAGATAGTAACCGGTAGTCATTAGAGAGTGAAGAGAGTCGTGCCAAAAGAGCAAAATTTCGTTAAATCCGAGAGAGACCTAGAGAGAGATCAAGAGATTGAGAAAGGAGACGAAGGAAGAGAAACACGGAGACTTGCTAGACGCGAAGTAATTTCCGAAATAGGTGGTTTCTTGCCGTCGCCACTTTGACATTATGTTCCCAACAATATTTCTGTTTATTTCAGTTTTATTTATGAATAGAATTGAAATAGGTGTTGAGATTCGTTGTGTGAATATTGAGTTTACGTTTATACTCACTTTCAGATTTTGACTCTTCAGATTAATAAAATTTATTCAATTGTGTTTTCTTATTGAGTTGATTGTGATTTCAATTCTGTTCTTAATAATTCGGCAACAAACTGAGAGGGTGAGCCGAGTAAAAATCATCGATTTGGGCTAATGAGAGTTAGGTGAATCAATAGGTAGAGAATTAAATCAAACCGATAGAGTCGTGTAACGAGAGATTGAGTATAGATTCTTGGTAGGTTAATAGGCAATTTTAGAGCTAATTTAACTTTTGGACCAATTGTAGATTGAGAGATCGCAATTCTCATAATTTGAATTAGGGATTACTGAGTACTTCACCCTAGGATCATCTAGACTCGTTAATTCAATAATTGCATAATTGGTTAGGTTTTCTTAGTTTCGAATTAAAGTTTCCTTTCTCTCCCTTGGTAATTTTTAGGTCGATTTTGAGTTGGGCTGTGATTTTGCTATTTTGTTTACTCTCTAGCACTTTAATTTCTCATATTGATTATTGGTTGATTTAAATTCTGCATTAGTTGTTTAATTAGGTTAATTACGAACTTACCTACCTTTAGATACTAGGACTAGTTTCCTTCCTCGTGGGATCGACACCTTAGATACTAAGCAAACGATCCGTGCACTTGCGGTAATTACCATGGTTATAATTAGATAAACTTAGCGTGTGTAACCTTAAGCGAATAGATATTCGAAGATATCAAAACTGTGGATACTTGAAAGTATCAAACTGTGGTTACCTAAAGGCATCAAACTGTGGAGACATTATAGTCTCGAAATGAAGACACCATTGGTGTCAAACTATAGCAGCTACACTGCATCCCTATAGGCATACCTATCTATCCACCATCAAGACAATAGAGCAGGCACTATAACATTTCCTATAACAATTTTCCAATTTCACAATTCATATATTGACAATTCATATGATATACATTTCAAGTCATAAAATATGTATCTGTGTTCATACATTCAACTCATAACTTATCACTATTAGAAAGGTGTCAAAATCACATTTGTATATTCATACTATACATTTATGAGCAATAAATATGTATATAAATCATTTACGAACATGTAAGTTTTCTTTGGAATGCATTATGCTCAACATTAAATTCCAATGTTCAATCACCCAATTCACATATGATAAGTCCTATTTCATTTATTTCTAGGTGTTTGAAAAGTCACGTAACCATTTTCGATCTCAAATTCTAATATCATAAAGCCATAATTAAGTCAAATTCTCTTCTAGAGATTTTAGTTCTATGTCTTAGTTTCATATGCAACTAAAATCACCCAATTTAGAGGTCTATAGGCTGAGTTATGGTGCAAACAATATGACTGGTTCAACAAACCCTAGACAGAATTCTACTATATGATACTCTCTTGTCATATTCAACCAATTATATGCAAGATAACACCAAAACATCATCCCAGCAACTATTCCACACCTAAATGAATCTTTGTATCCATTCAAACGTACACACACAGAGAAATTAGACTAAGTGTAGTCTCAAACTTTAAAATTGGCAAAGTCGTTCTTCTAATGCTTTTCCTTCCTTTCCTTTTTGGCTTTGCTTGAATCACCAAATGAAAAATGATGGGATAAACAAGGTGAAATGGAGAGGGGAAAAATCTGAAGTTAAGCCATCAAAGTGTTGTCCATCCCCCCTCTCCATATGGCTTTTCATGAATTTTCTGATCTTAGACACATATTTCAACATCATTGGACCATATGTTACAATCTCATTAAACCACGTGTTACAATTCTATTACACACATAAAAGCTTTAATCTTATTGGTCACATATGCTTTAATCCAATTAGTTTGGTGTTAACTTTAGGAAAATTTTATATTGGTCCTTCTTCTTTCTTTAATTCCCACATTGGACTATGATATTATCAATTATTTTCATTCTCCTATGTCTTAATTTTCAAATTTCATACAATTTGGTTAATTATATCAACAATTATACCTTAAAAACTACAGGCTATTCGAAAACAAGGATAACAGCTGAAACTCAACTTCAAACCAAAATTCAAAAATCTTATAGGCAAAATCAAGTTTTGGTTCCTTCATCAAGGTTTTAGACTTATATCTCTAGTTTAATTTCCAATTGGAATTATCCAATTTGGAGGTCTACAGGCCAAGATATGGACAAATTACATAAATCTGTTCAATAAAACATATCCATTCAGCGAGGTACACATCTTAAATCAACTAACTTTGATCTTATCATGCCAGAGCAACACAAAAATATATCTAATTTAACCAACAACATTCTATAAGCAAATGGGATACTTCTTCTACCAATTCCCCTCATGTCACGTTCATAAATCCAAGTAAACATATCAAAAATTCTCATACATATTTCACATTTAAGTATGTATGTTCATGTAGAAGCGAACAAATTATCCATTTATGGGTCTTTTATATTAAGTATCATTATATCTCTTACTATATTTAGATGTACTTAATTTGTTATGTTCACTTCTTAATACACCGTAGACATGCTATAATATTTTCAGGGTATATGTTGGGGCCCCACAAACATTGCAAGATGTACAATCAACACTATTCATTATTATTCTAGCACAAAATGGTATAATTAATTATGTCGTAGACCATAAACACTGATTTCAAAATGATACAAAAATTTCAAAACTCTAAGTACCAAATTATGCAAAGGTATCATGAATTTCAAAAGCCTTAAACTTTACCCAAAAAAAAACTTAACTACAAAGTAGAAATTAAGCATTTGTAACGAGAACCAAACAACAAATGATGCAAGCTTTTCCCAAAGGTAACTGAAGATTTTACCTTTTGTAACTTTACAGTCAACGAACCCCAGCCTCAGAATTGACGTCTCCCCCGACTTCCTCCGTATTGCTTCTATTTTGGAGAAAAATACATTTCTATTGATAATATTATTTGATTTTCCAAATAAAAAGTTAAAAAATAATTACCTACAATCATCATGAGGACAAGAACTCTTTGCCATGGAAATCCTCTCTGATGGAAGGAGCGTGGCCGCTGGTGACACACTTCTATTAGGTGACTTTCTGCTGAAGAAACCGGTAGGTTTGCTGTGCTTGGTGTTCCCATACCAAATGGCGTAAGCATTGCTAATATGTGCGGAAGGGAAAGTGCTCACGGAGTCTTGGTATTCTACAAAAATGGTCCAATAGTGCAACTCCCTTGATCTTTTACTTTCATCTTTATTTTTATTCTTTTCCTTGGAGAACAGTGTTTAATTTTGTAATGTGAAAAGAAGCTATACCAGAAGTTAGGATTACCTGCAAAAGATGCCTTTGGATCATTGGATCAGGAGAATGGCGACGTCACTGGATTTGTTAACACGAAAAGTTCCCACCAAAACCAAGCCGTGCACCACTATCGATAACACTCTACTAATCTATTTATTCAGTCCTATCCTTCGCCTGTTAGTTTATCATGCCCATTAATAATTAATACAAGGACTCAAGGATTATTTCACTCACCATGAACTTAAAAATAGTATACTGGTTAAGAGAGAGTTAAGGCGTATAACAATCATATGGAGAAACATACAGAACAAAAGAAAAAGAAAGCTAGCGTAATATACAATTAAGAGCTTAAGTCGCCACATACAAGGTAAGAAACCTTATAGAAACTGTACAACAGAGGCATAGACATTTACATGTTCCGTTCCTTAGTTACAGCTCAAGATACCTTTACACTTACATATGTCTATACCTTTTTCCTAATCACTAACCAAGGTCTGCTCTGGGGGTCAATACCTGCTTTTAACTTTCAAGTGCTTTTGCGCAAGTGCCTTTTCTTCGAAGTACCTATTAACTCTCTATGCCAATTAGTCAGTCCGGCAAACCAGCCTCCTCCTCAGTCATTCTGCAAGTTATACCAGGCAAACCAGTGACATATCTAACTAGATAGACTCCATGTGAATGTATTGATTGCAGGGTACATTAATGATAAAAGCATCTAAGAACAATGTAAAACCAGAAGACACCAAACAGAGTCATAATTTCAACATATCAAGAGACCATACATACTTCACCCAAGCATAAATGGAAGTATGATTGTGCAAACGCATAATTAGTTATATGATAAATCATAGAAACTATCGAATTTTTCCAAACAGTTGCACTAGTACAATGTCTATGAATTAAAACTCTACATTGAAACTTTCCATCGAATTTATTCAAAACTAAACTTGATTCATGTTACTACAGCGCAGTCATGAGCTAGAACAGTCACATGGTGCATGTTATCGGTCAACTCCTAGTTTTTAAACCAAGAAGTTAATCAGCATGTCTTGCTTTACATTACCAAAGCAATCCAGGCAGGGGATTTCGCATTAGATATAGCAAAATATGTAATCCTACTACCAAATAAACTGCACTCCAAGCAAGCTTATGAGCTATGAATTTGTTTATGCAGTAAAGCTGTATTACAGAACTGTAACAAGCATCAAATGAGAAGTCTCTAGGATCCTCACATGGGACAAGCACAAAAGATTTGTTTTATGTTATTGCAATCGGTGACATGTGAACAAATTAAATAAGCCACTTCTAGAGAGGAGAAAAATACTTTTGCTACCCCATTTTGGCTTGATGATGGTATGGGCTCTATAAAACAACCGACACTTTCAATAACATGATCAAGAATACCTATGTAAACTAAATTGACAAAATTCACCATCAGGAACTTAGGACAATCACATCAGTCATCTAATATTTTGTCCTCGTATCCTAAGCATTATAAGTTCATGATGAATCACAAAATTGAAAAGTCCATATCATTGTTAAACTCCAGATGGGGAAATATGCGAGAAAGCGAAAGAAAGAGGCAAGTAACCAAGGGAAAGAAACAGGAAGTATAGCATACATAACCAGGTTAGAATTATTGGTTCAAAGTTACGAGGGAGCAACCAAGCACACCCACCGACAGTTTATCTGATGCAAAACGCATCCACTCCATTGGGTGCACGTGGATCAAACTCACCAATCTGAACTGCAATTCCACAAGCATGCGTTAACTATACATAGATTACAGGAAGCAAACGAGGTCCTTTTGATCAATAGGAATGAAGTTGCAGCCAATATTCTCAAATAATAGAAGTTGAAATCAGAAAGCATTCTTTTAGTAAAAAAAAAAAAAGATATAAGAAAGCACTCTAGATTGAACCATGAAGCCTGTCACCTTGCCATGTACTATGCTCGATAATATCATGGCTAGCTTATCCTGAAAGTAAATTTTGTTCACAGCCAAGAATTCACAAGAAAATATAACTAAAAAAACAATTAAGTATTCCAACCATATACCTACAAATAAGTTATTGTAGTTTATACAAGATGGTTGATGAGAGGCAACTGCAGTGCTTTTCCATGATGGAAAAACTTTCTTGGCAGCAATAACTGCATCTATGACCTCTCAATAGGTTGTGAAAGAAACAAGAAAAAATCACTTGTATAGCTTATTTAATAAGATGAACTACATTGAAAGACAAACAGCATGTTTAGTTATAAAGAGGAAAAAGTTCTAGCATTAAAGATCTTACAGGCTTTATAACTTCAGTGATTGTAGAACTCCACAACCCCTCACATTATCCAGCAATAAAGTAACAAACCTTCTGCAGCAACTAGTGATGATATCTTAGGCCCAATCTTGTCCTTCAAAATTTGACCCTTAAGTAGCTGTTATTGAGATTGCATGCAAAAATTAACAGTTTTCCATCTTGCATTTGCCTCCAGATGATAACAAGAAATAAATGGGAAAACCATTTTTCCCCCATCAAAGCAATTTGCCTATATAACCAAGAATTATGTCCAGTGAACTCCTTCGATTAACAGTTTATATGTCCGTGGATGAACCTGGCGACCTCTCTTTTCCATGATGTCCAGTAGTTCAGAGCATCTATCAGTAAAGCCACTCTTCAGTAAGCCATCAATGAGAATATTCCAAGCTACCTCATCATTATTGTAACCAAAAGAAAGCAACTTACAAAATACATCTATTGCCTTATCTTTTTTTCCCTCATCATATAGCCCACAGACAAGCATCTTCAAAGAATCTAGAAGTGGTAAATGTTTATGTTCCATCATATCATCCAACAAACTTATTCCGTCTGAATACATTCCCAATTCACAGCAACAGGCAAGAAGAGAGTTATAGATTTCCTCACAAGGTGACATTCCTTTTTCATTCATATGATCAAACAACCTCCAGGCCACTCCCAAATTTTCCACCTTGCAAAAGCCTGTGATGAATTTGGAATAAGTATTAACATTAGGTGGACAACCATGTGTCACCATTTTATCAAGAAGTTCCCGAGCAGTCTCAAATTCCAGCAACTTCCACACATTACCAACATCAGAAAATGAGATATTTGGAACCAAAGAAGGTCCTGCTTCGCTGCTGTTCTCCTTTATCAGGTTTTCCCGTGACAGATGCTTGATTACAATAGAATAGGTAAGGTAAGAAGGATCACAACCAGCATCAAACATACGCTTCAGCACATCAAATGCACAATTTTTCAAACCCAATTTTCCATAAGCATCTATTAAAAAAGAATAAGTCAGTGAATCAGGCATTACTCCTGCTTCAATCATCCTAGTTATCATATTCTCTGCCTCCTCTAAGTTTCCTATGCTGCAATACATATGAATGAACGCAGTATAAGGGTATGCATCAGCCTTACATCCTGTAGTTATCATGTGATCAAAAATCCTATGGGCATGGTCAAAATCACCTTCTTTAAGCATTTTTGCTATTATAATTGTATAAGTAGCAACTGTGGGCTTCACACCCATCCTATCCATGTTCTGCACCATTGTTAAAGCTTCTTTTACTTTTCCCTCTTTGCACAACCCATCTATCAAGACATTATAAGTGCATGAGTTTGGAAAACAATCACTAGCAAGCATACAATCTAGCAAAGCATTAGCATCATCTATTTTACCATATTTGCAGTAACCATCAATCAAAGTAGTGTACATTATTTCATTTGCCTTTATGCCTTTCTCTTTCAGAGAATCAAATACAGCACGTGCTTCTTCCACTCTTTTATGTTTACAAAGTGTGTCTACAAGAACACTATAAGTCCACTTGTCAGGAACTAAACCATCTTCCTCAACCAAATTAAGCAATCTAGAAGCATCATTTATATTGCCTACTCTACATTGCCCATGAATTAAGGAATTATAGGTTACCACGCTAGGTGTCAACTTCTGCTCATGCATTCTGCTAAGTAATGCCATCGCCTTGTGCACATTTTTCTGTCTGCAAAACCCACATATCATTATATTGTATGTCCTCTCGTTTGGTTTGCAATTGTTTAACTCCATCAAATCAAAGATTTCTTCTGCAGCCTTTATTTTCCCACCCTTGCAATACCCATCGATCAAAGCATTATAAGTAGCCACGTTAGGAACTAATCCTTTCTCCACCATCTCATCTAACATTTTCCTACTGTAATCCAACCTATTTTCTTTACACATTGCATCAATCATCACTGTGAAAGTATGACAATTTGGCTCACACCCTCTCTGTCTCATCTCATTAAAAAAATTCATTGCATCTGTTTCCCTACTACTTTTAAGCAATGCATCAATAATCACTGTATAAGTACGTACTGTTGGATAACAATCATCCTCCCCCATCTTCCTAAACAAAGTAATGCCTTCATCTACCGTCCCAGCTTCACAAAGACCATGTATAAGATTTGTGTATGAAACCTCATTTCTTCGACAACCCTTTGTAGGCATCATTTTGAAAACCTTATATGCACTATTTACATCTTTGTTCCGACAATGACCCAATATCAAAGAAGTATAAGTAAATGTGTCCGGCTTCAAACCTGCCTGCAAAATCTTTCTCACATATACAGTAGCCTCAACCACATCACCCGTCTTACAATATGCATTAACCATCGTATTTAATGTATATATATTTGGTGAGATCATATCAGTCAACATCTCTGCATAAACGCTCTTAATTTCAGCAATCATTGAAAACCTTGACAACATCATAAGCAACTCGTTGTAGGACCTCAGCGTGAGCTTAAACTTAAAAGGATGATCATCTTTATTCAATTCTCTCACACATTCCAAGACAAAACAAACATCATCGACAGAAGCACAGCGCTTAATCATAAAAATCCTCATTTTCTCAGCAATCCCAACAAAGTTATGAGGAATTAAAATTTTTAGAAGGAGAAAATGAGACTGCACACTGTGTTTGAATCCGGGCCTCCGGGCAACAAAATGGAAGAAGTTGAGAGCGATCTGGGGATCAAGATCGGGATTGTTGCTGAAAAGAGAGGACACGTGAGATGAAGATATAATGGGCATAACTATGCGGAGGGCAGGATGTTTCTGCCAGTTTTGGTTGGATAGGATTGAAACGAGGAGAGAGGGAACATCAGTCTGGTCGAAGTCCGTCGAGGGAAGGGCAGCCGTGGATATGGTGGTGATGGGTCTGTTGCGGTGGTGGTGATGAAGAAGGGAGTGGAGGTACAAAGACTCACCTCGAGCAACAATGGCCGTCAACAATCTCATTTTTAATAATGTAAGTGATCTTCCATTCATGAAGATGAAGACGATGATACTGAGCGGTCAAGCAGTAAGTTAGCGCTGTCATGGACAAACGTCCGAACAATACAACGACGGCGTTTGTTTTAAAAGCAAGGGCAGCACTTGGAAATTGGAATTGAAAACGAAAATAAAAGGAGAAAAATGAACTTTGCAGGGTTTCCTCACGCTTTGCATTTTCGTGAAAGGGAGAATCTAGTTTGGGCTCTCTAGGCATTGGCCTTCGCTCGTAACGTTAACTAATCCACCTTCTTCCTACCAGATTTCCACATTTTTAACGCTACTTTGAAAAAGAGTTCTTTCTTACAAATAATAGTGCCACCTGATTCTTTAATCTTCATTATATTATTTCATAAACTAAGAATTTTTATTTTTCTAACTTTTTTTATATAATAATTTTGACAAACACATTATACTTAATCCCAATTAGTTTCACATCTATTTTTCATACAACTTGCTTACAACTCTTTTTTCCGTCAATATCTTTCCACTTGCTTCTATGCATAGGTATTTTTGTAAAAGATGCATATACATCTTGATCCTTAAAAAGGATTAGGAAAAAAAAGTAAAACATAAATTTTATTTTCCTTAATATTTTAGCATATCGCAAAAAAAATGCGAAACGAAAATTTATATTAACATCATTTTATGTGGTTAGGATGAAATTTAGAGATATTAATAGGTCGGGTTTTACTTTTTAAAAAAAAATACAAAATGACATTATTTTTGTATTTCCAATCAGGTCACAGGTCAAGTCGAACAATTTTAGCCCATGGTCACCTCGTGGCTTAGTCAACCTGAGCTAAAATCAGGTCAGAACAGGCTGGGTTAAAATTAACGTCCCTAATGAAATTCTTTTATGATAGTAATATGATGATAATAACAAGCGGTGGATATATTGCTATTATATAGAAAACATTAGATGACGCAAATGAGTGCCGTCCACGATAGTTACAAATAATATTAAAAGTTAAGTTATAAAATGAAAAATAAAATAAGCACTATTGATGGAAGTTTATCTTTCATTTTAGTGTTTATATTTAATTTTATCAATTTTATATTTATTTATTCTTCAGAAGGTAAATAACTATATTAATACCCTTTAAAGGGAAACTAAAACAACTCAAATCATAAAGTCGCACTAATAATACAATCTAGTATAAAAACAAAGAAATGAGGAAAGAGAAACACAATGCTACTAAATTCTTAGGCATCTAATGTTAAGCTACATCTATTTATGGTTGATAGAGAACATGAATTAGTGAGCTAATCTAAAACCTATAGTTGGAAGTGAATATGAAATATTAGCTTAAGTTTCAATTATAATCAAGGCTAAAGCTCAATCTTAAAATCATTCTAGTAAAAATAGTTTATCCATCCAATAACTCTATAGTTTTAAAGTGTTTCTCTGATTAATGTAAAATCCCCTAAAAGCATGAATAAGCCAACTCCATTTGTCCCCTTTAATTATAACATCAACCATAGAGTTCTTTAGTATACTAGCCTTGAGAGACTTAGATTCTTGCATCTTATAAAGAGGTCATAACAAATGCCCACTACATTAAAAAGGACATTTAACTATGGTTTTTTTGTGTGCAACGATCTCAAAATTGTAGCTAAAAGTAAGCTTTTGATGACGTTTTATGAAATTGTAGCCAAAGGTCAGGCCATTCGTTTTATAAAAATGTCACTAAATGGCAAACTTTTGGCCAGGATTCACTAATATCGTCACGAAATGGTAGGCTTTTGGTGGCGCTTTATTTAAATCATCACAAAAGGCGTGAACTCTGGCCACGATTTTTTAAATCGTCACAAAGGCATACTTTTTTGCAACGATTTCAATAAATCGTCACCAAAGTCATCACCTTTCGTAACGATTTTGACATCATCACCAAATGCTTAAATAACAAAATAACTCTCTTATTTATAACTATGAATTCAATAACTTTGACTTGATCATTTTGTGACTGAATATCGTATTAAGAAAATTCGAATTTAATATTGTTGACAATGATTCTAAATGTAAAAATAACTTTAGCTAAAAAAGTCAAATCATTTCAATAATTACAAAAACTATAAACTCAAATTAATTAATATTACATAGAAATATAGTTTTATTTTTTCTCTTTTAAATTATATGATTTGACAATTTGATATGGTGTCACAAAATTTTCAAATAGTTTTAACATAAAGAATAAATCATATAATGAAATACGATTCTTACAAAACAAAATAATGATATGTGGTAAATGATACAAGATTTTAATCAAAAGTTTATCAATTTTTACAGAAAAACAATAAATAAAGTTTCACGCCTATTTCATTGAAGAGAAAAGATATATTTGTTTTTTTGGATACCAAGTGACACGAGACTCAGTAGATATGGTAAAGAAACTCTCTATGTCTAGATTCCTAAGAAGACTCCTTGCATATTCGAAAGTATCAATTGAAATAGACAAAGATCTTTCCCCAGGAGTTAGTTATTGACACAGTCTTCCAACAACTTCTTAGCTTTAACTAAACTAGCAAAAGATACAGTGAATGATTTCTCAGAAGCAGTATGGATCACTGTATTAGATTAACTGCACGTACCATGCATTTCACCAAGGAAACAAACAGTATAGAACAATCACATTAATTTATTCACAATCCTTTGAAAATTTTATTCCTAAAAACTAAAAAAGTTAAATCAAATGGTATAAGGAACCCATATTCGAACACATACATACCCGATTTAATGACTCCATCATCGTCACTGCCTCCATTTCCATCTATGTTCTCTTGAAGATTCAAGGAAGCTTTACAGAACACATACTATATACAATCAGGCATTCATCTAATAGCTTCCTAACAGAAAATGAGATACAGATAATAAAGAAAGATAGTTAATTCGAATGATACTAAAAACCTTGAAGAAGAAGATTGACCATTAAAGGCAGGGTTGATTAGACTTTAATGAGGAGATTTGTTGTGAATTGATTTGTTTTTCATTAGGGAGAATTTTGCTATATTCCTCCTATTGGAGCTCATTTATGCCATAAAATACTAGTCGCCATATCGACATTCTGCGATGAATTTATGTTAACAATTTTATTCTAAAAAGTCAATAAAAAGCAAAACAAGTCATAAATATAATCAATATAGAAGCAGAGTGCACAATTTAATAAGAAAATGAAAAATTATAAGAAGTTATATACAATTATCAAAATATTCACAGAAGAAGCAAAGATCATCATAACTTAATTTTTTAACCATTCAAAAATCCCCTGTACAAGCACATTCTATATTTGTCAGTCATCATTAAAGATAAATAAAACCCAGAGTAGATGGCACAGATTAATAAGATATTTGACATCTTTAAAAATAGAAGAATTCTTATTTGAATGTTCCTACATTCTATCAATGTTAATTTTGTGATCAATTAACTGAGATTACTTTATATGATAAGGTTGAGAATGTTAACTGTGTATATACTATGTTTAGGGGATGCATAAGTAAATGCTTTCCTTTAAATTCACTATTCTGATAAAAATAATTGGGTCCCCCAAGCCCCTCCTCAAATATGGAGAGAGCTACTACGATGGAATGCAAAATAGAATAAAGTATATAAACATCCCTTGCAGAAGCATATTCTATGTTTGCCACTCACCGTTGATAAGTCAATATAATTGGTTGAAGTTGAGTTTATAATCTATTGAATTTCATATTTCTCGAGATTTATGAATATCATATTTCTGAATTGTTACTAAAATATATATATATATATATACCTTTGTTTCTTTCGGAATTCAAGTTTAAATTAAGGTTAGCTTCTTTAATGGAAATTATCTATGTGGTTACTTCAATAACCTCACCAAAGATGTGTAATTTATTACTATTATAGAATAATAGTAATAAATTTAGCTTAAGGTTGTCATTGTAAAAAAATGAATGATGATGATGATCCAATAATAGAGAAGTTCATATGTGGAGTTTCTTAAGCAAGCTCTATTGTGCCTCAAAAGTATCTATGAACATGGTCTGAAGTTAAATGCTCTAATGGATCTTTCATCAAATAGTTAGTTGGCTTTCCTAAAACAAGCATAAAAGGTGGAAAAATATATAACCAACACAGAAACACAATTCACCATCTTCCAAACACAAATACAAACACAAACCCATACAACAGAAGCAAAATATAAAACCCACATAAACTCCAAAATGTAGCCGAAAAATAGAACGCAACAAGGAGGGTTCTTGAAAACAAAAAAGAAGAATAGTACTAACACAGGAGACGACACTTCTTCGATGATGATGACCATAACATAGGAGGCGATGCTTCTTCGACAGTGAACTAAAAGAAAATACGACGACTAACACAAAAATGAAGAGATCTTTGTTTTGATGTTAATATGTGATCAAAAATGATGTCATTTACTGTTAATCAAAATGACGTCATTTTCAATTAATTCGGAAGAAATATACCATTTGACAATGATTTACAAAACCGTCGCCAAATGTAGGCCCATTACCATTTGACTTGACCTTTGGCGACGAAAATGTGAAACTTTTCCGATAATTTTTGTAATTCATTACCAAACCCTATTCCTATATATTACACTCTATATATTATAGAAATTTTATATAATATGTAAATTTTATGAAACAGTAACGAATTTATATATAATAAATAAAGTATTATGATTAAATAGACTAAAATATTACATAAGTAAGATATGAGAAAATTTATTTATTATCTATACATTCATAAATCATTCTACTAATTACAATTATTATCTATACACTCATATAGCATTGTATTAATTACCATATATAATTATATTTATTGTAATATAATTTAAAAATAATTACAATATAGTAAAAATAGAAAACAATATTAAATATTAATATCATGTTCTTAAAAATCAAATTTAATATTGATGACAATGAATGTAAGTCTAAAAAAATTTTCCTGACAACAATGTCATTTAAAAATTTATCAAATTAAAAACACAAAATTAATTTATATTAAATAAATTATACTTTTTATTAATCTCTTTTAAAATTTATGAGTTGACAATTTTATGTGGTGTCACAAAACTTTATATATTATATGTAAATTCTATAGTATTTATAGAAGTCATTTATTACAAAAAATTGCTAAATATAAATATTTGACAATTTATAAAATCATCGCCAAATACTTCCTTTAGCGATGCTTCTAAGAAAATTTCACCTAAAGATTAGCGCTTTGGCAACTGTTTTATTAAATTGTCGCTAAAGGACAACTGTTTGTTGACGTTTTTATTAATTCGTCGCCAATGGTCTACCTTTAACATCGTTAAAAGGTAGTCCACATTGGCTAAGTTTACTGAAAAATGTGGCCAAATGTCATCATTTGGCAACGTTTTATGAAATTGTTGCCAAATGTTGCAACATTCTAAAATATAACACGAAAATGACGTCATTTGTTCCACAATAAACGATATCATTTTGTGTCATTTTAAACACGAAAACGAAGCCTCCCCTATTATTTTACTCATTGTCTTCCATCCTTTGCGTCCGGCTTCTTCTATTGTATGTCATTGTCGTCGTCTTCTTCATTTCTTCATCTTCATTATCGTCTCTATTTATCTGAAGATAAGTCGTCCATCTAGTTTTTCTCGTGATGGTGACATTTTTATATTTGGGTTTTGTTCGCTACTGAGTATTATGTACTACTTTGATTGTATAGGTTTTTGTTTCTATCTTGCCTCATTATGTAGTTAGGAAGATGGTGATTTGTGTTTTTGTTTTGGTCTAGAATGGCATTTTATTTTTTTTACCACCTTGGATGCTTGTTTGAGGACAACCTATCAACTGTTCGATGAAATGTTTGTTAGAGACGTTCTTGATGAAAGGAATGCATGTTTGAGAAATTGTGATTCATTTGAGTTATTTAATGTATACATATTTATCTTCTTACCATACCACCTGTTACCCTACGAAACATTGCATTACTTGTAATGGGAATCTCCACACACACAAAAAACAAATACGTATTATTTACATTGAATAGTTCATCTCTTTTAGAAGGATTTAAAAATATTATAGTTCATTTGAAAATTTTAAGATAATGTAAATTTATTTTTAAAAAATAAATTATAACTAAAAATGTCGAATACATTACATTTAAATAAAAATCATAATATACAATCAACCTTTGATGAACTAATCAAGAAAATTAATAAAATTTGCTCCTATTAAAACTTTTTTTACCCTATTAGTCAATATCCAAGTGATTATAAATCTAATCTCACAAACATTGATATATAAAAAATAATAAATTTAGTTTATGAATTGATCCCCAACTTAAACCTCCCAATAAAATGAAACCAAACACAATGTGGTTCAAACAAAGTTAGGATTATAAACAAATTATCTTTTAAAAGTTTTAATAGAATTTGAAATTTGGAGAAATTGTTTGATACCTATAAAGTGATAAAAGTTTAATGTTTTATGCTTGATAGAGGATTGTGATATAGCGATACTTTTTAGTCCAATATGCAATCAAAACTAAAAACTATATGATATTTTTAGGTATAACCTTTTATTAATATAATTGAGGTGGTTTAAGAAGTTTAAAAACATTTTAAAATAAATGTCTACAATTCGTAAGAAGACATCAGAAGCTAATATTGAACTCAAATAGAAGAATTTATTGAAAAAAACTTATTAATTCATTTTAGTTTGTCACTAGAGTTGACAATTCATGTAGCTATTATAGGACCATTTATTGCATGAGTAAAGCCATTACGTACCCCCTTTCCTAAATCCTTCTCCATTGGTTTTGCATTATCTTTTTTTATAGAAGTCTTAAATGAAGGTGTTCATTTGCATAAGATTATGACTTTAGCCTTTATAAGAATATTTCCTTCTTCAAGCTTAATACTTGTTTTGAATTGATTCTTTGTTAAGAGTTCTTTGATATGCTTGTTATAAAAGTCTTGAAAGAAGGTTTTTATTTTTTATGTTTTGCTTTAATAGTTTGAGTATTTGTTTTTAGGTTTTGTGTGAATGGAAGGAGGGTCTCAGTTTTGTGTGTTGAAGGGCTTCTATAATCTTCCAGCTTCATAGTTTGTCGTTCTTTGTTCGTCATCTCCGGTTGTCCGTCCGTCCAGGTAAGTCGTTCAATTTTTGTTCAGTTTTTATGTTTTGCTTTAATAGTCTGAGTATCTATGTTTGGGTTTTATGTGAATGGAAGGAGGGTCTCAATTTTGTTTGTTATTATTTGGAATATTGTTATAATTATTAATGAGTAGACGTATGAATTACATAAGTATTTACTGCATGTGGAATATGTTTTATGAACACTTGGATGGTATATAGGTTGGAAACCTATGATGCAACTATGTTGAGGCTTATCAATGAAATATTTTATGAGCTTAGGAGTCACAACGAGAAAAGTCTTTTTTAATTCATGTGGTCTAACAAAACCACGTACCTTGGCGATGTTATGGTGAAAAATTGAAAACTATAATTTATAATTTTGAACATAAAACATAAGGAATCCACATATAATTATAGATAATGTGTTTTATAAAACACTTGGATGGTGTAAGGCTGGAAACCTATGATGCAGCTATGTTGAGGCTTATTAATAAAATATTCCATAAGCATAGGAGTCATAGTGAGAAGAGCCTTTCTCGATTCATGTGGTCTAACAATTTCACATACCTTGGTGATGTTATAGTGACAAATTGAAAACTATAATTCATAATTTTGGACAAAAAACATAAGAAATCCATATATAATTATGGATGATCTATTTTATAAAACACTTGGATGGTATATAAGCTAGAAGCCTATGATGGAACCTTGTTGAGGCTTACTGGTGAAATTTTCCACGAGCCTAGGATTGTTGATGATTGAGTTATGTTAATGTGTATTATTGATGTTTGAGTTATGTTAATGTGGATTATTGATGATTAAGTTATATTAATGCGGATTGTTGATGTTTGAGTTATAGATATCCAATATAATGGTACCTGATAGAAACAATGGGAATAAGGTGGCATACATCGAAATTGTTCCTACCCAACGATAACCAGATCAATCAATTCCTACCCAGCAACAATAGTCGACCTCATCCACTAATGAAACAAGTCACCAACAACCTCCATCTGCCTCAAACAGTATAAAGGGATCTGCAAGTTTGTTAATCTTTAACACCTACAAATAAAATTATGCTCAAATATGTATTTACATGTTTAATGCATATTTTCTTATCATTATTCATTTGTTGTTAGGTTCCAATACCAACATCATAAAAAGAGGTAGAGGTATAACTAGAGGTGGTGAGTTACAACGAATGAATGTTGTAATAAACAACAAGTTATTAGTATATATTGATACTTCGCATGGTCGTCCTCTAAGTAAGAATCAATCGGGAAAATTGTCTAGTGAGTTGGGGATAATTGCCAGAACATAACTATCTTGCCTAAAGCATGCTAAGGAGTTGAAGAAAACAGTGTGCTCGAGAATGTTTTGGATAAAATTTTAGTAAAATTTTAATTTATTTAACTATTTGTAATATTGTTTCACTTATTTTAAGATTAATTACAATTTTACTTATTGTTTGCAAATGAAATTGAATATCATCGATATTGATAACCCTGATGTTTCAAACTATGTCACTTCATTATTGAAATAAAGGATTAGGCATCGTCATTATAGGCTACATCAATATTCCATATCTTTTCCTTTTGATTCAAAGGTAAGGAGACATGTTCCAGAACGGATGTCTCTAGAAAATTAGAACAATTTATGTGATTATTGGGACTCTCCCAATGTTCAAGTTTGTTTTCTTTCCCTTCACATTTGTTTCTATTAATCTTGTTAGATGATTTAATGACTATCTTTTTTCGTTATTTAGGAAAAATGTGAGAAGGTCAAGGTGAAAAGAGGACAAATGAAAACTCCTCACAACCAAGGCTCCAAATCATTTGTTATCGTTTGAAATGAATATGTAAGATATTTGTTTACAAGTTATATCAATAAACATTATATTATTTATTGTGCATTATATGTTTTTTCATAAAACAGAGTGAGAAGCAACTACATGGACAAGAGTGTGATAGGATCACACTTGACAAAATCACTCTAGGATCACACTTGACAAATTCACTCACCATAAGGAAGGTCAATGGTGGATGTTTGAAGGAATGCAAAATAATTATGTAAGTATAAAAATTTGTTTAAATTTTAAGTTTATTTATTTTTAAAGTACTAACTAAAAATAATTGCATCAAATATTAGTTTGTTTTTTTAATTTTGGAATAAGATGCAAGAGTTGCTGCAAACATCAATATCTGAGGGAAATGAGGCAAATGTAGATGACATTTATAACAAGGTGCTAGGTGCAAAATCCGAATATATCAATGGTCTTAGATTTGAACCTAAGCCAACTACTTCATCCTTATCAAGAACATCAAATGTTCAACGTCTTGAAGAGGAAAACAAGTCGCTTAAAAAAAATTTGGCCAAGTATGAAAAGTACCTCAAAAAATTACTTAGCCCGAATTATGTAAACAATGAAGATGAAAACGAGGCTAAGTGATTAAACTATCTCTATATTTATTATTGTGTATATAAATATTTTTGAAGTTGTAATTAAAATCTTGTACATGAACAAATTTAATAATATTTTATTTTTATATATAATGCTGCAAATTATCAATTGTTTTTGTTAATTTTTATAATAAAATTAACAATAAAAAATCTAAATATTATATACAATAATATGGATTAAAATTTCACAAACAATTATAATTTAACATGGCATATCATTTTGTTAAAATGTATATTAAAAATTTGACTACACTTTGCACCTGTTGATTTATTTTCCATGCCAAACTATAGAAAATTCCTTTAAAAAATTTCTATAGATATGATTATCTCCTTTAGTAGTACTAGATTAAACTTCAGAAGATGTGGAGATTACTCATAATAAAATTCCTTAAAAATTTTCTATAGATACGAATGTCTCTTTTGGTAGTACTAGATGTAAGCTTCGATAGATGTGGAGATTACTCATAATAAAATTATGTGATGCCTACTGTTATCCTTTCGATCTTATTAATATCAATACTGTTAGCTAAAATATATAAGATACTCTTAGTATGGTTAAATTTTGGGCCTAAGATTTCCTTAACTGAATTAGTAAGCTTGTGAACACTTTGACTAATTCAACAATTACATTATAAAGGGGTAAGTTATCTGCAAAAGAGAGACTGAAAATACCAAGTTTCTCACATTTGATGTGATATTTAAACTTGGCTTCATTAGCAATATTCTTAGTAATAATTCTAAGGAGAGCCTCTATCAGGGAAGGAATTTGTGCCCAGACTCGACCCCGCCTGCCCTAGCTCGAGGTCAACAGGCCAAGCTTGGTTTGACCAGACCTCGGCCCAAAATTCAAATTTTCTCGGGCCTCAGACTAGGCTCAGGTTTAGATTGTAATACTAAACCCATGTTATTTTTTTCATAAGTAAAACAATGTTATTTTATGCTAAGTTGTTTTGTTTTATACTATATCTAAACAATGTCGTTTTAGTCTAGGTTAACATTTCCCTTCTCTTCCCCAATTACTTAATTAATAATTTTATGTTATCAATATTTAATTAACTACAAGTGCACTTCGTAGCTATAGCTATCACAGGCAAATATAGGTCGATCCTACGAAGACAGTAATTACTAATAGTTACCTTTCTCTTATTACCTAGCCTATAAATTGAATGTTTTATTTTTGATTAAAATAAAAATAAAAATAAAATAAAATGGGAAATAATAATGAACACAGAAGATAAAGGAAATTTCATAGAAAACTCAATATCAAATATTAGTGTCTAGGTGATCCCCTACAAATCATTAAATAATTAACCTTTTGTTATGCAATTATTTTTATTGATCATTAGACCATTAAAATTCCTATCTTATGTTAATAACTCTCTTGAGTCTACTAATAATGTTGGACCCCGATTTCTTCTTCAATATGTTTGGGATTAATTTTATTATTTTATTGTGATTAGGCTTTAATTATAAA
>JAOTAY010000006.1:15563587-15585567 GCA_025629805.1 Erythroxylum baracoense
CAAAAGCTAAGAAATGAAGAAACCCTAGCTCAACTCTCTTCTTTTCTCTCAAACCACCGAAACTCTCCTCTCCTCTCCTCTCTTCTATTTTTGTTATTCTCTTCTTTCTCTCCTTATTCACATTTTTCTCCTTCTTAAAAGCAAGACGACACTTTTCCTTTTCCAATTTTGCCCTTAATGAGTGTTAAAAATCCCATTTACCCTTCCTTTAATGCTTTATGACTTTTAAACATAGTAACATGCCAAAATTGCCCTTATACACTCTTACTACTTTAATTTAATTTACCAATGTAATAAAATCCTACTAACGTTGGAATAAATAATTAAACTCCAATAATAATTCTATCATGACCTTATAATTCATTATAAGGCAAAAATTCAAATTTCATGCTTATTCCATAAACTATCATGCTTAATTCAACAAAAAATATTTTGGGGCCCAACACGAAGGATTTCTCAATATCAATGTTATGAAATCAAATCATTCACAAATATTTCAAATCTATTAAAGCATGTATAAAACACATAATTGAATCAACATAAACTGATTAAAAGAAATTGCATTAAATAAAAGATTAAATCATATTATTATCATAAAATAAGGTTCATCTCACCTATACACTAAAAAATGTTTAGTTACTTATAATAGAAAATGAAATCAAATATAAACATGTAAAAAAAGTAACAGAAAATAAAAATAAAGAGTTCATAATTCTAAATCTCTCTTCTATTCTATTGAGTCTTTTTAAAAATTCGGATTTGATGTAGCCTTCTATTATATCTCCATTGATGTTAACTTCATTTTTTCCTTGTCTCTAAATCTTTATTGTCACCTCTCTGAATTCCTCACATCTAGAATCTGCTCCAAAACTTAACTCTCTCAATTTGCTTTTGTTCACGTCCTTTTATGGAAAAAATTAGGGTTCCTGGAATGTACATGGTCACTTACACGGCCTTGTAGGTGCCTATATAGCACCAAAAAAACCTAAAATCGAGACTTTATATGTTCATAAAGACTTACATGGCCACAGACACAACCATGTATGTTCAATATGCTTCAAATATTAGTTTTATGCCAAGATTTCATCCGAATTTGTCTCTGATTAGTCCATAAAGGCAATTATGACCAATAAATGAATTTGGAGAGAATTAAGGACCAAAAATACAACAAAACTACAAAACATCAAGAAAAATATATCAAATATGGGCGTATAATTATAGTCAAATATGCATCTATCAAACATCCCCACATTTAAGTTTTTACTCGTTTTTAAGCAAATCATAATCAAAATTATAAACTTTACAACAACCATCATTTATTGATCTTAACCTTCCGTTCAAACTCTAAATCATCATTTCATATTAGTTAAATTAGCATGCAAGTATAGTTAAGTTATCGTAAAACTAACTTCATAAGTCAATATTAATAGTAATCACGTTAATAATCTAATTGAAATCAAAAGTATAAATCTTTACACCCTCACCAAGATTTCACTTAATGCACTCAAGTATTTAGGGTGAAAAGTATCAAACTCTCAAATCAATGCATAGTAGAACTCTTAATATAGGCTTGCAATATTATCACATCTCCATCACTTGTATGTAAACTAGAAACCAAAAAACAAAAGGTCTTTATAAGATTGTAGTGGGCTTAGCTAAGGTATGATTGGGATAATGAAAGGGATGATTGAAGGAAATTTACTAAAGAGAAAATTACATAATACACAGGTCCTTCAATTATAAATCCCTTGTACCATATACTTTTCCTCTTTTCTTTTTCTATGCTCATTTTTTAAATATATTTATTTTCAAGCATTCATCATGCACCACAATTAAAGAGATAATGGACCTTTCAAATTTTCAAGTTTCAAAAATTGATGTAATGTAAATAACCTTCAAGATTTAAATCGATAAAAAAAATTTATATAAAAATAGGATAAAGGTTAATAATTGGGTATAATTAATGAAAAAGGTTGAGGCTCAACTTGGTTATTCCTAAAGATAAATTATGAATAAGGTAATTATCAAAGAAATAGGCTTTAAAAAATGTTGAATCTAGGTGCCTTTATCATTTCAATGCTTCTAATTTAACAAATGTGGTCTCAATATGCATAATAAAAGCAATTTATAGAAATATTTAACTATATATGATAACATAAATGAAAGAATAAAAGATCTTTAATATTTTTGAAATTTTACTTTTAGGCTCAAAAACTTACACAAAAGAATGATTTTATATGTGTAAATAATATGTAATTTGCATTCAAATTGTCTTTCTCAATGATTACTAATAATATGACTCATACACGAAAGTTTATTTTAACTATCATCCTTTTACATACTAATTCAAATCAATATTCAATAATGAAATAAAGTATTTTATGGACATCTTTTAACTAACTCAGACTATCAGTTAATAAAATCTAATAACAAAGATTATAATAAGCTTAAGAAAATCATAATCCCCTTCCCCACACTTAAAATCGTATATTGACATCAATGTACACAATATAAGCATATATGTTATAAGTGAGAAAGTGGCATTTAGTAATTCCCTAAGTAATACAATTTTTACTATTTTTCATGATTTTGGGACTGTTTATCTAGTTTGATATACTACTTCCTTGCAATATATAAAGAAAAAGGGATAAAAGAAATAAAAGGAAATAAAAAAGAAATAAAGAAAATAAATATGAAATATGAAAATAAAAATAACAGAAAATGTAAAATAAAATGTATCCTAATTCATGGGTTGCCTCTCATACAACACTTGTTTAACATCGTTAACTCGATGTATCTTGCACATTACCCTCATCCTGCATCTATAATCAATGGCTTACTTCCACCATTTTCTCCACAAAGTAGTTTTGTAGCCTGTAAGTCACATGTTGAAAGATAATAACAAGAGCATAATTTATCAAATTAATAAATCCTATAGACTGCATTAATGATTTTTTAATGGTAAAATGTTAATAAAATGAGGGATAATGAAACTCCTTAAATCTTCTATTGATGCAAGTAGTTTGTCTTAGAGGAGGTGGGAACCCTCTGTACTTAAGGCAATTATGCATCATTAGTTTCCTAGTTTGGTTCCTCCTTAAGTTCTTCCTCGACCACCTTTGTCTATTCTTCTTCTTCTTTTTTCTCTTCCTAGACAAAGATTTATGGCTCGCCTTTTTCTTTAATTATTGTTTGCCACTTCTCTACTTCCTTTTCTTGGATGGAGGCTTCTTCTTCTTCTTCTTCTTCTTCTTCTTCTTCTTCTTCTTCTTCTTCTTCTTCTTCTTCTTCTTCTTCTTCTTTTGGAATGTTACTCCTTTCATGAAACCAACCCTTGTCCTTTCTTCACTCTGCTACATTAATAAGTTCAAATAATATTCTATGTTATGTTAAAGATATTCAGGTGAAGAAAATCTTTCTTTGAATTCGCAACAACTAGCTTTTTTACTTGGAGCTCCACTATTTTATTTGTAATACTCTCTTCTTCTTTTAGAAGCTCTTTTCCGTTAATAATGGTGCTTGCCATTCCACATTCTGTAGGTTCTGTTTTCTTATTATTGGGCAAACTTCCTTACAGTGCATCAGATAATATCTTCGCCAGCTTGTTAACCTAATTCACTATGTTATGTATACGAGCCTTTATTCTCTGATGCCTTGTGTTTGATTCTCGAATAAAATTAGCCATCATATGTTGTAGAGTTGGCTCCTTAACTTGAGGTGTTTGGTGCTATAAATATTTAGCTGGAGCGCAGTCATTTCATCAATAAGTATTCTCGTATGGTGCACCTTGAGGTAAGTTATACATGCTCGGTCGCTCCTATATATAGGTCAGTGCTTGACATTCATGATTGTAATGGTTACTCTCACAAATATAGCAACATGACATAAATATAAGTTGAGCCTCCAAAAACATGTAAAGAAACCTTATATGTGATGTTGCATAGTGCGGTGAAATATAATGGCTCCCATAAAAGCATTGTCTACTTCATGCTTTCAATGTAAGTTATGACTATGACGTTAAATCTTAATATCCTAACAATAAGTCATAAACTCACAGTCAAAATAGACAAGTTCAAAGATAATTAAATAAATGAGCCAAAAATACAAGAAAAATAAAGTAAATACAAAAACTTAATTAAAATAAAATATAAGAGAAAAATAAAATAGAATAAAATAAAAATGGCTAGCGTAATAAAATTTAAGTGTTCCTAATATTACCGTCCCTGGAAACGGTGCTAAAAACTTGATTGATAATATTTTTGTTATCAATATTTAATTAATCGTAAGTGCATGGCATAGCTGTAGTTAGCACAAGGAAGTACGGGTCGATCCTAAATTACTATCTAGTAGTTGCCTTTCTTTTATTGTCTAGCCTACGAATTAGATGTTTGATTTTTAATTAAAACTAAAACTTAAACAAATAAAATAAAATAGGAAACAATAATAAACATAGAAGATAAAGGAAATTTCTTAAACTCAATATCAAATATTAGTGTCTAGGTGATGAATCCCTCTAAAAATTATTAAATAATTAACCTTTATTATGCGTTTATTTTATTGATTATTAGACCATGAAAATTCTTATCTTATGTTGATAACTCTCTCGAGTCTACTATTATCTAATCCATAAGGTGATTAACTAAATCTTTTCTACTTAAAGTTCTTAGGATTGTATTATCGATTTGCAAATTCCATTATTAGGTTTGACCCTAATCTAGAAGATTTATGTCGACCTATCTCTGGGTTTGCAATTAACTCCTTTAAATTATGGTATATCTATTCATATAAAGGATTTTTCAATCTCAATGTTATGAAATCAAATCATGCACTAATATTCCAGATCTATTAGAGCATGCAAAAAACACATAATTGAATCATAATAAATTAATAAAAAACAATTGCATTGAATACAAGATTAAGGTATATTTTTATCACAAATTAGAGTTCATCACTCCCAAACACTAAAAAGCATTTAGTTACTCATAATAGAATACGAAATCAAATATAAACAAGCAGAAAAATAATAAAAAATAAATAGTTTATAATTTTACATCTCGTTTCTATTTTATTGACTCTTCTTGTACGTTTGGATTTGAGGTATCCTTCTATCGGATCTTCTTTGATGTTAAATTTGTGTTTTCCTTGACTCTGGATCTTTATCATTGCCTCATTCAGAATCTGCTCCAAAACTCGACTCTCTCAGTTTGCTTCCATTAATGTCATTTTATAGCAAAAATTAAGGTTACTTGGACATACATGATCACTTACACGACTGTGTAGGTGCCCATATAGCTCCCAAAACCCTTAAAATTGTGACTTTTCATGGTCACAAAGACTTACACAGCTATATAAACAATTATATATGTCTAAGATGCTTTAAATATTTGGTTTATGCAATGATTTCGTTTGAATTTGTCTCCTTTTGGTTTATGGAGGCAATTATGACCTATAAATGCACTTGGAGAGAATTAAGTACCAAAAATACAAAAAAACTACAACATATCAAGCAAAATACATTAAAAATATATGTATAATTATAGTTAAATATGCATTTATCATTGCTCTACCTTCTTCACTCTTTCTCTCTCTCTCAGACCAGGCCTCACCACTGTCGCCCCTTCACTATATCATCCCTTCACCTTCCATCACCCCTTTATAGTCCCTTCAGATGCCCTTTCTCCACAATGCTCCACTTTCCCGCTATCTTCTTTTTTGCCTCTTCACCACCCACCCACTCACCAAGGTAAAGTTCCCGAATCTTTTAATTGAAGATTGATTTTAAGAAATATTGGAATCTTTGGGATTGTTGTCACCTAGGGTGTGTTTTGCAAACTTACATGGTCACATATATGTGTATGTGACCATGTATGTGATTGTGAGTTTCAAGAACTTACACAGTCATGTATATGCCTGTGTATATGACCGTGTAATTATAATTATATGACATATATAGTCTCATAAACATTTGCGTATATGGCCATGTAAGTATGGAAAAAAATTTACAATTACTTGCACAGTTATATACACACCTATGTATGTGATTGTGTAAGTCTGTGAAAATATATATATGATCATGTATTGTGTGACATAATCTTAGTGACTTAGATAGTCATATTCAAAGGCATGTATGTGAACATGTAAGTCACTAATAATTGATAAACTTTAAATCTATGATTATGATTTATGTTCTCCTATTCTCTCCATAAATTATCAATTATGATTATGAATAACATATCTATTATATATCGATTGCTTCATATAGATGAACACATTCTTTTAGTGGAGAGTTGTAATCTGATACCAGAGACAAAAGTGGGAATTTTTAATCCCATAACAAGTAAAGATAGAAGTCTATGTCAATCAAAAAGTGAAGTTGGGAATCACTTCAATAAGATTAGATCAATGGACGAAGTAGTAAAATTTGAGTATAAGTATTGTTAAAAGAAGTTAACCATGAGTTCAAATAGTGGAATCTCTCATTTAAAGAGACATGGATTCGTGTAACCAAAAAAAGATCATATCACTATTAGAAGGTTAAACATTTTTTACCCTTAACGTTATGAGAGGAAAGAATGAAATGACTACAACATATCAAGATTTTTTATTACTTCTATAGTAATTGGTGATGAACATCCACTATCTATAGTTGATACTAAAACATTTAGGATTTTTTAGAACTCATTGCAACTGACCTTCAAAGTTCCAACTCAGAATATGTTGAAGAAGGACATTATGAAGATATACAAAGATAAGAAGAGAACAATATTGAGCATTGAAGGATGAATTGTCATTGTAACAGACATGTGGACAGCCGATAACCAAAAGAATGGTTATATGGTGGTGACAACACATTATGCTAACAATGATAGGACTTTATGTAATAAATTTTCGAGGCAATTTATATTCTTTGATATTTTATCATTTACTTTTTGATTATGTTATGATTGATGTTGGTCAGATCTTACATGGTACGTTCATTTATGTGTTAACATCACATACAAGAGAAAGGTTGGCAACCCTGTTAGGAGACTATTTGATATATTGTAATATTGAAACTAAATTATCCACCATAATAGTCGAAAATTGTAACACGAATAATGCTATGATTGAAAAGTTGAAGGATAAGATACATGTTAGGAGCTTATTAGTTAGTGGAAGGTTATTCCATATGAATTGTTTTATGCATATTTTGAATTTGATTGTGAAGGATGGGTAGAGATGATAAAGAAAGTAATATATTCGATTGGAATAATGTAGTATATTAGAATGCAACACCAAAAAGGGTAAAGAAATTTGAAGAAATTGCATAATAATTATGCATTATGAGTTTGAAGAAGTTAGTTTTGAATTGTCCAACTAGATGGAACTTAATCTTTAAGATGTTAAAGTCAACAATACAATATGTTGATGTGTTTATCAGACTGAGACAAAAAGATTCTTAGTACACTTGCATGCCTACAGAAGACTAATGAGAGTTTGCTAAAGAACTTTGTGCAAAGTTGGAATTATTTAATACTACAACTGAACTATTCTTAGGAATAAAATATCTAACTTCACATTGTTACTTTAGCACTATGTATGAGATAAGGAAAGTTTTATTTGATTGGATGTTTGATTCTAATGAGGTTATTCGACTTATGCAGAGCAAATGATGATGAAGTTGAATTCTTATTAGTTCGTGGTTGGACATACTATTACATTCTTATCTATATTAGACCTGATATATAAGATAGAAGGGTTAATGGTGATCAAGCTCAAGAGCATATAGATGTCGTTAAACAATTATGGTATGATTTGCTTAATGATTATCAATTAAGGATGTACAAAAATAGAATTAGGAGCGCGATAGTTTAGGCTATTCAACTCTGGTTCAGTTTCAGGTTTAGCCTCATCTTTTATGAACAACTTGTTACTTTCACTTACAAAATTCATGAAAAAACAAAAGGGCTAAGACATCTTATAATATGATGAAGTTAGATAAATATTTGATGGAAGATTGTGTATGCTTTTAGCACTGGTGGTTGGGTTATTAGTCCTCACCATGCTCGACTTCATCCTTGTACTATGTAAGCCCTTATATATGCCATAAGTTGGTTAGATGACGATGATATTGAGGGTAAACTCTTTTTTTGATATATTAATTTTGTTTATTTTTACATTATTTTATCTTATATTGTTTTTTTTTCAATTTATATGTTAATACAACCATAGGTACTAATATTGAGGTGACTAGTCATACACATACTCAAACTAATTAATCAAGCAGACATTATTTTGATAAAATATTCGATGATGAAGGTATATTTAATTATTTACTGTGCTTAATATTCCTTTATTTTTAATATTACAATACTAAATATAATTTTTTATATATAGAAGAAGTGATGCAAACTTTTGACAATCTTGACTGCAATGATTAGTTGTCTAGTCTCCACTCTCACAGTCTCAATCCAGAATATTATTTCATGATTTTATCTTGAATTTTTGTAAATTGTATCATTTAAAAAATTTGGATAATCATTTTTCTAAATAATGTCATCAATTAATAAATTATGTTCTTATCATCAATTAATTTAATTGATGACTTTAATTATAATATTTTTCTTTCATTTCCTATAATCATATCCTATCCTCCTCCATTAATGAATTTGGTTTGATCTTATTCATTTTATCAATATATGGATGTTTATATATTCATTCATCATAAAATCTCAATTTTTATGAATCAATTGAAATTTGTAACTTCAATTAATTGAATTAACCACTTTAATTATGATCTTTTTCTTTCATTTCCTATAATCCTTTCCTCTTTCATTAATTATTTTGGTTCCAATCCTATCCTCCTTCATTAATTAATTTGGTTTCATCTTATTCATTTTATCAATATATGTACTTTTTATATATTCATTCATTATAAAATCTCAAATTTTTTAATCAATTGAAATTCATAAATTCAATTAATTGAATTGATCACTTTAATTATAATTTTTTTCATTTCCTATAATCCCTCCTTCATTAACGAATTTAGTTTTATCCTATTCATTTTATCAATATATGTATGTTTTATATATTAATTCATTATAAAATATAATTATATCTTCCTTTATTAATGAATTTAGTTTCATCTTATTCATTTTATCAATATATATACATTTTATATATTCATTCATTATAAAATCTTAATTTTTATTAATTAATTGAAATTTGTAACTTCAATTAATTGAATTGATCACTTTCATTATATTCTTTTTCTTTCATTTCCTATAATCCTATCCTCCGTCATTAATGAATTTGGTTTCATCTTATTCATTTTATCAGTATATATATGTTTTATATATCATTCATTATAAAATCTCAATTTTTATTAATCAATTAAAATTTATAACTTTGATTAATTGAATTGATCACTTTAATTATAATCTTTTTTTCATTTCCTATAAGCATATCTTCCATCATCAATAAATTTAGTTTCATCTTATTCATTTTATCAATATATGTACAATTTATATAATCATTCATCATAGAATCTCAATTTTTATTAATCAATTGAAATTTTTTACTTTAATTAATTATATTTTCATAATATATTTTTAATTAAAAATTTTATATTAAAATTTTAAAAAATTAAAAATTGAAAAAATTAGGTCAACCAGAGCCTGATCGGGCTTCATACCTAATAAATGTAATCGAGCTTGGGTCTTGGGCTTGACTTATATAACTCGGGACCTAATCTTTCTAGTTAAGTTAGGCTTACTGCCATCCCTGGCCCTTATACACAATTTGAAGAGATAAGGAGACAAAGATTCTCCTTGTTTGATTCCTTTAGCTCCTTAAAAGAGTATGGTTAGTTCTTTATTGAGCATGAATGAGTAAGTATGAGAAGAGACATATTGCTTCATCTAATTCATGAATTTACTTAGGAAACCTCATGCATCCATAATTTTGAACAAAAATTTCTACTTTATAGAATCAAATGCTTTGTTAAAGTTGATTTTTAGAGCTCAATTTTTTATTTCTTTCCTCTTATGGTAGTTCTTATATAACTCTTGAACTATGAGTATATTATCACCAATAAACTTGCCTTGGATGAATGCACCTTGACTTGGATTTTATAATATCCTTGAGAATAGCTATCAATCTAGAGGTAAACAACTTGGAGATAATTTTGTAAATCATATTACGATAAGAAATAGGTCTATAACTTGATAATCTATAAGGCTTATCAATCTTTATATTAAGTAAAGATAAGTTTTAGTAAGCTTTGTTAAAGGTTTTCCACATGTGAAGAATTCATGCATTGTGATCATGAATGTGGCATAGTTATCTCCCATGTCTTTTTGGAAAATTAAGGACTTGAAGCCTTCCAAATCTAGAGCCTTATGGGGCCTTAGGCTGAGTAGATCTTTTTTTATCTTAGTATTAAAGAATTACAAAGTGAGCTTTTTTGTTAAAATTTATGGAATGATCTATTATAAATTGAGACATTTTTCTAAATTCCATGAAAGGGTCTAAGTTATAAAGCTTTTTGTATGATCCTTAGAGAAACAATCATTACTAGCTAAGCCTAGTTTCTCATTAAAGGAGTTGAAAGCTAGGTTCACATCTTATTGACCATTGATTATAAATCCACACTAATGAAATTATTTTATTGATGTTCCTCCATGCAAGTATAGCATGGTGAAATAATTAGTGAATCTCTAAAGACTATATATTTACTAAGAGTTGCTTACTTTAATTATTTAATTGACTCATCATTTGAGTTATTTCTTAACTGATGTTGGATAGAATGAAAGGAGTCTAGGTATGCCTATTTAGTTAGTTTAATTTTAGTGAACCTCCTCTTATTTAGAGCAATAAGTTCACTCTTAATAGCTTTCAATATTTGCATGCACTTGAATGCTTTATAACCTTGTAGTAGAGTGTTCAATCCTGTAGTTATTACTTCAACAAATCCATAGACACTAATGATATATTTTTGAAATCTAAAAGGTACATTTCTTTCCATAATAAGATTATTGAAATATATTTTAATCAGTGTATAATCTAAGCAAAGGGGGTTGCTAATAGTTGTTTAGAAAAGCTATCATTCAAAGGGAGTTCATAAAAGTTATATTAAGCTTCTTTTAGAGGAATAAATTTCCTCTATACTTGTTCCATACGTAGTAATTTCTATTAAGTTTGAGATTAATTCTCTAGCCATTGAAACAATTGTAAACTCTTCATTTTTTTATTTCATTTTTGTCTATTTCTCATCTAATTCTTGTGAGCGCAAAGTGTACTTGAAATCACCAGTCAACTAAGGTAAAGAGGAATCCGCTTGTTTAAAAATTAGGTCATTTCAAATTTGTTTCCTTTAAATTTCCAAATTTGTAGCATATATTATTATGATGTTAACTTTAGTTTTACATTGTAGTAATTGATATGAGAAGCTACTTTAATAATTATGAATGATGTTAGGACTAATGGAGACTATAATTCTTTCATTATAATGTGCAATGCGATAGCTTAAAGTTATACACTTCTTATCTAGGAAGCGTAGGCTTTTTGGTACTGATTTCTCTTTTTTTTCTCAAGATCAAAAAATAGGCTTTTTGAGCATTATAAGGTCCTTGAAATTTTGTTGTTTATTAAGATTGTCTAAACCCTTGACATTCTAAGTGATCATATTTATTATTTGCTAGGTGAGTTGCTAAGTGCCTTCCTCTTTGATTTCATACCAAGTTTTCTCATAGTAGTTTCCAAATTTTCCCTTACTACTTGGCTTTTATTTGTAGGTAAATCAAGTGATATTGATACCATTACAAACCTTATGCACTTTTGTCATAAGTAGTTTTAAGTTTATTATAGTTGCTATTATGGCTATTTTGTTTATCTTAAGTAATCTTTTGCAATGTCTCTTCCTTTAATTAGTTGATCAGTCTTTCTTAATTATTCTTTAGATTATCCTCTGAATTATTTCCATCTTGAGTATCAACTTTTACAAGGCTATGCTTTATTCTAAAAGTGATTTCCTTGTTTTGTGTTTCTTATACATGTTATTTAATAAGTGCTTCATATCTACCTATTTCAAAATTTTCGCTAGTAGGTGAAATGTCTTGGCTTGGTCATTATTTATTGGTCTCCATTGAGAGCTTATGTAAATTAAATCCTTTATTAGCTTTCCCTTATCATTCAATTTCATAATTCTTAAGTCGTTAGGCAGATATTTATATATGACTATCTCTTTTCAAATTTTTCCATATCTAATTCTCTTTAAGTTAATAGTTTATATCTATAAGAAAAATGGTCTTCCAGTTGACTTCACCAGATAGTTGAGCCATATGTGGACTAATATTCAAGTGGCATGTTGTGAAAATTAATCCAAATAGGATTGTTCTTCATCTTAGCTTTAGCTATTACCATCCCTGATCTCCATTTTTTGAACATTAGGGGCTTATCATTAATATGTCATGGTCATGGTTCCAATATCTTATCCAAAATGTCTTCACTATAAAATCTAAAAATTAACACATCTTCTGCATTAGGGGAAAAAGAGTCACTTTTCCATAAAGATCCTTACTAACAATGTTTTTCATTTTGGAGCACCAACATTAAGAATCTCATTTAGTATAGAAACTATGGTAGAGCCATTTTCTATTTATAAAGGAATAGACCTTAATTATTAAGAATCCCCTACAACTTTGCTATAGTATAACTTATTAACCATTGAATCTAGTTTGAAACTAAGATAAGAATCTTTCATTAAGTTGTCTTAAGATTTGATCAAAGGCCTAACAATATATGAGTTTTATATGGCTCTTAGTCTTTGAAGTTTAGGGAATCAAAATGCTAGAAAGAGTAAAAGGTGTAAGCAATAAAGGTAGGGAAAATAGAGGTGAGTTAGTATCTTGAAAGGTGAAGTCTAAGCTTTTAGACCATAAGAAAAAGAGGGCAGGCAAGAAGAAAGACAAGGGATTAGCAAATCGGTTCCAGATGAAACCAGGAGAGCATAGTTGTCAAAGAAGCCATTAATGTTAGAGGGATACTAGGATTTTAAGTTACCTAAAAAAAGTTGAAAGGAGAAGGATGGAATAGGGGGGATAAATTTGTTAACTTTAAATAGAAATTCGAGTAAAAATTTTGATAAAGATTTAATAAAAGGAAAAGGTAGTTTTAAGGGTAAAGATGAGAGAAGGAGAAGAAAAATCTCTCTATGCATTAAGTATTAATTAGCATAATTTAAATACATATCATTAGATTTAATTAATTTCAATTTACTAGCTATTTTATTTGATTGCATTTAGTTAAATCAGATTTCTTCCAAATTGTCTTATTATTTATTATATTTAGTTAAAATAATTAATTAAGTTTAATTAAATTAAAATCAATTAGTTTTGATTTAATTTAATTAGATTTTAATCGTAATTAGTTAATTAAAATTAATAATTATTATATTTAATTTACTTTATCTTTAGATAAATTTATTTAATTAGAATTAACTAGGTTTTATTTAAAAGAATCATTTGTTTTATATTTATTAATTTATAAAATAATTGATCATCCTCCACGTCCTAAGATATATTTTTAATCTTTTTTTAGTCTTTAATTATTTTAATTATTTTTAGTCTTTAAAAAAATTAAAAAAGAGAAAAAAGATAAGAAAAAGTTAAAATATATTTTAGGATGTGGAAGATCATCAATTATTTTAAGATATGGAAAATCATCTTAATTATTTAAGAGAGGACATTCTTCTTTAAAATAAAAACAAAAATAAAGAAAAAAAGCATTTAAGCAAAATAGTAGACAAGAAAACCAAGAGTAGCAATGAGCAACCATAAAAACAAAAAACAAGTACGAGAGAGAAAGAAAAAGGTTAATAATCAAGAGGAAATGATAGTGGGATATGACAAAAAAAACAGTCATAAATCAATGTAACGAAAGTGCTAGACTAATAATAATGACCGACCATCCTAAATAATCAACTCACAAAATAAAAATAGAAAAGTTTCATAACTAGAAATGGTGAAAAGCTAGTTTAAGAGTAGATAAAAAGAGGTAAAAACGAGTTATAGTGGTTTGACTAAATAACCCTTAGCTTACATCCACTCCGCAAGCTCTGTACTAAAATATGTTATTTTCTTCCTTTAATAGGTGAACAGGAACCCTTCATATAACATCTTCTTGTCATATGTGAAGAAGAACTCGTGCTTTTGTCATAAATGAAGATTAACACTTTGCAGTTTTATTCATGGTTGAAAAGAACTGTAACAATGTATATTCCAAGCAATTTCCTTAATTGCAATAATTGCATGACCATGTACACCTAAAAAACTCCCTTTCTTACTCACATTAATGATTCAATGCTCAATATGGTTGATGCAATGCACACATGTACTCAGAATATACTCTCTAATCTCTCAAGACTCTTAGTAACTCTTTAGTTTGCCAATGATTGTTCCACAACTTAAGGGGCAACCATATTTTTGGTATCCTAACTTTAAGAATTAGTTAAGTTCTCTAACATAAAAGGTTCCTATTGCAATACTTCATCTCAATATTTTGACTCAATGAAATGCTTCCATCAATTTTTTTATGAAAGCTGACATGGAACACCTAAAATAAAAGCATGCATAGAAACATCTTTTCTTATTTAGACATATCTAAATACATGTAAAAAGATTAAAAACTACAAAAATAAATCAAAATGCCTTTTGCACAATCTCTTAAAGATTATCATAAACCAACTTGTTGTCAACTAAAAACCTTAAGTTCCCATCATCAAAAGGGTCCATTGGGAACAACTTATTGTAGTTACTTAAACTCCTTCTCTCCCTCTTTTACTTGCTCCATTGTATGCAACTTCATAGCTACAAATATTAATAATTTAAATTGATAATTTTAAAATTTTTATTTTCTAAACTAATATTCATTTATTAATACATATTTTAATTATTAAAACAATTATTTTTATTTATGATTAAATATTTAACATTCTAAAAGTTTTATTTCATAAATAAATATTTAAAAATTCATGTATAGGATATTTAAATTTAAGGATATATTTAATAAAATAATTTTCAAATTTATAAAAAATATTTTTATTTTGAGATAAACTCATTTAAATATTTAAAAGATTTAATAAATTTTTAAAAAATAAAATACATGTTTAAATTATATTAATTATAATTCTTAAAATACTTAAATATAATAAATTATTTCATAATAAAATCTTTAATAAAAATAAAAACCAAAAATTATTATTCATAAGTTATGAAAACAAACTAAAACTAAAAACAGAAGCTAGAAACTCATTCAAACAAATTTTTTTTACTGAGTTTGGAAACAAAAACAGAAAACTCAAAAATAGAAATAAAACCAAACAGGTCAATTGTTTTGTTCATTTAACTTCCATTACTATTTTTTTATAACAACTTTCAAAGTTTATCTTTTTTTTAACTTTTCAATTCTATTTTTTATAAAGTTAGTAAAAGTAAGTATAACATAAAATAATTTAATTAAAAATAAAAACATTTAAATTAAATTTAAATTTGAAAACATAAGAATAATAAATTTGAGGTAAAAAGTACATTTTAGATCCTAGAATTTACATAAGAATTTAATTTGGACTCTAACAATTAATAGTGTTAAAAAGTTTATTTTAAAGACCATTCAAGTTGAACCTCAAAATGATAGAATCATAAACTATCGTATAAATTATGTTATAAAAGACTTACATAACTATTTTTAAAAATAAAACTTAGGGCCCACTATTATCAGCATATCATCCCAATTGGCATTGATGGACTCCTCCACCCAACCATCACTTTTTTTTTCTTCTTCACCACATTCCTTATCCTACAAATATTCACTAGTAGGTGATAGTAGTGAAGATGTAAGAAATGAGTTTCCGGTGACATCTTGAATGTGACCTAAGAGAAGAGAAAGAAAGAGAAAGAAATTGAAGAGATCAATTATTGTCAGCTTTGATTTTTTGCATTTGACAGGAAATCTTTTGTGCATATTGCATGTCTACTGTTTCTTAATTTCTACCAATGATAGTTTGCAAAACCAACATTTTCTAATAGATTGATTGGATATCTTGCTTCTCCATATGTTAAAATGAAATTACACATTTAAATTATTGGATTCATTTTGGTGGCTATGGTTTTATGGGTTTTCCTACTTAGGATATAGTGGATTTCAATGTTGGTTATTATTAATTTGGTCATTGGTTTCTTCCACTATTTTCATATGAATTTCCAATCATTTATATAAATAATATAAATTTTAATTTAAATATAAGTTTTTAATTGAGATTTTTATACTACTCTTTAATATTCTTTGAATATCACGGAATTAAACCATTGAAAAACAATTGTTCATCCTATCAAATTGGATAAAGTTACTTTTTTCATAACTTATGAAAACTTAAAAAATTAGTTTTTATTTTATTTTTATTTTTTCCTTTTGTTATAATCTTAATTACCATTGATAAGTGGAGATTTATTTATATTTCTAGTCTCATATCAAATGCATTTCGCTTGTTTATTTAAGTATTTTTATTGATTTTAGTACTTAAGTTGTTTATAATTTGTTTTTAGGTCATATTCACTCACTTCGAGCAAAAAAGAATCAATTTGGAGATGTTTTGATTAATTTTATAGAGTGTAGGACATCAATATGATCGTGTTTGAGAGTTTGGAGACATATTGAATATTTTCTGTTAAATACACCCATGTTGAGTAGCAAGAAGGCAATGTTATGGTATATGCCTGTGTTTACACATGTTAACTCTGAATAGCATCACATTTCTTTTTGAAGAACACGGTCATCAATAAGATGAAGTGGCATGAAGTTTGCACTCCCGGGAATCAAGGTGGGGTTGTCATATATTCTCTTAAAACCATGAATACCATTTTACTCACAAAAAGACTCTGGAGAATTATAACTGACAAGCAATCACTCTGGTGAAAGTGGATACGCATTTGCTTCATCAAGAAGAGAATCATATAGGCTCTAGATATAAAATATCTTTCTTCATCCTCTCTAAAAGCAATAGTGAGATTGAGAGATAAATTCAGGAATGACTTCGTTGCTCTTGTACGAGATGGAAAATCTGTAAACTTTTACTATGATAATTGGTCTTTAGCAGGTCCTCTCATCAATGTTAACGAAGCTGCTCCATTTAGAAATTCAATACAATTAACTTACTCAGTTGGCATAGCTCTCTCAGATAAGGATATCTTCTCATAAGTGAAATATTACAAACCCATATGAGTACTGAGGAGGACAAATATATTTGGAAGCACACCATAAATAGTCAATTCTCCTATCTCGCTTGTAGGAAACTGATTTTTAAACACCTTCCTATTATTCCTTGGACAAAAGCAATATGGTCTAGTTTTCTCAATCCTAAGGCAGCCACCATTTGTGGATTGCAATGAAGGACAAGTTGAAGAATGTGGACAAAATGGCTAAATACTTATATCTTACCAACCAGTGCTTTCTCTATTGAAAAGTTAAGAAAATACAGATCATATATTTTTTATAGATCAAAGATATCTTGAGGGCACTCCTAGGTAGATGTTTGATAGTTGAGGAGTTAAATAGCCTAAACAACATCAAAGATTGTCATTCAACATGTAGAAGAATCAACAAAACAATATATAGATGTTTATGGTTAGTGCTTTTTTCCTTGGTCACATCAATGTGGAATGAAAGAAATCACAAAGTATTTCAAGACAAGAGTATCCCTATGGAACAATTTAACAAGTAGCTGGTACAACATACTAGAATGCAAATATTCATATAAAAGCAAAGACTTCAAGATAAGCAATACTTCCTTTCCTTTTGGAATATGTACTTTCCTTTCATTAAAAGTCTTATTTAGTAACCTTTGATGGTCACTAAACATCAGTGACCTTGACTTTGTATTTCGTAACTACATTTGATATGCCTTTTAAGGCTTAATGCAATTATTCTTTTTCAAAAAATAAAAAACAAAACAAGATTGAGTTACACAAGATAAAAGAGGCCAGGAAAACATAAGGAGAAACCTTAAAATGACACAATGCATGAAAAACAACCAAGGAAACTCATTTGGAGCATATTTTCATCAATTTAAGGTGAAGTATTTGGAGATTTTAGGGATTTCAATTATGTCATGCTTAATTTCTCAATTTTTTCTTTAGTTTTGATTTTTTTTAATGATTATGAGCTAAATTCCTTTTGATATCTGGATTAGATAAACCCTAAGATAAATCTTGTAGTGACTTTATTTTAATTTAATTTATTCTTTAGTGTCATTAAGATTCATTTATATGTTCTTATTTTATTCTTGAACTAATATTGTTGGCATATTAATTCATGTAGGATTCCAGATAATTGAGATTAACAAATCCAATGTATGAATAGATCTAGTATAATTGAAATGAGTTGCATGTAAACTTAGAGATAGGTTGACAAAAATGTTTCGAATTAGGATAAAATATAATAATGAAACTCATAATTCAATTTATGTGATTCAATGCTTTAATTAGAAAAAGATTTCATTTAATCAACTTAGGATTAAGTGCTAATAGTCTTGAGAAAGAAATTAGCATAATTGAAGAATTTTCACGGTCTAATAAACTTTATATTAAATTGAATAATGAAATCATGATTGCATTAGAAGTCCTAAGGGGGATTTGAATTCCAAGTAACGTTGTTTTATTGGTTAATTTTTCATTAGTTTGCTATTCTAGTTTATCTGCTTTTGCTGCTTTGTCATAAGTTTATTTTCTTTTGTATAAAATTTGATCTATTAAGTTTACCTCAATTGTCAGTTAGATAACAAGAAAAAATTTATTACTCATACTCACAATACTCGTGGGATCGACTTATACTTGTTAGTGCTAGCTATAACTACACTGTATGCTTATAGTCTTACAGGCCTCGTGGGATCAACATATACTCGTTAGTGCTAACTACAACTATACTATATGCTTGCGGTTAAACAGATTAATTCATACCATCACCACCAACTATTAACTAAATATATTATTTGATTATTTAATATTACATACCAATAAGAATTATTAACTAACATAACTTAATAATATAATATATTTTAATTAGATTAAATTTATCTTTAAGATATATAAACCTCAAATATAATGAATTTTAATAATTAAAGTGTATATTAACAAATAAATATTATTTTATGAATAATAATTTTCTTATTTATTTATTTATTTATTTTAATATAATATAATAAAAATTTTACTAATACTTATTAATAAATATTATAAAAGAAGTTAAAAATAAAATTATTAGTTAATTAGTTGACAAAATTAATATACCTATAAGTCTTATTTAAGAGTAAATTATAAAAAAATTTGAATTGTACTCAATTGAGCAATACTAGCTCAAACTTTAAAAAGTAGAGTTATTTAATTTTTAAAAAAAATAACCTACCGTTAGAACCCTAATTAACAGTGTTGCTTAATTACCACATGAACTCACCTTCTCTAAATGTTAAACATTATCTTTCATCTTAGTTTAGCCTTTCTTTTCATAGATAAAATTTTGATTTTCTCTCTGGTTCTTCATCGTCTCCTATATATTATAATCTTGGCAAGTTTTGACAACTTTATTAAGTGGGAATAGAGTGCTTCCATAGTTTAAACACCATTGAACACCAAGGCATGCTAGAGCATTTTCTTTATTCACTTTTCATGGTGACATTAACAATAAAGCCTATTGATTGGTGCATGAATCATCATCTCTTATGGTTTTTGTAGTACTCCCAGAAGTTCTAGCGTGAAACAAACTTGCAAAGCTGTCTTAATGATTAACTTTCGAAGAAAATTGAAGATTTGGCTTGTAACTTGCACGTTATCGACAACAATAATGCATTGCTTTTGTAGTTTCAGAGGTTTTTAATGGCATAAAAAGTGATTTTTTTTTGGTCATGTTTGCCTACAAATCTTGAGTTTCTTGAACCAAAACTTTTGGAAATCAAACAAGAACCACGATATTGACTAGAAAAAGATGAGATTGAGAGGATTAGCATTGAACTTTAAGCAAACAGTGTTGATATCCCTCGGTCATTGAGGATGATAGAGAGTAAGCAAAAATGACAAGAGGGATTTGTCATGCATGCGACTTTGTTTCCTATTTTGGGGGCTTGTTCACTATTTGAATGAGCGTTAATTAATTTAGGAATTTTAGGATTTGAGGTATTTTAAGTTTTTTAATTTAAATAATAAATGACATTTAATACTTAGGTCACATGTGTTCCACATGGTAACTAAGTTTGTTAACATGACTATTCAAGTTAGCATCATTAATTAAGGTTTAATGACATTATTTTTGTAAAAAATTAAAAATTGGAATATTTTAACACCACTTTTTAAAGCTTAAGTTAGTATCATAAATTTGAATAAAATTTGAGATTTTTTATAATTTGTATTTTATTTAAATAAACAAATAAAACGTATTATCAATAATAAAAATATATTAATAATAAAATATAATTTCTAAAATATATTAAAATATATAAATAAAATTAAAAGTAAAAAAAAAACAAAACACACCTAAATTTTCGTTGTGTAATATTTAAAGATTTTTCAGAACTCATGCCAAGAAGTGCATGGTAACCCAACACACTAAAGTTATGACTACCATACCATTTCTGTTGGCATGCACGGTGCCGATTAAAAAATGGTACTCAAGAATCAATTATCAGACAATATTATAATCTCTGTCAATACTAACCTTTTTGACTAGTATTGGCTGTTACCAATCCGTACTAAAAATACCAACTAGTGGTGGGACTAAAATTAAGAAAAACAAAAGTTGGAGGACTGAACTTTAAAAAAATCCTAACCCTAGTTGTTTATTTCCTCAAATTTGCCATTGCTAGTCTTTCCTCCTTAATTCTTTCGATCTCTTCTCTTTATTGTTGTCGTTGCTCGTCGTCAGGCTATTTGGTCTCGTTATTACTAAGCTGCTCGTCACCACTATTGCTTTTAGGTAGTTATTAGTTTACTTTAGATTTTAAATGTGCTTTGAAGTGAGCTCTGTTGATAGATACAGCGGGTAGCAAAGAAGGAGAATGAAAAGTAACTTTCACTCTTTCTAGAAAGGTAACGGTGCTTGGCTTGTTTATTTTCATTTTTTAAATTTTAAATTTAATAAAAAAATTTGTTTGTATGAACTTTTAATTTTAGTTTCTTTCTATTTTCAAAATTTATGAAAATCACAAGGTTGGTTTTTGTTTTTTTGTCTTTTATAATATGATTTATTCATTATTATCATTACCATCATACTTAATCGGAGTCTTGCATTAAAGCGAGGTCTAAAAAAATTTGATAGTATGTAACCTTACCTCTACAGAGTAGAAAAGCTATTTTAGGTAAACCCATATATGAATGTGATAATAAAAAAGTGATGCACGTTAAAAGAGAAGATATGAAAATTAATATGCTAAAAGAGCAGGTAAATATAATCAAATAAGTAAATAAATAAATAAAACTAAAGAAGATGTAAAACAAGAATTAAAAAGAAAAATAAAAGAACAATAAAAGGTAATAAAAGCTAAAAAGAAGCTTTTTTGTTTGACTGTTCAATAAATGGAGAAAAAATTGTTTTTGTCGAGGATGGTGTTGAGCAAACTGTGGTATTGTACAGAACGGACAAAATCAAAATAAAAAACACAAAGAAACGAGAGTTTTACTTTTATACCAACATCTCATTTTGTTAACTAATAAGGAGCACAGTAATAGTATCAATTGACACAAAGTCATAGCAAATCGAAAATAGAAAATAATTATGTTATTACAGCATAACCCAACCATCCTATACCACTACAAGAAAATAGTAAATTACAGACGGAAATTACAGACGGAACAAACAAATATACCGTCGGTAAACCAAATTACAGACGGAATAAACCGACGGCAGAAAACGTCGGTGATTCGGCCGTAGCTAAATTCACCGACGAACCTTGTCCATACCGT
>JAOTAY010000006.1:15587217-15608305 GCA_025629805.1 Erythroxylum baracoense
TAATTTGAATATTTTAGTTAACTTCATTTATGAATGTGCTTTGTGAAATTATTTTTTGAATTAATTTTGAATTTGTCGGAAGTCTTTACCGTTAGTCCATCGCTGTCCAATCAGCCCCAGCTCCAGGATATTTCTGGCTCCGCCACTGCTAGGGCACAGTATAATAACAAGCAGCTAAAAGACCTTGTTACCCAACAGACTTACCTCAAATATGATCCTAATGTATCTTTTGGATCAAATCAAAAAATTTCAAAGATCATTTTCCTAAAGCGCACCGACAAGGTACATACATTTTATAGTCTACTATAAAGTTTTTTCTCACATGTTATCTATCTAATTTGAATATTCACAACAAACATCTATGTGCCCAAATAGCATAGATTAAAGCTCGTGTTTCCTTTCAATACATTCTGCAAAAATATTGGTATATGAGCTGAAAAAAATATTTTTGTTCAACCGTCGCTATATATGGAGTTACATTTACATGTAATTCTTACAAGGAGAAACCTCCAGCTGAACCCAGACATTTCTTCCCTTTTTTTCCTTTTCAATTGTTTGTCTTTTTAAAAAATAAATAAGAGATAAACAAGCCCCACATATCATGAACAATCAAGTTCTTTCTATGTCCCCTTTAAAACATATCCTGATAAGATTTTAGCACATGCCTAGATACTTTTATTGTAACTTAAGTTTAAGATCATTAATATCAATTGTAAATACAATGTTCTAATATTCTTTATTTATTCAATTATATATTTTCTCATTTACTTTCTTTTTAAATGCAGATGTTGGTATGATATTGATTTGACTGATAGCACAGGAACTGTGACAACATCCATTTTTGGTGAACTTGCTAAAAATCTGTTGAACTTCAGCGCAATTGAAGCTAGGCAATATTACAACCAAGTTATATTTTTATACTTATTACAAATAAAAAAACATTTGATTATTTTTTATGGCATCTTTATTATATGACTACTAATTTACACTTTTTTTTGGTAAAAAGAGTATTGAGCTTCCTCTCGATAAGGTCCATGCTGAATTGAAGATAAAAACCTTTCTCCTTCATATCAAACCTGTTCAGATCCAACCACTGGACGGAAGGCAACGCTTCACTGTTATCTATTACCACCCAACTGGTGATGCTGAATTATAGCGAAGTTCAACTTCAAACGAAAAAAGTGATAATAGCAATGCTAAAATGACACTTTCAACTATTTTAGGTACTTATCAATATTTATTAAATTTGTTTAGTTTTTTTATTCATGGATACTGTTATTGATTTTTACCATTTTCAAGCAATTTTAAGCTCACTAATTCACTTTTATTATTTATTCGTTCAACATTCTTATAAACAAGATGATCTTCACCTTAATACTATATCACTAAAATACTTTGATTTTTTTAATTTTCAGAAGATATTCTTGTTTCTTCTTCAAGAGTTAAAGAATGCCTAAACAAAAGATTCGAAGAAACTAAACCAAAACCGATGCTGACGTCAAATGTTCCTGTTGATGATCGCAAGAAAAAACCTAAATTATCATAAACTTTTTCCATAATCTTTAACACACCATAAGCATGTAATTTAAAAAAAATATACGATATGTTATTTCAAATGCACAACGGTTTAGTTTCTATTATGAAATTTCTACAACTTATTATAAACGCATGATTTACTATGATTTTATCTATAAATTTCACCATATTTTAGACAATACTTCTGCATGTGTCTGATAGACTATAAATATATAACAAATAATTTATAGATATTATCCAAGTAAATTCTATTTTGCACATTTTAGTTCAGAGGACATTATCGTTTTGAAGATTTCACTAGCCAGTCTTATTCTATTAGTCTAACATTTTATTGTTAATTTTTAATTTTTTATTTTACGGTCAATTTTTAATTCTTTCTTTTCTTTTTATAATTAATTAATTAGTCAAGTACCTTTTTTTATAAATTTCCTTATATTTTTTCCAATTAAAAATTCTAGAAAAGCATCCAAATATTAAAAATTTCTTCATTTTTATTATTTATTTTAACTTAATTTGTTCAAAATTTAAATAAAAAATTCTAAATACATCTAATTGACCCCCACATTAAAGTAAATACAAGTGAAACTCTAATTAAAGAAATTAGTCACTAATTATATTTTATTATAAAATATCTATAATTAAAATTTAATTAAAATAAAAATTGAAATTAAAATAATGTAAATAAAATATAAGAAAATATAAATAAACATGATAAAAATAAATTTAATACAAATTGTAAATGGGTGTATTAAACAAAATTAAGACAAGGGCTAAACTAAAGTTAAAATTATTAATTAATTTTATAAAATTGAAGTACTAACTTTATTTTATAATTCTAAAACAACATCGTAGCAAAACTAAAATCAATATCAAGGTGCATTGCTAAGTAGAACTAGGAAGACTACATATTCATCGATTAAAACGCCAAAGGAAGAAACTGAAAAATAGGAACAAATGAGTTCCAAGCGACAGCACTGCTGCATATCGCACCTCTTCTTCAAGGCAGCAACCGACAATCCTCGCAAAATCGCCGTTATACATCCACCACCATCAACACCTGCCGTCGTGACCTTAAGAAAACTAACCAACACTACCCACGGTGATGGTGTTAATGGTCCTGCTGTTTACGAGGGAGATGAATGCTTCACTTTCAGTGAAGTCTTGAAGTCCGTCGATTCCCTCACGACTCGCCTCCGTTCCATCCTCGATGGTGCTGCTTCTAATGACCCTTTTCTTCTCACACCACAATCCATATCAGGTTCGTTGCTATTCTCTTCCCTTCTCTACGTTCATTTTTTTTGAATGATCTTCTAACTGTGGTTGGTGTGCTGCAGGGAAAACTGATCTCAAGTCTTCCATGTACTATAAGCGAGGTTTGGAGCAGTCTCTTAGTAAACCCAGAATTGTAGGAATCTATATGCCACCTTCAGTAGAATACATTATTGCCGTGCTTTCAGTTTTGAGGTGTGGAGAGGCTTTCTTGCCTCTGGATCCTTCTTGGCCCAAAGACAGAATCTTGTCCATTCTTTCCTCCTCAGATGCTCATCTTGTTATCACTTGTGAGTTATCATTTGTACGAGGAGGTTATGATGCTGTTAGCATATCAAAAGGGCTTGATCAATTCGATTATTGTCCTGTCTTAAACTTTTCAATGCAAGATAGTTTTCAACATTGTACTGGTCCGTTAGACCTAGTTTGGCCCTGTGAGAAAGTGAAGAAAAGAATTTTCTGTTATATAATGTACACATCTGGGTCAACAGGAAAGCCCAAAGGCGTATGCGGCACTGAACAAGGTATTGTGTTGGAGTTTACAGTTTATTATTGCACGACTAACTTCTGTAATGTTAGGTGTCGTGGTGTAGGAAACTTTTTTAATTCATAAATAAATAGCTTTTCAATGTAAGATCTTAGAAGCTCTTGTGTTTCTAATCTACTTATTTGATTCTGTTCTAAAGGAGAAAAATGATCAAGTCCACATATTAACCGTAAATGATCCAGTGGCATGCCATTCCTTTTGCATTTTGTCTCCTTTTATTTACTTTACTTTTAGAATTACTTTTCAACCTGTTGGAGTCCTTTTCGTTTTTGACTAATTTCATTTCACTTACAGTAGTCATTCTTCTGCATCAAAACATATTTAGTTCCAGGTTTCCTATGATCCCAAGATGTTTCCTATAAACTGTTCTGTCATTTGAAAATATTAGCATAACACACAAGTGTAAGGGGCCAAGTCCTCAAATTTCGTGTTTTGATTATGGCTGCATAATATGCATCTAAATTAGAAAAGTACAAATACGAGCTCTATCTCTGCATTTTTGTTGTCATAATTCAGTTATCTGGTTTTTGTTTGTGAAACAAGCATTATGGTTTTATATCCTTTCTTTTCTTCTCAGGCCTTTTAAATCGCTTTCAATGGATGCATGAGTTTTATCCTTTTCATTTGGAGGAAGTTTTATTGTTCAAAACATCTATAAGCTTTGTTGACCACCTCCAAGAATTTCTTGGTGCTATGCTTACTCCATGTTCGTTGGTCATACCCCCCTTCAACGAATTAAGGGTGCACCCATTTTCTATCATTAATTATCTAGAGGTACAGACGTTTATTGACTTTTTTATATACTTTAGTTTCTATTTTTCAATTTCTTTTTCTTTGATGAGTCTACATTATTGCTTGTTTTGTGGAATTAAGTTGTTGGGATTGAATTTAATTTTACAATTTGTGTTTTTATTTGTATTTTTACTATGCTTGAACTCTCATTTCTTGTTGGGTTGTATGCGTTAAGCTTTTGCTTTTGGAAAATGTTTAGAGCAATTGTTCAAGGTTGGAGATTATTCTAGATGATTTGAAAGTTAAGTAGGAAGATCCTATGAAGCTCTATTGTGACAACAAATCAACCATCAATATCATTCATAACACTATTCAACATGATAAGAAAAAGCACATTGGATTTATAGACATCTCATCATGGAGAAATTGGAGGAAGGGCTTGTATGCACGTCATATGTTCCATCGGGAAGCCAACTAGCTGATGTTCTAACAAAGGGGTTGAACAGTTCAAATTTTCATGATATTATTTCCAATCTATGAAATGGGGACATCTATTCCTGAGCTTGAGGGGGAGTGTCGAGTTGTATATTTGTTATATATCATTTTAGAAAAGTCATTTTCTTGATATCCCAACAATTATGATCTTAATCTGTTGTTTTTTCCTAGGAGAGTGTAGAATCCTAGGATACTATTCTCTTTTCCTAGGAGAGTGGAATCTTAGGAAATTGATTCCTATTCTTAGAGATTGTATCTTATTTTTCCTCCTACTTTAAGGTGTATATAAACGTGTAATCCTAAATCATTAAGAAGACAAATCTTTTTCCCTTCTATTTTGTGCGAATATGTTTTTTTACATTTTAGATATTTTTGAATTTTTTTGAAATAATATAATGAAGAAAGGTTTTCTTATTTGCTTGCTGTAATTTAAGTTGAGTGTGCTGAATTTGTGGCACGTAAACATTTGATTTTTGTGACATCTTTTGGTGTGTATTTATATTCCCTGCCCTTGTGTCCATAAATTTTTTTGCACCTATTAGTAGTTCCATGTTAAAAGATTAGTCAATTATTTCTTATTAGAAAGAGTACAGAAATACTAATTGCTGGGAGATGATTGGATTTTCTTCTCCAGTAACATATTGAATGCACAATCTTCATTTTTAACTCTTTGTATGATTGGTGTACAACTTTTCTTTTGATGGTGCAATCTTCATGCTTGCAATTTTTATTCTCAACTCTTTATATGATTGATGTACAACTTTTCTTTTGATGTTTGCTAATTTTATTTTTTAATTGTTTCTTGGTTTTAATCACTGACAAATTCTCAAATTGCTTTATCAGGCCTATTCTATTAATAGGTTCATTACGGTTCCTTCATTAATGAGAATGATCCTTCCTACTTTGGAAAGTAAACACGAAACACAAATTCCATATTCTTTGAAAGTGTTAGTGCTAAGTGGTGAAGTTTTTCCTTTATCCTTGTGGCATCTTCTTTCAAATTTACTACCGAGGACCTCTATATTGAATTTATATGGCAGTACAGAGGTTAGACATTTCTAATCCTTCCATTTATCGTATTGTTTATGATCTTCATTTGTATTCATATCTTAACTGTTTCCTTCAATTATATCCTTGTATTACATTATAAATCATGGTACCGATGGTGCTTCTTTAAGGTGGTCCTTTCTCTAGCTGTCTTTTATTGTTTAAATTAAGTAATCTTAATTTGATGATCAAATATTCCATATAGTGTTGATGCACTTAATTTGGCTGTTCGTTGATTGTGTTGCTACATTTATAGTTGTAAAAGGCTTCCAGTTATGCTACTAGTTATTGTTCTTTGCTTTTTTTTTTAAAGACTGACATATGGATGTTGTAATTAAGGTATCTGGTGATTGCACGTACTTCGATTGCAAAATGTTGCCTATGATTTTGGAGGTCCATGAACTAACAAGTGTACCAATTGGGGTACCTATAGCTAATTGTGAGGTAATACTTGTTGGTGAAAGTGATACTCAAGGAGAAATGCATATTAGTGGTCCCTGTGTTTCAAATGCTCATATTTATGAGTCTGATGGGATGCCTCATGGCTTTGTAAAAATGCATAAAAATCTCAAAATTTGTAACTGTTTGGTTGGTGACTGTGGAGGTCAAGTGTACTATAAAACAGGCGATTTTGCACGAAGACTACCTTGTGGTAACTTTTTATTTTTGGGCAGAATAGATCGGATCATTAAGGTTAATGGGCAACGTTTATCTTTAGATGAGATTGAAAATGCCCTTGATGGATATCCAGGAGTTATGGACGCTGCTGTAGTTTACCGTAAAAGTCCTGAGGAAATTTCACTCTTGGAAGCATTTTTGGTGGTAAAGGATAGAAGAAATTTTGGGGATTTTGCTAGATCTTCAATTCGTTCTTGGTTGATGAGCAAAGTTCCTTTAGCCATGATTCCTAGTAGATTTGTCTTGGTAGAATCATTGCCTATATCTCTGAGTGGAAAAATTGATTATGCTTTCTTGGCAAGTTCATCATTGGTTGAAGATAAAACTAGTGACACCATGACTAGTGATCTATTGCAAACTATCAAAAAGGTAATCCTTCATCCCTGTGAAGTATCTTTTCTACCAGTGTCTTTTGTTATATGAATAAAGACCCAATGATAGTCTAGAAAAGAAAGACTTGCATTGGTTGTGAAAGTGAGGTTATACTTATTGGTGAAAGTGTACTCAAGGAGAATAGGGTACATCATTTTCATTTTTACTTAGCTATTTACTGTTGTTGGTGATTATGTATGAATGAGGATGATTCCTATCTGGAATCCAATTATATTCCAATTCAACACATAACATTCACGGATTACACCACAAGTAAGGCCAATTTTCGGTTGTCCCTGTGTTTAAGTAAATTTTCTTCGTATACAATGATTAATTTTGCTCGTTGATGCTATAGATGTTTAGTTGTTTCTTATTACCAATGATGTATTGTAAATATTTTACAGCTAGTGCTCTTACTTTTGGTTTCTTAGTCATGCGAGCATTAAGAATAAGGAGGCCCTACTTGATGGAACTGATAATGATCACTTTTCAAGGCCAACTTGCCCACTTGCTTTTTGGGAGCCTTCATGTATTATACTTGAAAGTAATGGCTTTACATGCATTGATTCTCCTCATTAGACATTTTGGTTTCCGTTAATGATCCTATTGTGTTAGAGGACAAATAAACCTTTAATTAAAATCTTCCTGACTTCAAGCCATATCAACAAAGTTATATTTATTTTATGGTTTTTGGACAGGCATTTTGTGACATTTTGCTGGTTGAAGAGGTTTCTGCTGACACTGATTTCTTTATCATGGGAGGAGATTCCATTTCGGCAGCTCATTTATGTTATAATCTTGGAATTGATATGAGAATGATTTACAACTTTCATACTCCCACCAAACTTCACATTGCTCTTATTGATCAAAAGGAGTCTTATAGAACTGATGTCAACACTTATGGTACTTTGAAATCGGATATGAAAGCAGATAATAGAGATATGCTAGAGGCAGTGAGTTCTATGAGTCCTGATCTTCTTAATCACGAATCACACAAGTGGAATTTAAAGAAATCTCATGAGAATAGTGAGGAACGTGCTATACTTTCCAAACGATTTAAGGGTGATACGGAGGAACACATCCCTTCAAAATGTGTTGCTACTATGAATGGATGTACTTGGTCTGTTTCAGTTCCAGTGTCATGTTCTTTCAGTCGGTGCAATAAGGTTTTATATGGTGGAAGGAGTAGATTGGGCAATGAATGTCAAGTAATTAGATTAACGAAATATTCAAAAAGTAAAACAGACCCTTGCATGCGAGAATTGTGGAAAGTTGACATGGAGTCTTGCGTTGACGCATCGCCACTTGTGGTCTTAAAAGACCATGATGCCTATCTATTTGTTGGATCCCATGCACAAAAGTTTGTTTGTATAAATGCCAAAAGGTAAACTTCATTTTCTGCAAGAAAAAATGCCTATTCTATGGATTATTGAATGCAGTCATTACTCCTTTCCATTTGTCTATCATTCATCACTATATTGCAAATCGTACTCATATCATGTTAATTGTTTGAATGGCCACTGCATAACAATATTTTAGATTTTTAAATTAGATTAAATTTTCGGAACTTTTTGGGGTATTTAAATTGCAAGGGGTGTGCTTTAATTAAGACAATATGAGAGGACTTTTGTTTGGGTTGTAGCAAATGCCTGATGCAGGTTTGTAGTGATTATGATTGATTTGATGGTGAACATCGTAAACTTGATGCAGGAGGGACAAAGAATATGCTAGTGCTTTGTTAATAAGTATAAATTGTAATCCTAGGACTATTGGAAAATTTTAGTTTAGCTAGAATTTAAAATATTGGTTTGGCATAAATAAGGAGTTAAAACAAATGGATAGATTTAGGATTCACCCTGATCATTTGTGAAAAGAAATTAGGAATCCCTCTTTAAGTTTGAAATTGTTGATCTCAGAAATTAATTTTTAGTATTATCATTATGTATATACAAATATCATGTGTATCATATAATAGAATAGTTTAGATGGCCTATTTAAAATTGCTTGTATTTCCTTTTGATTCTAGAAAACGTCGAAAAAACCTACTATAGAACTACCGAGAAGAGGCAAAAAAACAATAAGTAGATACATAATTTTGAGTGTGATCAGACAAGCAAAAATAAGACAATGGCAAAGAAAAGCATCGAGAAAGATGAGGAAACTCGACATTTTCGGCCTTGAATCCTACTTTGGTTAGACTTGGCCTCTACTTAGCACTAGCTTAAACTCCTTGAGAGAAGGAACCCAAGCCTATTTAAAAATGCTTGTATTAGTATATAGATGGGATAAACCTAATTAATAACACAATCTATTCATATGTGGCAATAAATTTTGTGTTGCTCTTCTTTACCCTTTCTCATTTATATTACTTTCATACGGTATTAGAGTTGGGTGAAGCTAAAAAATCCCCACAACTGTTGGGATCAATCACTGACAAAGAATGCTATTGAAATCACGACTTGTGTCTCATCGTCTCTCTCTGTTTCATCACTATTGCTAGAGTTTGGTTTAACAATGTGGAGTTAACTTTATTCTTTTAAGAGCTATTAATACTAACCTAATTGAGCAAAATTTAAAAATCCATAATACTAATTGAGCTCTTTATCAAAGAATTGATGGATACACAAAATGGTCTAAAACTTACTATTAAGGAAAATAAACCTTTAAACTATTAAAAAAATAATTAAGTGATTAACTACTATAACACATGAATGCTTAAAGTTAATCTTATTCTTCATTAGGCTTCTCAAATTGATGAAAGTTGACCTTTATGATTAGCTATTGTCATACATGTCTCTCTTTGAGAGTTACTTCGATTAGTCTCATCTTTAGAAATTGGTACTTTTATTCTCCTTCAAAAACGTCCTTTTCTCCATATTTATATCTGATATGAATAAGGAATTGAGAGAAATTGAGAAGAGGGATAGTGAGAGTTTGTAGAAATCAGTAGCTCCCCCTCTCTTGATATACTAAATTATCTTATTCATATAAGGCAAATTACAATTATAATCCCTAAAAATTCTCTAAATCGAATCACAATTGTAATCCCCAAAAGTCCTCTTAATCAAATCATAATCTCTAACACTCCCTCTCAATTTGGAGCATATATATCATAAGCTCCAAGCTTGTTACATAGTCGTGTTACATGACTTCCAACCAAAGAGTTGGTAAATAGATCAACCAAAGAGTTGGTAAGTCCTCAGGCTTCACTTGAATGGTTGTTATCACATTTTGTTGCACCTTATCTTTGACAAAGTGATAAGTCTATCTCAATATGCTTTATCCGTTCATGAAACATTAGATTAGAAGCAGTGTAAATGGCTGCTTGATTATCACACATTAGCTCTATAGGTTGAGTTTGTTGAAATCCAAGTGTTTGCAACATATGTTTTACCCAGACAAGTTCTCGGATCATATATGTGATGACTATATATTCTAATTCTGCACTTAAACAAGAAATGTTTTCTTCTTGCTTTTCGATGAAATCAGATTGCCACCAACATAACATGTAATATCTTGTAGAAGATCGTCCATCAATCCTAGAATCAGCCTAATCAACATCACTATAGGCCTGAAATGGACAATGACCATGGTTCTTATAGAAACATCCTTTGCCATGATTGCGCTTGAGGTATTTCAAGGTTCAAATAGTCGCATGCCAATGGCTAGTTCGAGGGAATTCATAAATTGATTCACCACACTTGTACTAAATGAGATGTTAGGCCTAGTAACTGTAAGATAGTTTAATTGCCCCAATCGGTCTCCTATAATTTCTTGGATCTTTCAAGAGCTCCTTGGTTTGCATCAAATTTGAGTTAGGATTCATTGGAGAATCCACCAGCTTGCATCCCAACAAGCCAGCTTCTTCTAGAAGGCCTAGAACGTACTTGTTTTAGGAGAGACAAATACCAGCTTCAGATTTTGCAACTTCGATTCCTAAAAAATACTTAAATAAACCATGATCTTTTGTTTTGAATTGTTGTTGCAAGAATTCCTTTAATCTATGAATTCCATTTTGATCATCACCAATAATAACAATATCATCAACATATACGATCAATAGAATTTTACCTAATCTTATGTGTTCATAGAACACTGAATGGTCTACTCCACACTGCTTGAGATCAAATTTATTCACAACTGAACTAAACTGTCCAAACCATGCTCTAGGAGATTGTTTTAAACCATAGAAAGATTTCTTCAATAGGCACACTTTCTCAGACTCCCCCTTAGCACCAAACCTTGGAGGTTGCTCCATATAGATTGTTTCTTCTAAATCACCATGTAGGAATGCATTTTTTATGTCAAGTTGGTAGAGAGGCCAAGAATAAGTTGCGGCTGAGGAGATAAAAATACAAAATGATGCCATCTTTGCCACAGGAGAGTAGGTTTTATAATAATCAATACCATAGACTTGTGTGTATCCTTTGGCAACAAGGTAAGCCTTTTTAATAGAACCATCAACAAGAGTCTTAATGGTATATACCCATCGACAACCAACAATTGAGGCATCAGGAGGAGGACTAACAAGCTTCCAGGTGTCATTTGACCATAAAGCATCTATTTTCTCTTGCATACCTTGCTTCCAACCACAGTTTTGTATAGCCTTTGATATACTCTTAGGAATAGACACAGAATTCAGGTTTGATAAAAAGGAACAAAAGGAGGGGAACACATTATTATAAGAAACAAAATTAGAAATCGGATGATTGGTACAAGATCGTTTGCCTTTCTTTAAGGCAATAGGCTAGTCTAGTTCACCGTTTTTGGGATCTGGAGACATATTAATTGGAGGTGAGGGCTCATCCGAATGACTATCTCCCATTTGACGAGGTCATTGGGAATAAACTTGCAAATGTGATCGAGACAATTGATGAAGATAAGAAGGATCAAAATTTGTAGGTGAATTGTCTGAACTTTTAGGCGAATTATCTGATGAGTTGTCAAAAAGTGAGGGTAAATAATGATGGAAGCTTTTGGAATCTTGATTCTCATAAAAGTATGCAGTTCTTTCGAAGAATGTCACATCTGCGCACACAAAGAATCTTTTAAGTGAGAGGCTGTAACAACAATAGCCCTCTTGTGACCTTGAGTAATTGAGGAAGATACACTTGATGGCTTGTGGAGCTAATTTGTTGACTCTTGGCTGGAGCTGGTGAACAAAGTAGAAATATCCAAAGATACGAGGTGAAAGAGGAAAAGAGGGGTTATTAGGAAACATAAAGATATTAGGGATCTAACCTTTAAGAGTGGTGGATGGCATTCTGTCAATAAGATAGCGAAAATTCCTTGAGAACCTTCATCGCAATTAGTTAGGTTTGAGCAACTTTTATGACATGCCTGATTTTTCTTTTAGCAACAACATTTTGTTGTTGTGTGTAAGAGCAAGAAGATTGGTGAATCATGCCACAATTTTTGATGTAAGACTCAAAAGGATTCAGAAAAATATTCTTTGGCATTATCTCTTATGAGGATACGAATAAGACAACCAAATTAAGTCTTGATTTCAAAGCAAAAGGATTGGAAAATAGAAAACAATTCAGAACATTCTTTCATTAAATATAGCCTAGTCAATCTAGACCAATCATCAACAAAAACAAGGTAACGACAACCAAGTTTTGAGGTAACATGAGATGGAACTCAAACATCAAACTGAACTAACACAAGAGAACTTTTGACTCTATTATTAACTCTAGATGGAAAAGCAACATGACGATGTTTCCTAAGTTGACAAGACTCACACTCTAGTGAAGATTTGAGTTTAAATTAGGAATCAATTTTTAAAATTTTTTGATGGATTGATGACCAAGGTGACTATGGATTTGGAGGGGTGAAGCAACAACTGAGCAGGCGGTGTATGTTTACTAACATACATTTAGTTGAACGAAAATTTTGGAATATATAGTGTTGTTAGGGATGTCATTGAAGGAGAAGGAAATGTAATGCCAACCCCACTTATACTAGTTTGCTCTCTTGGGTAATCACACAGCTTGTATCCTTTGTTAAACCTTGGGTTATAGATTTAGGAGCCATTGATCATGTTTCAGATAACCCAAAACTTCTTGATCATATTTTCCCCATACCAGACTCGCACCAACTTACTGTTGCTAATGTTTTGGTTGCTGCTTAACTGCTTGATGCTGGAGAAAAGTTGCATATTCTTCTTCAGAAATTACCTTGTTTCCACTTGATAAGGCAAAACCATCAAAAATCTTCACAATATTAGTAGATTGAGAGGGCTTTGGGCACAACTTTGGATGTAAGTCCCAACAATAGTTTCGAACATGGCCATCCTTGCCACAATGGTCACATTTCCTTTGGTCTACTCTACCCCTTCCTCCATGACCACCATTGTTAGTTTGATCTTCATTGCCTCTTCCACTATTATGAATAGTTAGAGTAGACTTGTCACCACTTTCTTGTGTTGGCCTTTTCAAGGATTGAGATACTTGTGAATATATCTCAGCGAGTGATGGGAGTTTAGTGCTGCCATCTTTGCCTGAATTGGTTCATATTTTGGTCTTAAGCCAACTAAGTATCTCATGACGAATAACTTGTATCTTTCCTACATAAGTTGATCCTTATTTGTTGTTATCGATTAGGCTGCTAAATGATATACAAATAGCTTCTTAATTTATGAAAAGTACTTGGTGTGATTCTTCTATCCCTGCTCACACTTGAACAATTCCATAGAGAAATCATATATACGAGTAATATCACTGGAAAATAAAAGTATTACATACTCCCATAGCTCTGTTACGAAGTTCACATGTTGACACATGTCAGTAATATTTGGCTCTATGGCATTTCAGAGGCTTGTCATGATTTGGTTGTCATGTTGTTCCCACTTCTTATACCCAAGTGAGTTAATATTAGGAGTTGGCCTAGGCCCTTGAGATATACAATGATCGCCTTCTCCCAAGTCGTTCCATTCGACTTCTAATTTGTAATTTGTTGAACCATGTTGGATAATTATTTTAGATAAGAGATTATCTTCTGGGAGATAAGTTTATCTTCTAGTAGATAAGATAAGATATACTATAGATTGGACAAGTTAGTATATATTAAAAATCTAATAGTTTAGTAGTATTAGAATAGATTATACTCATGTATAAATTACATATAATCAGAGAAATAAAATGGCTTTTTCTTCTAATATTTTCTATACCCTTTTGTTTCAAACCATAATGGTGACTATCCTTCAACACTTTTAGTTTTGAAGTCACTTATGATTCAAATGACATGATAAGAAAGACGTTAACAAGAACATGTGAAGAATAATAGTGCAAAAAGCCAAATCTCAAATATCAATAGTTGTGCAACAACAAAAAAGGGACTGAGATAAGACTACAATGGAACCATTGACCATGGTTAAACACACAAACCTAGTTTTCAGCAATTAAAGGCAAAAAAACACGTCACCAACTATGGTTAAACACCTGAACTCTGTTTCTAACAAACAATGGGCTCTCAGAGTTGGTGCAACTCAGTCTATAGCAACAAGGTCAACAGAACATCACTGGAAGGTGGCACGTGCATTACACGCTCTAGTTGACCAATAGTTGTCTGTGGCGTAAGGTTCTTGTCAGCGTTGCTCCTTCCTTAACTTGGTTGCAGGTGGCTGCTTGATGTGTTTTTGGAGTTAGATTGTTAAGGTAGTCTTAATTTTTTTTTAAAGAAAGATTTGGTTGTGGGTTATCAGTTGTGAGAGAACGAAGGTAAAAGTTAGAGTGGGATTAGAGAACCTGCTTTGATACCATGATATGAATGAGGAATTAGAGAAATTGAGAAGAGGGATAGTGAGAGCTTGTAGAAATCAATAGCTCCCCCTCTCTGTACATATTAGATTATCTTATTTACATAAGGTAAATTACAATTACAATTCCTAAAAATCCTCTCAATCAAATCACAATCATATTCCCCAAAAATCCCCTTAATCAAATCATAATCTCTAACAATATACATATGTATTTGACAGTTGGTCTCATTTCTTTGCTATATGTCAGCTGTTCTATACTCAATACTTCATATTGTTGTTTGTCTAATCTAGTAAATGTGTATCTAGTTTGCTTACAAAATTGGTAATCTCAACCACTGCCTTTCTAATGATATCTCTAAGGAAATCACAAGTATTCACCAAATATTGTACCTCTATAGTAAAATCAAATAATCTTTTTGTTTTTTGGTTTCACCAGGAATCTTTGGTAGCTATTCCGTAACATTTTGTTCGGCAATTTATATTGTTCTAGTCCTTAAGAGTATTGGTTGTTTTCATCTTCTCCAAATTCATCATCAATTGTTGATCTTGTGTGTTTTGCCTATACCCTATGGGAATTCTAACTTGTTAAGGCAAGATTCAATGTTGTCCTCCCTCTTAAAAATTTGCGAGATCAACTCTTCATATCTTGATTCCTAAGTAGCTTTCTGTGCGCATTTTGTTAGTAACTATAGTTGAAGTTAAAATTTTTTATCAAATTGATGGTGGATGGATGGATAATATGTGCTTATGGTCGAATGTTTTGTTGAAAAAGTGTATATATTGTAAATCTTGGATTGTTGGAAGTGTTTAGTTTTGTTGGAATTTATAATTTAGGGCTGGAATTTATACTTAAGGAATTAAAACAAAGGGTTATGTATAGGAATCACTTCTCGAATTTGTAATATAAAACTATGAATTACTCATTTTCAAATGAACATGCTAAAAATGTTAAAGATTCAGTATTTGGTATTACTATTATGTGCATCCTGTATAAAATAGTTATAATGGAATTAAAGAATTTTAAAAAGTTATAATGGAATATCAAGTACTTCAATATTTCTTCTTTTCTTGTTTTCGGTATGTCAACTATCACCACCACTGTTCAAGAATAATATTAAGTGGTGCTTCTCCTCCAGTGAATTGCACTTAATGCCATTAGTCTGTTGTTTGCTCTGAGTTTCTATCTTCATCTATCTTTAATCACTCTTCACCGTTAAATTTTGTTTGCTCATCATCATTTATCTTCGCCAGTCATTATTGGTCTGTAGTTTGTATCATCTTACTGTTTCCCTAAACTATCACGAGTTCCTACCATTAATTTAATAAAGAGAAGTAAAAAAAGGAATAGGAGACAAAAAATAAAATATGGTCGAGTGGTCTTTCTATGATTCTAGTTTGATTGCTTTTGCTTCTCCTATTGACATAGTTTAGAGAATTTACGTGCAATATAAAAATAGAAATGGGAAGTATTTATTCACCAGCTTGATGGAAATATTAGTAACTGCTAGTTATGATATTGCACTTAAAAGTAAAGATCATAGTTGATCTCTAGTGGAATCGACATACAAAAATGAAAAGGGGATTTATGTTCCCATCAACTCTCATAACGTTTGAACCCATTGCTTTTCATTCTGGCTGCGGACTTGGCATGTTTCGGACTTTGAGATTTTTCTGCTTCGTGATCCATCAAGTCATTGTACTTCAGATGCTTCTGGTTGGTAGAAACTTAATACTGAAGTTGACAAGGATGCTTTTACCTATCTTTTGAATACTTTTGATGTATGAAGAAAAAGCTTTAGTAATTTCTTGTTAGGGTGAAATTTTAATTTTTTAAATTAAGGTCCTGTTCCTAAATACAATTTTCTGTAGTGGGTCTGTCCAATGGGAAGCCAAACTAGAAGGAAGAATTGAATGTTCAGCAGCAATTGCTGGTGACTTTTCTCAGGTTGTTCTTGTTAAGTTTAGGGTATCATGTCAATTTGCATGTTTTTCGTCGCCATTAGAACTGTTTTGATCTTTTTGCTATGTGATAATCTGTCAGGTTGTAGTTGGATGCTACAGAGGGAAAATTTATTTTCTAGATTTTTTCAGTGGCAATGTCTGTTGGATTTTTGAGACATCTGGTCAGGTATGATACTGGATATCCTTGTTCCTTCTGTTTTATTATTTGAAAGGTCAGTTCTTGAGTTGTAGATCATGCTCCAAATACATTTACCTGCTGTTCTTTTGATGTCTTAAAGTAATGTTGCAATATAGGTGTTGTACATTTTATTTCTCAAATATGGATAACTTGTGTTAGCTTCCTTGTCCTTCAGAAGTACAATTTCACATGGGCTTCATACTGTCCATGTTTAGCCTGAAGTTTTGTTTTCTCTCTCTCACACTCAAGCACATGCACATGTATGTGAAAACTGGCAAGTAAGCATATGTTGTGTAGAACTCTTAACATGTGTCAACTTTCTCTTGGTTTTCCAACAACATGTTGGTGTTATGTTAGCTCATAACAGTTATCTGAGTTATCTTGTTCTACTGAAAATTAGGAAGAGTAGAAAATATAACACACTAGTAGCTAGAATCTAGAGACTTATAAAATTTGGCCCTTAGAATTTGAGTTTTAGGTTTGAGATTCTAGTTTAGGTTTGAGAGCATGATTGACCTTATTTCATCTTTCCTTTTGGCAGCATATTAAAAGTGTTGTTACCTCTTTTTTTCCTTTCTTTTTTACAGTCCATTTATAGCACAATTAGCGTTCTTTTTATCTTTCCTTCTTGCAATCTATTGAGTGTCATATCTCCGCTTTTTTCTTTCCTTTTAGCAGCCCTTTGAGAACGCTTTTACCTTTATTCTTTCCTTCTGGCATTCCATTGAAAGCGCCATTACCTTTATTATGTCTTTTTTGACACCCATTGAGAGCTTCTCTATCTCTATTCTTATCTTTCCTAGTTTAACCTTTTCTTTTTAATTTTCCCTACTTATTCTTGTTTTAGTGAATCCATTTTCTACTCCATCTCTAGGTAGTCATCCTCTCTCTAGCACCATTGGTCATTCTCTCCACCAACATCGTCCCTTTAATAATGTAACATCTCGGTCTCCTTGCTTGGCCTTCCATAGCTTCATTTTTAGTTTGAAAATTTTGAGAAGAATTTTTAATATTAGAATACATCTCTCGAACCGCATCCCATACATCTTTAGTTGTTGGTAGAAACATATGAGGTTTTCCGGTTGTCGGTTCCATGGAATTAATCAACAAAGTTGTGATCCAAGAATTTTCGGATTTCCATACATCTTTAGTTGTTGGTAGAAACATATGAGGTTTTCCGGTTATAGGTTCCATGGAATTAATCAACAAAGCTATGATCAAAGAATTTTCGAATCTCGATATTGCCATAATTGGATCATCCAAAGTCGGCCTTGTCTTTCCAGTCAAATACCTGAGTTTTCCTCTACCATCAATGGCCAGGTAATTCTAACCATTCAACCTGTGATTTGTCAATTGAAAAGGCAAATTTGAGTCAAGAAGATCACAGTTACATAGTATATTTCTCGTCATTACATTGGGATCAGTCACACTCAAGCTGTTGAAATCATCGTTGGAGGATGAGGAGTTTCTCCGTTGGCCATTCATTGCTAAGCAATAGTCCATTTAGGACTGATTTGAACAAGGAAAGGAAAAAAAATATTGAAGAAGAGCTGTGACTTTGATACTATGAAGAAGAAGACATTTATTCTTAATTTTTTTGTAAATAATACAAGAAATATATAGGACAATGTAGTCCTAACTAACTCCTTAAATTAAGAAGAATTTGTGATTCTTTATAGATAATTAGTTGATATTTTATTAATTAGTTGAAATTCTATTACTTAAAGAATTATATCATGCTTTCTAATAAGGAACCCTAGCATAAACTAAAATTCAGCCCTTATTGTCTTGCTATCAGCTTAATTCCCACTCTTTATCCCACCAAATTAATGCTTGTGGTTGAATAATTTACGTTCTTTTTATTTCTTCTATAAACTTTAAGCTTTTTGGCATAAATTTTTAGCGACTTGTCTGAAGTTGTTTTTGATGTAAAATGTGACAAATAATAATCATATAAGTCTAGATTTTATTTTTGAAATTCATATTCTAAAATCCCAGTGCTTTCAGAAACTAATTCTCCTTTCCATTTGATAGGAAATTATCGATATCCATAGCTCTTGTGTCTACAATTTGTACATCAAGAATTTCCTCTATCTCCTCTTTAACATGAGGAATGACTAGAATTCTCACAGCTAGGAGATTGTATATCATGTGCATGATAAATATTTATGTTTGCAATATTAACGATAAGAATAATTCCCATGTCACCCGATAATTTCAAAACATAAGTATCACCATGTCCCCTTCATTGAATTCCGTTAATTGATGATATTGATCAACATTTCTTTATAAGTCATGTACCTGGTTGTTATTTTTTGCTATTTCTTGTCAAATATGTTCCTCATAGGTTGTGCAAAACCTTCAGCTTTCATACTAACATGTGTTGTTTATGATTAGAAACTAGATCAATTGGCTTTCTTGGTTAAACTCTCAAAACTATCTCAAAAGGACTTTTACTAGTTGACCTATTTAAGAACTGTTATATACAAATTCTGTCAAAGGAAGAATTAAGTCCCAGTTATTCACATTGTCACTGAACAAGCTTCTTAGCAAATTCCCCTAGCTTCTATTCACCACCTTTGTCTGTCCATTGGTTTTGGAAATGGAAAGAACTTGAAAAATAAAATTGTTCAATTTTGTCCATAGTGTTCTCAAAAAATAATTCATAAAATTCACATCATGATTAAAGATGATTGTTAAGGGTGATATATGGAGATGTACCTCTTTGAATAATAGTTTAATAGCGTGGACATATCATAAGTCTTGACCATTGTATTTGCAAATGGTTTCAAAACAAAACCATAAGGATTCTCTACCATATAGGCATGAAGTACACACAATTTGTTGCTTCGTGTTGTCAAATCCATTAACTTGTCATCATTACTGAATTTTAATTTTGCAAGTGCACTCACAACTTCTCTTTTATTCATGTTTTGTATTGATTTCACTTGTTTTTTTAAATTTGCTTCTACTTCAACATCCATTACTACATAATCTTCATCAAAAGCACCAAGGATATCATTAAATTTTGAGCCAACAAGTTCCAAACTCCATGTAGTTGCTAGTTAATCTTTTTGGCTCATGGTTTTGTTATTTGAGTTTGCTATCCTATACTTTTAGCTTGTCATCCTATTGTTCCTATTATTCTTGTATTTTGATTTGTGGTTCATGTGTTTCAATTTGTTGTTCAGGTGTTTTAGTTTGCTGTTTAATTGTTTCACGTTAGGGTTTGCCAAAGAATCCACTTCCTTCTGCTTTTCTTCATCTTTAATGCCCTAATCTTCTGCCAATGTCAAACTCTCCAAGTCATCAAGTACTTGTGTGAATAAGAGCTGATTGCTCTGTATTTCATTACTTAGAGAATGTAGTACATATATACACGAATAGGAGTACAACCGTGACATATACTGGAAGTTTGGATGACCTAACCTCTTATGCCATAACAATAGTTCATTAGTCTTTGGAACAACCACACTATTACCTAAGCTATAAGGAGTAGAATGACTTTCGTCATCTTTAAAGTAGTACACTACATCTACCTCTTTAGCACTTCCAATCGTCTTCCCTGATGACAGGTCCTGTATAACACAATGAGTAGGGAAAAAATGAGCACTACAATTAGCATCTCTTGTCAATTTACTGACTGAAAGAAGGTTACATTCTAGATTCGGAACATGTAGAACATAATTTAGTTTCATAGAATCTTTTACTTTGCTATCTCCATTTCTTGCATTTAAAGAGGAATCACCACTTGCTACCTTAACCTTTTCATGTCCAGCACAAGGAAAATATGAATGAAATAGGTTATAATCATCTGTCATATGGTCTGAAGCTCTCCAGAATCAACTATCCATTTCTTCCTACTGCATGAAGATAAAAAAGCTTTTATGATATTACCTCTCATAGTAGCATTAGCAACTATGTTTGTCTTCTGTTGGTTGCTGTCATTTTGGAGATTCTTCAGTATTTTCATTAGTTTCTCTAGTGAAATATTCAGCTCACCACCTTGTTTCTGACTATCTTCAGATTTTTCTGTTCCCCCTTCACTAGATACTTGGTAGCCTCGATTTTTCCCCCCTTTTGGTTTCCAGTCTGGAGGCTTTCCATGGATGTCCCAACATGTGTCTTTGGTGTGACCACTTTGTTTACAATGATCACACCACTTCATATGACCCTTCTTACTGGCACCACGAGACATCAGTGCAGATACTTCATTAGTATGTATTGGAGACACATTTTGTTCTTCTTTTGGCTCCTCTTTTAGCATGATTTTCCTCCTTGATGCTTCCGTCCTAACTTTAGAAAAAACTTCTTTAGCTGTTGGCAGAGGAACTCTACTTAGGATTCTTCCACGTACATCATCCAATTTTTTGTTGAGACTGGCCAAAAATTCAAAGACCCTTTCTTTTTCAATTTTCTGGTTGTACATCACAGCATCTTCCTTGCACCTCCACTCTTCATCCGACAGAAGGTCAAGTTCCTGCCACAATGCTACCATTTCGACCCAATATTC
>JAOTAY010000006.1:15611472-15622809 GCA_025629805.1 Erythroxylum baracoense
ATATCATAGTTATAGGGATTTAGCATGATTATAGGAATTGCTTTCCATTTTAAACCTATGTATTCATGTATAAATACCTGTAGTATCATTCTAAGCAATATACAGAAAACAACTTCTTATTCTACATCCATAATTGACACATAATACTGTTTGTGTTCCTGCTAATATTTACAACTATTATTTACAGCTATATACAAACATTTGTATCTCCTTGGTCCAGTTACTAATGTCTTTCAAGTGCCTTAGCTCCTTAGCTCCAGAACACTGAAGTTGCTAGCTGTTCTACTACTCCTGATGTTACAAAACTAAACCTAATGAATAATGCATCTTAGTATCCTTGCAGTGTTTGTGCTTGTAGAAGTAAACTTTACAGCCAAACCACGTTAAACCAATGTGTATATTTTTCTCTCTTCTCTTGCGCCTTTATTTCTACTTCCAAATAATTTCAAAGCTAATTTAACTTAAGAACTTTTAGTTTTTTTGAAGAGATGCCAGTTCTATAGATTTGTATCGCTCATTTTCAAGTATTTCTTTCTTGATGTCTAAATATCTTTGTCTTTCCCAACATTGAAGGTAAAGTCCCAGCCGTATGTGGATTTATGCAGGAAGTTGATCTGGTAATAATTTGGCATTTTATTTTTTGTTAGCTAATGCCCAGATTATTTTCTGTTGTAAACATTATACTGAGTTCTTGTAAATCTTTCTAATATATACTGATGTTTTTTTGTTTTTGGCTTCAAATATGAATCAAGACACAAAAACCATGAATTATACTGCCTTATTAGTGTACTTGGTAAATTGATAGAGTTTTTGCACGCTGAAATTGAAAATTCTTAACAGGATGAGCGACTCTGCTGTTAGCACTTTGAAGCCTCTCCGGTGGACAAGTGTCACCAATAGTACTCTTATTATGTTTATTGCAAGAACTTAAGACAGAGTTCTGGTTTAAATCTAAATATGCAAATAATTGAGTTTGATCATGGGAGAACTGATTCAATCAAATGAAATCCAGAGCGAGGCCCTTGCTTGCTAAAACTTCTTTCCAAATGATCAAGAAACATGAAATACAGATTCAAAACCATCTATGTTAAGGAGCAGGGTATGATCTAGCCCTCTCCCATCCTGCAGGCCTAGGTTCTTTTCCCTGTGATCGAAACAGATCCTTCTGCCTTAGTGTTCCTATTTTCTGAATTTTTAAGAAGTGAGATTAGCATATCGCTTGTTCACTGAAACTCAATGTTCTGACTGTTTTTTTGCTGTAACTTTCTTACAACTATTAACAGAATCTTAGTGAAGGATGTATTTCCATTTGTAGAGTTGTACCTTGAACAAATGGTCCAGGTACTTTTGAAGAAACTTCTTAGCTAGAAACTTTTGAATCTCATTTGTCTTATATAAATCTGAAATACCAAGAATTCTTTGAGGAATTCTGTGTGGTAGTGAATGAAGTGGAATTTGTTCAGTAATGTTTTTAACTTCTTATCATTGCACTTCTGAACAGTGAATTGATCTTTAATAAAAATCATTGTAGGTGTGGTTCACATGATCATAATCTATATGCCCTTGATTATGAAAACCATTTATGTATTTACAAGCTTCCCTGTGGTGGCAGTGTATATGGATCACCAGCAGTTGATGAGGTAAATGTTGAACACCTAAATACATGACTCAGTTTTCCTTGTTAGAATGTGTTATATATTGCTTGGTGTCATGTTATGTCCTTGTTTAGTCTAATTTAGTCTTGGCAATTGCTTCTATGAAAAGATCTGCCATCTTACTATGCCAGCATAAATTGAAGATTGTTCTTCTGAAAAGTAAATTAAAGATTGTTTTTGCATATCTTTTAGCATATTTTTAAAATTTGTCTACATTATCTTATTGCGGGTGCATTGTTTTTCATTATCTTATTGTGGGTGCATTGTTTTTGGTAAATCTCACGTCCTTTAAATTTGTGCATATTTAGCAATTGATGAATATTTTCCTCATACACATTATTGGTTACTTTGTGCTCTTTTTTCCCCTTGCATCAAGTGTATATTTGATTTTTATACTTCTACATTACTCTTGACAGTCAGTAGTATCGTGAAGAACATATAAAAGGATGAAAGTCTAATATAGAAGATAAATTCTTCATCATAATGGATTACTAGATTTTAGGATGGACACTTTTCATAAATGTTGTATTGAGTTTATGCAATTGTTCTTGCTTTCAACAAAGTATATGGAATTTTTCATTATTAATGTCACTTTGCTTATTGTGCAATTGCTAGCGTTAATGGTAAAATCTGTTGAATGAAATTCAGTTAAGGATTTATATTCACGTGGTGGTTACTTATTTAAGTATTGAAATTGCTTCACGAACTTTTTCACTTATTTGATATTTAAATCCCTTTATCTAGGTGCATGATATACTTTATGTGGCTTCTACTAGTGGTCGTGTGACGGCTATTTTAATAAAGGTATCTGAATCTCAGACCAAATTCTTCATCCATTGCTATTGTATAGTGTCCGTGCTTACTGAAAGTTTAGCAATTTCTGATACATTGTTAGATAAAACAGTTCTTTGTTTGGAGGAAGGACTGTTTTTGCTCTAAGAAATTGGAAAAATAAAAACAAGAAAACAATTTGCTTTTCTTGGATGATTATGACAGTAGGTGCTATTGGTTAGCATAGAGCCTACTGCAAAAGAAGACAGTTAACATAAATCTATGCCCCTGGTGTTATGCAGCCCAAACTATTCATGAAGCATAAAGATCGCAAAAGGGAAAAAATGAGATGCCTTCTTTAGAGTTGGTCTGTGGACCAATTCCTGCAATTAGTTTCACATATTTGTTTGTTTCATCAAAATGAGAAGTGTCATTTCTGTTTTATTATGAAAATGATGCGCTCTTTGGTCCTCGTTTCCACATTGGTTGTAAACCTCTCTCTCAATTGCCTTTTCTTAATTAATTTTGGAGAATGTTATTATGTCTATTTTATGTCCAATACTGGAAACTAACAAAATATCTTGCCTTGGAGCAATAGTTAATACACTAATCTATGAACTCATCCCTTTATTACTTGAGTAACATGCTCTTTGCTTTGGTGTTGGTGCCCTTTAAGTCATGACTGTCATTGTGCATGATTTCCTAGTTTGATTGTCTTCAAAGTTTCTTTTGTGAATCTTTCTTCAAGGTATGCTAAATCTCCAATCCTCTAAAGGAAACCTTTTATGGTACTGCCTTTCTGTGGTATCCACACTATATATTATCCATTCTTTAACTTCACGTAACATCTTAATTTTTTGGGTTGAGTGGTTTCTTGGCATGCTATCAGATTCTAGTGTTATTAAAGGTCTTGAGTTAAAGTTGCGCTACTGTTGTTTCTAATGGATGTGATTTGTCATATTTATCTATACTTCGTTTGAGGGGATGTGACAAAGTAATAGATGATCCATTCTTGGGCCTCACCTAATAGATTAACTTTTTGAGTTTTATGGTTTCTTGACAAAAACAGGTGGTAATTTAGATGCTTGTGAGTGAAAATAAATCAACACATATTTGTACAATTCACACATCATTTTCCTTTTCCTTGTTATGTTTCTATAGATTAAGTGGTCTTCTAAATATTTTCTTTTAAAAAATATAGGATCGACTATTTTGTACTCTGTGGAAGCATGAGCTAGGGGTACCGGTGTTTGGGTCTCTTTCATTGTCTCCATATGGGAATGGTATGTGATTCGTAGAGTTTCATTTGGTTGAATCTTTGCATGAGACCTCTGAGTAATCACCAATATATCTTTATTTTCTTTTGTTCTTCCTTCGACAGTTGTTTGTTGTCTGGTAGATGGTAATGTTTTCATGTTGGATATGAGTGGATCTATCTTATGGAAGGTATGCGTTTCTTATATTTTATGGACATTTATCTTTTACCTTTTTATCTAGCACTCGTTTTGCTTTATGTAGAAAATCCTAGAATGTTTTAGTGCTTATGAAATTAATATTCATAAACTAGGTTAGTCTGTAATATTTCATATTGATTTAGAAGTAGCACAACATATGCTTATGAAGGAATAAATAAATATTTCTGATATTATTTTATTTGGTGGAATATATATCCTTTGTTAGTTATAAGGATAAATATATTCTCATGCATTGCTTAAGAGTAAAAAATAAATATTTTGCAATGAATATAAATGTATTGTTTAGCTATTTGTCTCTTTCACTTTATTTAATTTCCATCTCTCTCTATACACATATATGCAAGCACAAATAATGAAAAGATTTTAGCATGTAGGACTACTAAATTTTGCAACATATAGGACTACTAAGCTATAGAAGAGTTTTTACTCCATTCTTTTTTTTTTGAAAATTAAAAATTTCATTGTTTAAAGATAATTACAGCTAGAATACAAAAGGTTAAGGATAATCCAAAAATTCTAGATTACAAAGAGTTGTGGTTCCTAGTAATCGTCTGCATCTTGTTATCTAAGGGGTACTTTTGAGACCTCATAAACCAGTATTACTTCAATCCCCATCATCTCTTCATACTACTTGACAGATTAACAGCTATTCCTCTTGCTAACATGGCCAATATGCAATGGAGGAAAATGTCTTGAAAAACCATTTCAATACTTCGACTTTTTGTCTAAAAATTCTACAATTACGCTCCTTCTAGATTTAGTATACCAAAACTGCCCAACTTAATTGCTCTAAGGTTCCCCAACCAAGTAATAGTTTCACTCCAAGAGTCCACTGGTTTGTCCAAGTTGAGAATAATTTGCATCTGCTCCTATACTTGCTTGGTATAATTGTAGTTAATCATAAGATGCTCCAGATTTTTCATTTTTGTACTACATAACTCACAGTGCAATGTGTTTATGGAGAACTTGATCCTATCCCTCGTAAGCAACCCTACATTGATTCCCATCCATAAGATAAATGAATGAGTTGGATGGATGTCATTGTTTCATACTGCTCTGTCCACTCCATCCTTGTGTTTTGTGGATTATGCAAAGGTATTTTGCATGCTTTGGTATCCTATCCCTCGTAAGAACTACATTGATTTCCATCTATAAGATAAATGAATGAGTTGGATGGATGTCATTCTCTCATACTGCTTTGTCCACTCCAACCTTGTGTTTTGTGGATTCTGCAAAGGTATTTTGCATACTTTGGTACTGAACTGCCTTGATTTATCGGCTAGCCAGGCAATTCTTCCATTATTGAGGCTGGCGCTTCTATTATTATGGAATGGCCATATCCATTGATCATTTGTAATTAAAACTCTCACTTTAGTTTCTGGTCTCACCACCAATTTCAAGGTTTGAACCTATTCTACTTGATATAAGGGACCTTTACAATGCCAATTATCATACCAAAAAGATGTACCTTCTCCATTCCCAATCCTATGGAATACCTGCTGTTGCATCCATTACCTTGTTGCTAGGATTTCCTTCAGGGTCCCTGACATTTCCTGCCTTGGCTTTAATATCCAAATACTCTTATTCTTTATGAAAACATTGTGTATCCATTTCACCCATAGATCCTCCCTTTTGTAGCATGTTGAATTGTATATATTGTATATAGCTTATTTTGTATTAGTTAGGTTTAACACTAGGTTTTAGTTTGTTAGGGCCTATGGCCCATATAGTTGCTGTATATATATATTGTACTATGAGCCTAGTAATATAATATAGCATAACATTTTTCCTTCTAGGGTTTTCTCTCTTTCTTTAAACTTTTACATTGTATCAGAGCTAGGTTGAAAAAACCCTAAATGTGTCTCTCACCGACGGCTAGAAAACCTCCTTTTTTTGTTTCTCTCTCTCCTCGTTCAACGCCGTCTTAGTTCTGCTCCCTTTTCTCTGGTGGTTGTTGGAAAATTTGACCACACAACCGTGTTTGAGATCCTTCTGTCGATCTAACCTCGGAGTGTCATCGTCAAAATTGTCGCCATGCACTGTCGGAGTCCACTGTTGCTATCTCACCTTTCGGAGCTCAATCCCGCCAAACCGGTGACCGGTTGAAGTCACCGACCACATCATTGGAGTTATGAGGTCGTGGTCGGCCTACCCTTGAATTACTGCCGCGGTTTGCTACTGCACACGTTGCCGTGCTCATTCCAATTAGTTTCCGCACTTGTTTTACGCCATTTTTTGCACTATTCACTTAGTTTGGATCCTTCTTGGGGCTGCCTTTGATCCAAACATGTGGAGTGCTGATTCATCAAACAAGTCGGGTCCTTTTTCAAGCATGTTCCCTCTGTCTCTAACAATTGCTACAAATAAGTTGATGTGAAGCTCTAACTATGTCTCTTGGTCAAAGAGCGTTGAATTATGGTATATGGGTCAAGGCTGAAGGATCATCTGACCACCAAGGCTGAAGATGTGAAAACAGGCAGAGAAGCATGGCTCAGAGCTAATGCCTTGTTGTATAGTCTCTTGTGGCAGTCAGTTGATCCTTCTCTTCGCCCAATTTATACCACTTATACAATTACTATGACTTTTGGAATCAAGTGAAAACTCTTTATACTAACGACATCCAGCGCCTATATTCTATTGTGTCTGAATTGATTAATTTGTGGCAACAGGGTATGGCACTTCCAGAATTTCTTGTTTGTACGGCGCCTATCAAAGCTGAGTATAATTCTCGTTTATCTGGGGTCAGACTGGGTCGGATGATCTAGCTCAGAGGGATAAGTTCTTATATGGTTTGTACCCTTGCCACTTTGGGTCTTGAACTTGCTCCGATTCGTGATCAGATTCTTGCTAGTCTTGTGCCCATTATGAATGATGTTTTTGCTCGCCGCCTTCATATTTTCACGATTCCTGCAATATTGAGTGGTTCTACTGGTGAGAATTGAGTCTTAGCTTCTCAAGCTCAAGATAGTGGTCGGGGTAAACAGAAGGATGATCGTGGGGGTAATCGGAGTAATCGCCCCAAGTGTAATTATTGTCATTACTAGGGTCATACGAAGGAGAAGTGTTATAGGCTACATGGCCGTCGTCCTCAGGCCAATGTTGCTCATTTTGAAGATTCTTAGTCTGATGCCCAGTCATCGCCATCCTTAACTCTTGTTGGTGCTGGTTATGAAGAGTACCCGAAATTCAAGCAATCCTCTTCATCTGCAGCCTCTTTAGTCACAGTTGCCACACTGGTAATTCGGTTGTGTGCCTTTCTCAGTCATCTTCCTTAGGACCTTGGGTCCTTGATTCAGGTGCTTCAAACCATATTTTTGGTAACCCCCGTATGTTTTAACAATTTGCTACTGCCACTTCTTTACCTTCTGTTACTTTAGTTAATGGATCCAAAACGGTTGCTAAAGTTGTAGGTCGTGCTCATCCTCTTCCCTCGTTGCCTTTCGAGTCTGTCCTTTATATTCCTCACTGACCATTTATTTTGGTTTCTGTTAGCAAACTTACACGTGCCTTGAATTGTTCTATTATCTTTGATCGTGATTCTGTACTTATTCAGGACCTAGGTAGGGACACATGATTGGCGCAGGGTGTGAGCTACAGGCCCTTTATCACATCAATCCTTCAGTTGCTTGTACTACTGTCAAGTCTCCAACTCTCCTTCACAACCTATTGGGTCATCCAAGTTTGGTAACGCTTCAGAAGCTTGCTCCTAGTCTATCTAATTTTTCATCTTTTAACTGTGAGTCCTGTCAGCTTGGAAAATAGTCTCAAACTTCTTTTCCAAAGTAGATTAATAATCGGGCTGCGTACCCATTTGAGTTAGTTCATTATGATATTTGGGGTCCTTGTCGTGTTAACTCAATTTTAGGCTTTCAATATTTTGTAACCTTTATTGATGATTACTCTCGTTGCACTTGTTGTCTATCTTTGAATCTTTTTGTGCTAAAATTCAGTCCCAATTTAATACATCTATCCGCGTATTACGCAGTGATAATGCTCGAGAATATTTGCCTCCTTTAATACTTCTATGTCTTCAAAAGGAATTCTACATCAATCCTCATGTGCTTATACCCCACAACAGAATGAGGTTGCTGAGCGCAAAAATGCGCACCATTGTCTTACATCATCAGGTTCCCTTTCGTTTCTGGGTTGATGTCATTCTCATTGCATGTTACTTCAGATGCCTTCTTCTGTTTTACAACACAAGATTCCTTATTCTATCCTATTTCCTGATCAACTGTTATATCTTCTTCCTCATTTGAGTTTTTGATTGCACCTGTTTTGTACATAACTTTGTCCCTGGTTAGGATAAACACTCTGCACGTTCCACCAAGTGCATTTTCCTTGGTTACTCCCATCTTCAAAAAGGTTACAAGTGTTATTCGCCAGCTACTCGGCCTTACTTCATTTCCGCTGATGTTACATACTTTGAGACATCTCCATTATTTTCTTTTTGTTCTTTTGAGAGTCACTCGATGTCTGAAATTCTTTCTGTTCCTCCTCTTGTGCCTATTTAGTCACATGAAACTATTCTACCTTTTGCACCACCGCAAGTGTATCATCGTCGTCCTTCGTCTCAAAATCCTGTAGATATTAACTCTTCTACTCTGGATCTATATACAACTTCTGACATTGCTCCTTTTGCATTAGATGACATCTCTGACTCACACCCTACCTTAGCCCCAACTGGTCGAGGCCCTACTTGTTGCTGATTAGTTTCCTATTGTTGTTCGAAAAGGTACACGGTCTACTCGTAACCCTCACCCCATTTACACGTTTCTTAGCTATCATCGCTTGTCTTCACCCTATTTTGCTTTTGTGTCTTCTTTATCTTCTGTTTCTGTCCCTAAAATTGTTGGTGAGACACTTCCAGATTTTAGGTGGCGACAAGCTATGGTAGAAGAGATGACTGCTTTGTATGATAATGGTGCTTGGGATTTGGTTCCTTTGCCTCTTGGTCATTCTACTGTTGGGTATCGTTGGGTTTATACTGTTAAGGTTGGTCCGGATGGTATAGTTTATCGTTACAACGCCCATTAAGTGGCAAAGGGATATCCTCAAATTTATAGATTGTGTTACAGAATATAGCAATTACGTAATCAGAGGGATTATGTAGTTAATGTAAATATTATAGTTGTAGGGATTTAGCATGATTATAGCGATTATTTTCCCAGTTTAAACCTATGTATTCATGTATAAATACCTGTAGTATTATTCTAAGCAAGAGACAGAAAACTTCTTCTCATTCTGCATGGTATTAGAGCCTAGTCGTGTTTTTGGGTCTCTTAGGTGTTCCTGTTGTTCGTTTTCTGCCTCAGCGTAAGGCTAGTATACCGACTGTGGGGTTGGTACATTTTTGGAGAAAATTTTTCTCACCTCCTCCTTCAGAAGACATTACCGACGCTGATCGACCATCCCCTAAAATCCGGTCGTCGGATCTTAAGCGTGTGACCCGCACGCGCCACCCAGTTTTAGACTCTGTTTCCAGGCTTCGGTGCATGAGGGCGCGTTAGCCACCGTCTTCCGACCGGGTTTCTTCCTCCGATGTCGCCTCCTCTGTCCCACTCTGGATATCCTGTCAGTTTTGGGGTATTGCTGGTCTGTGTTGGTGTAGAAGATAGCCGTAGTCTGTGTTGATGTAGAAGACAGTCTTCTACAGTCGTAGCTCCCTTATGCTTTTGCGTGCTTATGATTTTCATAGCTCCCTTCTGTCGTGTTGGTGAAGCTGCTGGGATTTGCATATTGGTATTTATGTAGTGGAGAAAGATCTTGTTCTAAACAATCAAGGTATGTTTCTGTTCTTTCTTTTCTCCTTTACCTGCTTAATATTGTCAATTGGAAAATGACTGAGCGTAGTGATATGGGTGGAGATAAGAAGGCTATTACTGAAATTACGTTGGGTTCATCTAAAATTACTGATAGGAAATTGATTGGAAGGAAAAATTATGCACAGTGGAAAAGGACTATTCACAGATTTGTGACTAGTTTAGATTTAGAAGATCATTTAACTAGTAATCCGCCTCCTAAGACTGTTGTTGTTGCTCGGAAGAAATGGTTAATGGAGGATTATAAATTGTTTAATCAAATCCAAAATACTCTGGACCCAACTGTTGATGATATTGTGAATCATTGTGATAGTGTCAAAGAACTATGGGAATATCTGGAATTTTTGTATGCTTGCAAACAAGATTTGTCTCATGTCCATGAATTATTGTTAAAGATTTATCGAGCGGAACAAAGAGCTCGCTCCCTGTTTCAGTATTATTCTGAAGTAAAACAAGCTTTTGAAGAAAAACGAGCCATGTTTCCAGTTGTTGCCGACATAAAGCAAATGCAAGAACAAGAGGAACAAATTGTGGTACAACGTTTCTTAGCAGGGTTGAGTTCTGAATATGACGTGACACGTACACAATTGTTAACTAATGAGACACTTCCTTCCTTTATGGAAGTATATGCCCATTTGCTTCGAGTTTGTAAAGACAGAGACGTGACTTCTGATATGGTGACCAATGACTCAATGGCATTAATGAGCAATGTTTCAAATAATAATCAGGGTGGCAACGGTGAGAACAATAGTGGTTCTATTATTGGGAACAGTAGCACACCTGTAATTATTGTGGAGTTGAAGGACATATCAAGAAGAATTGTTGGAAACTACATGGTAAGCTTCCCAAATACTCAGGTAAGAATAATAACAGAAAATTTGCAAATGTGACTGCTCAGGATGGCATCCTACCTCTTCCTCAGTCATCCTCGCCTTCTATCACGATTTTGGCTGATGAGTATGCCCGCTTAACCAATGCCTATCAACAAATTTCGACCACTCATGATTCGCAACATCCATCTCTTGCAACATCAGCTTTGACTAATACAGGTAACCCTGCTGCCTGTCTCTCCACCTCATCTCGTAGTTGGGTTATTGACTCAAGCGCTACTGATCATATGACTGGCAACACAGGTATTCTCTCTTATTTCAAATCTACTACTGATTTACCTCGTGTTATTTTAGCCAACGGATTTAGCGCTTCTGTCATTGGGCGTGGGACAGCAAACCCAACAAATTCTCTTCCATTATCCTCTGTTTTATGTTTATCACAATTCCCTTTTAACCTATTATCTGTCAGCCAACTCACCCAAAGTCTCAACTATTGTGTTGTTTTCTATCCCAATTATTGTCTTTTTCAGGATCTTGGGACGAAGCAGATTATTGGTAAGGAACGTCTGGAGAATGGCCTGTATGTTCTTGATTCAACTTTTGAGATAGTATCTCGATCGATTGCTTGCACAAGCTCATCTTCCCTTTTGCAACTTCATTGTCGTTTTGGCCATCCGTCTATCTCAGTTTTACGCAAGTTATGTCCCAGTCTGAAACAAGAATCTGTCTTGGAGTGTGAAGCTTGTCAATTTGCTAAACATCATAGGGTTTCTTATTCTCCTAG
>JAOTAY010000006.1:15622909-15636666 GCA_025629805.1 Erythroxylum baracoense
GTCTATATTGCAAATAATCCTGTGTTTCATGAGAGAACCAAACATATAGAAGTCGATTGTCATTTTACCCGGGAAAAACTAGAAGATGGATCGATCTCATCTCAACATGTTAGAACAGGGAGCCAATTAGCTGACGTGTTCACCAAAGCATTACCGGGGAATCAGGTTAATTCTATTTGTAACAAGCTGGGCATGATCAATATCTATGCTCCAGCTTGAGGGGGTGTTACAGAATATACGCAATCAGAGGGATTATGTAGTTAATGTAAGTATCATAGTTATAGGGATTTAGCATGATTATAGGAATTGCTTTTCATTTTAAACCTATGTATTCATGTATAAATACCTGTAGTATCATTCTAAGCAGTATACAGAAAACTTCTTATTCTACAGGTTGGACTATGCTAATACATTTTCTCCTGTTGCCAAAATGTTGTCTTCTGTTCGACTGTTTTTATCTATGACTCGTATGTGACATTGACCCTTACATCAATTGGACATTAAGAGTGCCTTTTTACATGGTGAGCTTGCGGAGGAAATTTATATGGAGCAACCACCTAGCTTTGTTGCTCAAGGGGAGTCTGGTTTGATATGTAAACTTCGTTGCTCACTATATGGCCTGAAACAATCTCCACGGGCTTGGTTTGGTCGCATCAATGTTGTCTTGCAAGATTTTGGTTTGATTCGAACTGCGTCCGATCATTTTGTTTTCTACAAACATTCGTCACAGGGGGAGTGCATCTATCTTGTTGTCTACGTTGATGATATTGTTATCACTGGTAGTGATCAGGATGGTATTGATCATCTTAAGCAACACCTGTTTAGTCATTTTCAGACTAAGGATTTGGGATTACTCAAGTACTTTCTTAGGGGGCGCTTGGTTCACAGAGGACAATGGGAATGAGAATGGGAATGAATATAGTGAGGAATGGAAATGAATATAATTATTATAAGTATAATGGTTGGTTAAGATGAAGGAATGATTACCATTACCATTGATGGTGGTTGGTTTGTTAAAAATGTTAAGAAATAAAAATTTGTTAAATTTTTAGTTTATATTAAATTTTAAATATATTTTAATTAATTATATAGTGTACTTACTTAATGACGTATTTCATAAAAATGACATTATCCTAAAAATGATTATGAGCTCTTTAATAAGTCGGCCATTGATTAGCTGCATAAACACTAACAAAGAATGGAAACAACTGATCTGGGGGAATCATGACTACTCAAAATCATGCCCCAAGGAAATAAAGGGAAATTGAACAGAAGTTTTGTCATATTCTTGGAAGTAGATTGCTCTATGCCTGATAAGTGAAAAAAACAATTGAACAATAACTTTACACATCAACTATTTTAAAGGATTCAACACTGTGTGCAGTCTATCTTTCGTCTTCTCCCACCTCCTTTCATTTGCTCATGTTGTTAAAGTATAGAATTTACCAACCCAAAATACAAATAGGGAAAAGATAAATGACAGATTCTTAAACATTTGTTCAAATACTAAAACGGTCATCAAGAAGTTTCTTACCATTTCCAATAGAGATTGAACTAAGTGCATGACGAGTATAATTTGGAGCTTTAGCAACAAATTCAAGTGTGTAATAAACCCTTCCATCAACATTATTCTGCACCATACTCGCAAAAAACAATCACCGTAGACCAATTACAAATGCTGGCAATTTGACAATTTATGCATGCATTTTGTAGAAGTATAATTTGACAAAAATAGCCAGAGATTCAACTTTATGTAATGAGGCAATCTTGATTACGGGAATATAAAAACACGTATAATAAAACTTGCAAGGACTGAGAAGATGTGTAAAAGGAGACCTCCTTTGCTTCAATTAGTTTTGTTTTCTAGGAAGGAGGGGCCAAAACTTTTTTAATCAGTGTTTCGGCTACCTAAGATAAGCATTAACAACTTCAAATTAAAAAAGCCCCCCAAATCACAAAATCTAGCAACCATTCATGATGCAAAACGTCATTCTTTGTAAAATTATAGCAAACCTCTTGTGGAGGACCAAACTCCCTATTGTCTTGTTTATCAGTTGGAATCGTATTGACACTAACGCTTTCTAATGGATCAATCACATCTTTAAAGACTTTGTCTTGTCCTTCAATCACCACTTCCTGTTCAATTCCATAAAGATAAGATAAAAATTTATCTAGGATTGTGTTGATGTAGCTAGCTGATGAACAAGCTGACAAAGAAATTGACACACGATGAAGAGAAATTAAAGTAGATAGTACCTACCACCCAAATGGATAGAGATATGAGTACCCACCCCTTTTGTCCATAACTGACAAATATCCCTGTTTAGTTTCTGCAGTAACTGAACCATATAAGAATGGCCTCTTAGGATTTGAGCATTCTTTAAAGAACAAGAGATTGCATAGCTAGAGGTAACTCTAATTACGTCATTAGAGCCCCTGTCTCTGATAAGCTCACAGCAAGAGTGACATAAATGCGTAATTTGAACCATTGCGTTTACATGATATAGAAGCTTGGTTAATCAAAGAAATTGACGGGGCAATCACAGTAATAGCAATCAATTGGCGTCTCCCAGATCTGCCTGCAATAGATAAAGAATAATAGGAGGACAAATATATAGTGACGAATCTCATGAAAGCTCCATATGCATTTTTTATTTATAGTTTTTATTTCAAAATTCGTGAAAATAGAATTAGAGAAAAAAAATCACCTTGAAAATGCGACCTTGAATTCTCCAACGATTGCTCTGCTCGAACAAGAATTGGAGCACCTCCTATTCTAGATCCTGAATCTTCTGTAATCCTAGCTACAAAAAAGTAGACACAGAACAAACATATGAAAAAAACCAATAACATGAAGAAATGCAAATGTTAAACTCGAGAGAGCGAGAGGGATGGGGTTGGAGAGAGGACATCATACGGCGTGCGTCCTGTTAAAGCCTTGTCTACGACGTGTCGTGTCTTCTAGCTAAAACTACAAAACCTTGTAACTACGGACAACAATGGGTCAACTCGGTCGGATTTCGAGCAATTAAAAAAACTACACTTCTGCTTATCTCAGAAATAGAAGTGTGAGAGACGACAGTATCGCAGAAACAGAACAGAAGTGTGAGAGATGTTCTTACTGGTTTATGGTAGCTGATACTTCGATGGTAGAACGGTAGCATGTGTTGAGTGAAATGAAGAAGAGTACCGGTGCGTGTAGTCAGAGCTAGACGAAGGAGGAGAGAAGAGCCACGGGCGTGCGCAAAAAATATAGAGCAATGACTCTCATTCCTCTAGATTACTAGAGGAATGGAGTAATGCTCGAAAACGGGGAATCAAAATATAACCTCTCCAATCATAGCTACTTACCAAATGTTATCTTTCATTCTATACCCATTCTTCTTTCCTCATACCCACTAAACAAGCACACTCTTAGTGTAGAAGTTACACAGTGTAGCTCTGGTGTTGTTATTTCTCGGAGAAAGTATGCATTGGATATCTTGGAAGAAACTAACATGTTAGATTACAGACTTATAGACTCTCCTATGGATCCTAATTTAAAACTTTTATCGGAACAAAGGGAGCCTCTTGCAAATCCAGGGAGGTACCGGAGACTAGTTGGTAAGCTCAATTATCTTACTATTACTCGACCTGATATCTCCTTTGCAGTTAGTGTCGTTAGTCAGTTCTTGCAGTCTCCATGTGATAGTCATTGGGATGCAGTTGTTCGTATTCTAAGATATATCAAGGGGCACCAGGCAAAGGACTATTGTATGAGAATAGGGGTAATACACTGGTGATTGGACATGCTGATGCTGATTGGGCAGGATCCTCGTCTGATAGAAGGTCTACTTTAGGATACTGCATCTTTGTTGGAGGTAATCTAGTGTCTTGGAAGAGCAAGAAACAAACAGTTGTTGCTAGATCAAGTGCAGAAGCAGAATATCGTGCTATGGCTTTGGTAACCTGTGAACTCCTAAGGTTGAAACAGTTGATTCATGAGTTAAAATTTGTAGAAATGTCACAAATAAGCTTCTTTGTGATAATCAAGCTGCATTTCATATCACCTCTAACCTAGTATTTCATGGGAAGACCAAACACATTGAAATTGACTGTCATTTTATATGAGAAAATGTCTTATCAGGTTGTATTGCTACTAGTTATGTCAACTTGAATGGTCAGCTAGCAGATATTTTCACTAAATCTTTACGTGGTCCTCGTATTGGATTTATTTGTAACAAGCTTAGTGCATATGACTTGTATGCTCCAGCTTGAGGGGGAGCATTGAATTGTACATATAGCTTATTTTGTATTAGTTAGGTTTAACACTAGGTTTGAGTTTGTCAGGGCCCATGGCCTATATCGTTGCTGTATATATATATTGCACTATGAGCCTAGTAATATAATATAGAACAATATTTTTCCTTGTAGGGTTTTCCCTCTTTCTCTAACTTTTACATTAACATAGCGATCACAAATTTCGTCCTCTGCTCACCTTGTGAATCATCCGTGCAGAATGGATGTCTATACCCCCCTGTTGCTTAGGTTTGCAAATTTTGCTTCAATCAATCTTTGCTTTGCTTCTACCTTGATTTGAGCCATTCCATAGGAATTCTCTAAGTCTCTTATCAATTTCCTTGAGTATACTTTTGGTAACGACTAGATGGTTAATCCGATAATTAGTAAGGTTGCTCAGAATTGTCTGAATAAGCTGTAGCATGCCTCTATAACCAAGGAATCTATTACTCCATTGGTTGATTCTTCCATGGATTAAGTCCAGCAAAGGTTTGCAATCGGCTGCACTGACTCTTCTTTGAGATATAGGTACCCCTCAAGTATTTAAAGGATAGGTTCCCCTGTTTTAATTCCATCTCAATAGCTTTATAGGCTACCTCTCTACTTGAGTTATACAATAAGCAGAAACAACTCTTCAATGGGTTGTATCGAAGGCCTGAGACTCTTGGAACTCCTCCATCACTTGTAAGATTAGATCTATTGAGTTTTTCTCTGCTTTGCAAAACAATAGCAAGTCATCTACAAAAGCTAGGTGTGTGATCTTCATACCTTTACATCTGCTATGGAACTAAAATTTTGGGTATCTTCGGATATTGCTCGTGAGGAGAGTTGACAAAACTTGCATGCAAATTATAAACATGTAAGGGGATAAAGGGCCCCCTTGCCTTAAGCCCCCCCTTACCTTAATTAGGTCTGTAGTTTCCTCATTTACTAGGATTGCCATAGAAGCAGTGGTTACACATTCTTCTGCCCATTTTCTGAACTTAGGAGGATAACCTATTGCTTCCAATGTATTAAATAGGAAGCTCTAGTTGATTGAGTCATAGGCCTTGGCAAGATCTATCTTTATGGTGCAATTCCTCATTCTTCTCTTAGCATTATACCCTTATAATAATTCCTGACAGAGTAGGATATTGGTTCCCACTAATCTCCCCTTAATGAATGCATTCTATTCTGAGCTGATTAACTGTCCCAGGCTTGCTCTTACTCTATTAACTAACATTTTTGTGATAATTTTGAATAGGAAGTTATAGTAGGCAATTGGCCAAAATTTTTCTAGCTTCCTTGCATTATTGTGCTTAGTAACAAGTTAGATAAATGTTTTATTCCATTCCTTGAGCCTACAATATCCCAATGTTTTTTGAAAAAATCTCCCATTGTATCCGTCCATTCCTGGGGCTTTATCAGGGTTCATTAAGAAAGCAACATTTTTGATTTCTTCTGTTGTTATTTCCCTCACCAACTCCAACTTATCCTCTTCGTTAAGCTTTTTAAGACCTGCCAAGATCTCCACAGGAATGGCCCTTGTTGTCATTGCAGTCCAATATTGCCTAGTAAAATACTCTTAAGGCAACCCTCTTCTTACTTTCCAAGTCCTCATAGATCTGTCCAGCTTCATCTTCCAGCTTCATCTTCCAGCATTCTGATAGAATTCATGTTTCTCCTGGCTGAGATTAAGCTTGTAAAATACTTGGTACATCTCACCCCCTCCATCCAGATCATTCTAGATTTTTGCCTTAGTAGAGTATTGGTACTGAGCAACAATTGATTATACTTTTCCACATGTGCAGATTCCTCTTTTCTCATTTGCAGATCATTTGGTCTATCCAATAGTCATTTCTGACATTTCTTTAGCTCCTCCAAAGTAGCAACTTTAGCTTTGAACTCCAAATGCACTTTGAATATGATTTTCAAGGCTTTCAGCTTCATTCTAAGCTGGTAATCCTTTGATCCTGAAACTACCCGTCGCATCTCCACGCTGAATATATTTCTAAATTCTGGGTTATCCATCAAGTGATTGAATATCCTAAATGGGGCCTTCCTCTTCGTGTCATCTGTTGACAAGTCCATTATTATCAGACTATGATCTGATGTGGTTGGATCATCAAACATAGCACTACTTGTAGGGTATTTTTCTATCCATTTATCATTCACCATACATCTGTCCAACTTGCTCAACAAAAACCATTCCCTCGAGTGCTTATTGTTCCAGGTATAACAGTTACCATTCCATTTCAGATCAACCAAACCTGTCCTCTCTACCATTTTCTGGAGTTCTCGACAGTCTACTTGATTCCATCTTCTCCCTCCCTTTGATTCTTCTACTTTTAGAGTGCAGTTATAGTCTCTGATGAATGTCCACGGATATCTCATTGAATTGCTTGTATTCTCCAGTTCATTCCATGCATGTTGTCTCTGAAATTTGTGGTTTGCTCAATACATTACAGTAATTGCAAACATTATCCCAGTAGCCTTGATTAAAACACCACAGTGTATCAACTGGTCATTTTCAAGTTGCTTTACAACTTCCACTTTTTGAGAATTGAAGCCGATTATCACTCTCCCATTGAAATGCTAATCATGATTGCTCAGTACCCTCCATCCTTTATCTAGGAACCATAAACTCTTCTCCAATTGATCCCTCTTTATTTTGGTTTCCATAAACCAACAAAATCTAACTTGCTGTTCTTATTAAACTCCTTAACTGCAAGTTGTTATTCTGGCTATTTAGGCCTCTAACGTTCCATGCTGCTACCTTTATCATTTCTTCTTTTTACCTGTCCTTCTCCTCTTATACTTCCTATTCAAACCTACAGTTATGGATGTTCTATCATTTTTGGATCCAGAAGTTTCACCCCTTTCCATCATTGGAGTGCCAAATGTCTCTGCCTCCTGTCCTACTCCCTTATCCCCCATATTTTGTGTTACCTTCTCGGTCAAACTAGTTCCTGCCAAATTCATGAACAGTTCCCCATTGCTTGACCCTTGATTATCCCCCTCTATTTGTGCTACAAGCCCTGTCATAGTACTCTCCACTTGATTATTTTCCTGTTTCCCATTCCCTACCACTTGAATCTCCCCCTGATTCATGTTTTGGGACTTTTGTTCTCCAAGTGATGCCTCTCCCTCTACTAGGGTACCCTTCTCTTGACTCGGACATCCCCCATTTACCGACTTCTCCTCTTACTTCTCTTTTCTTTTCCAAACCTGCTTCTCTTCCTTCATCTTTTGCCGCTACATGTATTTAACTCCTACTGAATCTTCTAAAAATTCTCCTTGCTCATCCAGCCTCATGATTCTAAGGGAATTCGGAAGCTTCCTTGATATATCAACATCAACACAAACTCTAACAAACCCAATCTTTCTCATTAAGGCACTTTCTCATCTAACCCTAAGGGTTTTCTAATCTTACTGGCAATATAGCTCATACCCTCTGTAGACCAACACTCCAAGGGAACCTTGTGGATGTTCACCCATAAAGGAATGGATTGAAGCTTGCTCCTATCCATGGGAACTCCAGGCTGTCACTTCTTAATAAGAATTGGATGCCCCATTATATGCCAAGGTCTTGCTTCCAGCATCTTCTGTGCATTTCCTACTGAATGGGAGAAGGCTCTCATTGGAAATGTGGGTGTCGACTAAGGTCAGAGGTTGAGATTCAGAAGGGATGGGTGACGTCGGACGGGTCAGGAGGGATGGGTGTCGACGAAGGGTGGAATAGTGGTTGGAAGTCGTCAGAGGGCAGGGTTGGGTGTCATTGGAAGGGACGTTGTTCGACTTTTCATGAAAAGGTTTAAGCTGCATTGAAGGCCCCAGTTTACTTATGTAGATCTTATGCTCCATTTGTGTGTTTGAATTCATTGTGGGAGCAAGATTGCACTGTTGCAATTTTTATATTCGTTGCTTTAATCTTTATGTACAGTGAGCAATTATTACTTTCTTGGTGGAATGAGACTTGTTTTCTTACAAAGAAGGATTAGAACGCAAAGAATTATGTAAATTTAGGCACATGCACATGTATGATCAATCATATTAAAATAGATACTGAATGGATGTTTTAATTCGGTTTTTATTTTTCTTTGCAATCTAGACATGTTGAGTGTTTTTCACTGTGATCATGTATTGTCCTGAATTACATATGCAGCAATGAGAATTTTGTTGTTCTCCAACCTTTAATATTAGGTTTAATCTTATACGACTGTACTTCCATGCATATTGCTCTTATTGCTGATAAGTTAATCCATATTGTTGACTTGGTTTTCTGTTTCAGTGTGGAACTGGAGGTCCTCTATTTGCAGGGGCCTGTATATCGAAAGCGCTTCCTTCTCAGGTGAAGCATTTCCTTCATCTTCTTTGTAGCAAGTTCTCAAGCTTCGAACCCAACCATTTTGAGTATAATTGAAGGGTGTAATTCTAGTTTCACTAGTACACCTGAAGCCTGATGCATGGCACAAACGAACAGAATTTTCATGGGATTTGAATTTTGAAGACTGCAAAAAACCTTCTAAATACTTTAGCAATCAAAGTTTTATTGTTGAAATTGATTGTTAGGGGCTTTTGATATGACGTAGGACACAAACTTTTTTGAGACCTAGCAAGCATATTAACTCTTTTGATATGACCTAGCACACCAAACTATCCATGTAGATATCGTCAGCCAGTTGACTGTAATTTCTTTATCTATGTGGGTCTAGTGTAGAAAGGCAGACTCGTTAGAAATCAACGAATTTCACATCCATTAGGTTCATATGTAGAAAGAATCAAGTCTGAAGTCCTTTATTCTCATATCCATCTTGTAAATTTTCTTCTCTATCTAGTAAATCAGTTGATGACTTGACCTTGCCAACAAAATTTAGTTGCATGGACTATGAAAAGATTAGTTGCTGATTACTAATGTTTTCATGTTCACTTGTTTCCCTTCAGATTGTGATCTGTTCGAGGAATGGAAGTGTTTATTCATTTGAAATGGTGAGTCAGTATTATTTGTTAGCAAAAATTTTGACCAGCTATTCTTTGCATGATAATTGGTAAATTGATGTGCACCCATGCAATAAAATCTTCTTGTTGTTGAAGCTTGAATCATTGTAATGAGTATAATCTCCAACATCTGAGACTTAATATGTTGCTTCCTTTTGTTATGTGGTCTTATTTCTTGAACACACCTCATTACTGCAGTTATCAACCCAGGGATGGCATAATTTGTGGATTATTTTTAATTAGGGATGTTTGGAATGTCAACTGGTTGATAGGGCACTTAATCTTTAGGCTATTGTAGGCCTGGTTATGTTGACAAACTTGGCATATAACAGAAAACCAAATTGCTTTCAAATATTAGTTTAACTAATTAATATCTTGTTAGTTGGCCACATATATCTGATTCATTAATACTTGGTTCATTGTAGTCTTAAATAGTTTTAACCATTATTACTTCAACTGGTAAACCTGTGAATGGGTTCAACTGCGGGTCTGCTAGCCACCGTAAATCTGGCTCGTAAAATGCTGGTGAATTAGGAACAGTTGGACCGGAACTGTCTCTGATCATTCTACAATTAAACAAAAGTTATTCCTTCGATTATATTCCCTCTTCTTTGAGTTACTTGGCTCTCAGCTTATATCTTTGTAGTTCTAAGAAAAAGTCTTCATCCTTTTCACATCTGATGGAATTGAGAAGTTCTCAAATAAAAATTGAGAAAGAACTACTGTCATATTTTCCCAGATTTTGAATATTGAATGCAGGACTATATTTGGTAATGAAAATGATGAGATCTTTGAAAATAAGCTAATACAATAATATACCATTCTGATTATTCTCAGTTCCTTTAATATTTTCCTAGAGAGGAAAAACAAAACCTGCTAAAATTGTTATGTGAAATATAACAATTCATTTATGGATTGGTCACATAATCGGGTAAACTATAATTATTATTGTCGTAAATTTGTAACCTCCCAAAGCAAAGCTAGATGTTAAATGGCGAGAAATGGGTAAATCCTATGTGCAGTTGGAGGGGATTACAGCTTTGGGACATTACATAAAAGGGAACGAACTATTTTATCATCTTTCCCCTAATATGTTCGGACATTTTAATTTTGGGGTTCATATCAGGAAAAGGGAGATCTACTCTGGGAATACAATGTTGGAGATCCAGTTACTGCCTCTGCTTATGTTGATGAACACTTCCAGCTGATATCTGATTCTTCACATTTCTTAGATAGGTATCGTGCTCAAACTTATCCATACAAATATGTAAACTGTGATTTATGTTTTCATAAATTTCCAGGTTAGTTTGCGTATGTGGAAGTTCTGGAAGCATACATTTGCTTCGTGTCACAATTAATGTTGTGGCAGAGGCAAATCAACCAGGCAAATATATGGTCCATGAATTTGCTAGCATGAAGCTGGCAGGAGACATTTTTTCTTCACCTGTGATGATTGGCGGCAAGGTTTTCGTTGGTTGCAGGGACAATTATTTGCACTGCATAGCTGTTGACCCTGGAAGTTAGGAGGAATAATCATAGTTACGTTATCAGCATTAATCAATTGTGTTGAAAATTTTGAAGTTCACAAGGGAGATCCATTTTTGCGTGGGCCATTTTCAGGGCTGATTTGGAGTTTCTGCCCAGACGATGACAATTTCTTAATCATGGAAGTCTTATGTTTTGTGCATTATTGTTATCACGCGTGACTAAATGATCTTGAGGGTACTTTTATCAAGGACAAAATGGCCTCAGTATTGTCGAGATGCTATGGCAGCGCCATCATCATTTAATTGGTTGGTGCAAGAAACTTTGCAAAATGAATGAATGTCGGTTAGGGTAATATCTTCTGTCTGTGCTATGAATTTATGAAATTAATAAGCTGAAATGATTTGAAAGCATTTGATAACGTTTATTTATGGTAGGCTTTATTCAATCATCGAATGAAGCATCACCTGGACAGTAAGGCTGCAATTTACTCCTTTACGCTTCATGATGTAATGCTGATAATTTGAAGACGTATACCAGTCAAGAAGAGACCAGACCATTTGCTGCAACATTTGCAGAGCTTGTAATTTCCATTTAGTTATTACACATAATCCTCTTATCAATACACAGTCCAAGGTGCCTCCAGCTCCAGGTTTGTCTCAATAGTGCGGCTCTGGCTCAGGCACCCAATGAGATCTTTAGTACTAAGAGACTTGTTACCTTTTTGTTTATTCCTTCCCTGTAATCTTAGTATAGGATCTATGGGCCATTAGTTTCCCTATTAACACCTTAGTTACCTGATTTCTCTAATTTTACAAAATAGAGTTTAGATGACTTTTGTTAAATGGAATATTGTTTATACTTGGATCATTCTAATTTAAAAGGTAAATTATACTATTTAGTAATTAAGCTGGTCATGTTTTATGAGACTTGTGTTGATTGATCAAACATATACATAGTCATAAATTAATGGTAGCGGAGATGGAGATGCTTCGTTAGATGTGTAATCTTACTAGAAAAGAGGTTGGAAATATTGTGATGAAAAAAATTAAGGATGGTTAACATTAATGAAAATTAAGGGAGATAAGATTTATGTAATTTAGACATGCAAAGAGGGGATGTTTTAACACTATTGAGAAAATGCGAGAATATTGTACTTATAAATTTTAAAAGAAAAGAGAAAGATCTAAGAAAGGTTGAGGCAAGTGATCAAGAATGATATGGTTTTGTTGGAGTTTATTAAAGATTTGAGTCCTGGTAAGAAACTTTGGCAAAATAAAATATAGGTAAAAAATCTCTTTCTTATAAGTCTTAAAATCTTTTCCTTCGAATTTTTGTCTTGTATTTAACCTTAATATTTTATTTGTAATATTTTCCTCAATTTTTTTCAATTGCTTGTGTTATTTATTTATTTATATTTTTGTTTATTTATTTATTTACTTATTTTGTCTTATAGTTTTATCATCTTTTATTATCTTTATTATATTATTTATTTTTATTTTATATTTTTATGTATTTTTATTTGTATCCATTCCTTTTATTTCCTTATTTATTTATTTATATTTTTATTATGATTATTTTCTTTCATGTAACTCTTATCAAATTCACAGGTTATACAAAGATTACTATTACCTTATGAATGTATAACCTCTAACAATATTTATGTTAACAAGTTGATATAACTCCAAATAGAATAGATGAATAAGCTAAAAGTACTAGCTCTTCTAGAGCTTATACTTATTAATAATAAGGCTTGAACTCTTTAACAATTAAATTAAATTATGGTTAAAGCCTCAATTAAACTTTTGTTAAAATTATAATTAATTCTAATTAAATAAAAATTATGTTAAAAAAAGATCTTATATTTATATTGATTTTTATTTATCAAATATCTTATATTTAATCTTAAGGTTTTTCAAACATTATATCAAATCTAATTTTATTAAATTACTTTTCTCTCTTCAACTACTCATTATGTGAGATCTATTAAATTTATAAATTATTTGCAATTGATATAGATTATAGTCTAAAACTATAATTTGAGTTAGATAAATTAAACTAAGAATTAAGAATATCAGAGTAGTTTTGACTAAGCTTTTTGTTAGTAATTTTTTCGTATGATTTAATCCTTTCATTATATATAGTATTATGATTAAACATAAAGTATGAAATTGATATCTATCTTAGTTGAGTCCAATCATGTTAGTTTTTCATTAATAATAATTAATTATTTTAATAATATTTTTCAAATTGTCATTTCTCTTTTAACAAGTATTTTTCCAATCAATATTAATTGAGAATAGTGAAATATTCTTTATAATTTAGGAATATAAATCTAATATTGATCTTTTAGCTACCTTTATATACTTCATATAATGTCTAATAGCTATTAATCAAACTACTCATGACTAGGATAGGTCTTAAATGTTATGAAAATAATTCATATATGAGATATTTTGAAGATGTAAAGTGAGAAGATAATTTATACAATTATCATAGTGAACTTTTCTATATAAAAACAAGTAATGTTTTATATGAACTTCTCATGTCAGGTTAAATCAGTAAAATTTGCTATAAAAAAATTTGTACATTTATTTAAGTATTATAATTTAGTTTATAAGACTGATTAGTTCTTTTATTATGAAGAAATATAATGTGTGCTTATCTTTCTACTCTATTTATGAAAAATCTTAATAAAAAAATGATAAATGATTGTTTGACTATATTTATATATCCATATTTATTGTGATTTGGTTGATATTTCATAGTTTTTTTGTATTTTTAGTACTTAATTCACTTTATGTGCAATTATAGGTAATAATTACTTTTTTGGACCAAAAGGAGGAGAATTTGGATGAAATTGTGATATGAAACGAAGATTTGAAGCAACTTGAAGATAAATGTAACACCCCATTACCCTAGGGTACGCATCGGGACGCTCGTAGGTCATTCCGATACATATCCTAAGATAAGGGAGCGCTACGTACAATTACTATAGAACTCCACATGGCATCACA
>JAOTAY010000006.1:15636766-15657703 GCA_025629805.1 Erythroxylum baracoense
TTTTCTCATCCTTTTTCTTATTGTTATCTTTACCTATTAATTCATCGTTGTACGTGTGAGTGAGTAGATTAACATTTCGGCCTATTTGTCATTTGTATACATTTCTTCCATTGTAAATTGACGTGGACTGTTATTAATTTCACTTTGTCTTTGAGGGAAAATTATGTGGAATGTAATCATAATGACTTAGACCTCGATTATCATTTCAACTTGCAACTTTGAAAACTTTTTGACCGATTAAGTCTGATTTGTAAGGTATTATTACTTCAATTGGCTGTTAACTTGTTTACCACTGTGTTAACGTGGTTGCATGGATCTTGTTTTGAAAGTACTAATTCTTTATGTCCATAATGCCGCTTTCCTTTCGTGATTATTGTCGACATGGGGAAATTTGTTCATGACCTCTTCTGTTCCACCTTGAGGGATCTTAAGATATTGATCTTCATGGTTCTTTTAATTTTTGGCGTGTAGGCAATTAAGAACATTGTTCTTAGAAGAGAGTGCGGTTTTGGAGAAAGATGGTGACTGGCTCCATGAGCTTGCTTTGAACAATGTGGTTCTTAAGACTTTAAACTTTTACATGACAGATCTTAACAAAATCATATATGAAGACCTTAAGCTCATAGCCAAAAATTATCAATCCTTGATATCTGTGAAAATTTGTGACTCTGAAATCTCTGAGCTTATTAACTTCTTTCGTTCTGCATTTGCTTTAGAAGAGTTTTGTGCTTTAGAAGAGTTCCACAGCCATGGTAACTCTATCTACATCTCTTATTACTATTAATCCATTTTTTCACATTAGATTTTCCTCTCGTTGATGTTAGATTGTGTGTGAGAGGTTCCACTTTCTCGAAATTTGCTATAACTTACTGCTTATTAGGTATGTGAATGCTAGCTTTCTACATCCTTTCCTTGTAGTTCATGGGGATGGTTTGAGCTTTTATGGTCATATTGGATTGCTTTATTCTTTTTGAAGATATATCTTGTGCCTTTTTTAGGTTTGTTATCCAAAAGTAGTATTGGGTGTTGACTTGCTCATTCCTAGTTTTGTTGCTCGTGATCACTAATCAAAAAGAAAAGTTAAAGAACCAAAGGAAGAGAATGTGACTCTTGGACTAACAGTGAGGGATGGCGAGAATGTTTTTGGTGTGGCTCATATCTATGCTTCATTTAACACATTCATCGTAAGTCATGGAGGTATCTTTGTCAATTTTTAGTAGTGTCCAATAGTTGATCTTCAATTATGAATTGATCTGGTTCCGTAGGAACTGAAATATGTAAGTGATCTTTCTAGAAGGGAAACCCTTGTATGTTTTACCAATAAGTAATTTTATCATATCTTATTTATAATATTATTCCATTTATTAAAAATGATATTTATTGTCTTAACTCTGAAACTATTAAAAGATATTATTCATTCAGTTTGATTATAAATTTACATGCTTGTGAATCAAATTGTTGTGCAGCTAAAAAGAATGAAAACCTATTTGGGCGTATGTGAATTTATTTGTTGTGACTCATCTAGTTCATAATTTTTTTCTAATATTGTGATGTTCTTTGGAATGTTATTGACGTATGGTCTTACTTTTCTTCATTTATTCACTACTTATATTTTATGGAGTTATTGTTACTTCTATGTCTGGTTTCTGAAATAGGTGGAATGAAGGTTAAAGCTGACAGAGACGAGTCTCCACCATATCATGCCATGCTTGCAGCTTAAGATGTTGCCCAATGATGCAAGGTTATTTTACATATCAATTGATAAACTTATTCATAACTTTTATGTGGAATTTAAAGTAGTTGTCCTTACCATTAGGACTTGGTACCAAGGGAAAGGCTACTTGCTTTCCTTTAAGGCACTTGAGATATATTGTCTTAGTTGGACTATTTTCTTCATGTACTTTGAAATTCCTTTACCTTTGGATGAAATGTTTGCAAACTAATTTTAGACCACAAAGCTTTCTTCAAAAAAACTTTACCACTATTCCTCCCTTCTCCGTAACTACCTTCAGTAGCCTTTCTTTCCCCCCATCTTTTCCTACTTGAAAAATAACATATTATCAGGCTTCCTTCGATGCCTAGTTCTCTTAATTGCAGGGATGAGTTGCAATTTCATTCTTCTCCGATGGAAATGTGGTTATTTTTAAAGGTACGACACTTTTTTTATTCATAAGGTAATGGTTGTAATTGTCTCTTTTCTACCACTCTTTTATTTTCATTATATTATTATAAAATGTTAGTACTAAATTTATAGCTTAATATTTTATAAACTAATTAATTAGTTTTATTTTTCTTTATTTTGTAGGAAACAAATCAATCGTGAACTTCATATGGAAGAATAGCCAAGAAAATTTAATTTAGAGAGTTTTACCTTAAATTAATACGTAGTAATTTGGGATAATTATAATAAATATAATCGTCTTAGATATTAAAATTTCCAATTTTACATATTGGAAATTATAATTTTGTACATTTTGGTGATTTTATCTATTTTATGTATACTAATAATTTTTATTTGCTTGCGTGACAATATCTTGGTACTAGAAATTCATATCATTTGTGATAACTTTTATTTTATGGCCACCCATGCAAAAATTTTTATCGATTATGTAATTAAATTGTTAAATTTAATAATATTATTTGTGACAAACACAAACCCATTAAAGATAAATTAATTGTAACATACATTCTTTATTTAGTGACATTATTGCAACATATAACTTTCATACTTGTGACGAAATCTGTTAGTCAATATAGCTACTAATGTAAATTTCTTTTACAGCTAATGTAATTTCGTTGATTAATTGATAGCTTTATTTGTGATAATAATAAACACATTAGTGGCAATACTTTTTGTAAGAACTAATTTTCATTTTTGTGATGAAATGATGTTGACACTTTTTTATTAAAATATTAGTGACCTAGAAGTAATGGACATTGATAAAAAATTATTAGTGACAAATATTTTGTCACTATTTATAATTATTTTAGTAGGGATAATGTTGTAACAATAAAATGAAGTACTGTTATAACTTTATTCGTCACTATTTTATATTATTTGTCTCGACAAACTTGTCATAAATATGTAAAATTGTTGTGACCATATAGTAGTGTCACACATTCTATAAGTTTTAGTGTTGACACTTTTGTCACAATATAATGAAATTTTGTTACGACTTAATTCGTCACTACTTTATATTATCCTCGTTAAATCGTTATATCAAAAACTGTTTTCAGCGTCATTATTATTCAACGTTCATGCACTTAAATACCTCTTTATTTCAATGATAACGTACGTAACACTCTTTCTATATATACCCACACATCTGCTCTCTTTTAATCACCCCCGCTGCTGTGTTTTAATCCATACGTCTCACATATCATACAAGACAGACACCTTTATGCTTTTTCCGTTTTTTGTCACACACATATCCGGTTTGTTCTGCATCTATCTATTTTTCTATTTATTCATGGAGACAATTTCTATTTTACCCTTAAAGTGTACCGAAATTGTAGAAAAGACGTTAACTCTATGATCAAATCTCGTTATCCTACTGTACCTCAGAGAAGAAATTTTTTACTTAAAGTAATAATTTTTCACAGATGCTTTGCATTTTCAAATAAATTATTCCGATTTATTTATATCTGCTATTTTCGCTAAGAGGCCCATTTTTATAGACTTCCTACCTGGTAATGCAATATTACCGAAGCTTGAAGTTGAATATTGTTGGCTCGATTTTGATCGTTGTCTTAAACAACTTAAGAGAAAGATGTGATGATAAGTCTGTAATTTAATTGAATCTCATGTTTGGTTACCGAGAAAATTTTAGTAACCGACTTCGTACCTTTCCTACTTTAATTATTTTTAAATGTCACTTTGTCTATTAAGCGTGATCGTCCTTTTCGTATATTAATATTTTATATACTTAAGCAGTGTTCATACTTGTTGCAGGTATGAATTAATTGTGAATGCGGAGCGAGCGCAAGATGTGCTTATGGACAAAAAATTACTGCAAATGGCACATAATCTTGTAACGAGGCCGCCATTGAAGTTCGTCTGGTGCAGGTATGAAAAGGGTTTGAATGAAAGAAGAAAGAAAGAATCGATAAAGAATAGATAACAAATTGTACAAACCGTAGTAGTCAGCAAGAATTAGAGAGTGAAGAAGCTCGGCAGTCGGCTCCTATTTCCTTCTCGAATGGACTCGGACAGTTATGTCGGGTTGTATAGGCTTGAGCTTCGCTCTCCATAGTCTTGGTTAGAGATAACGTGTTGTGTCTTCGTAGGCGAATTTTGCAGCCAAGTGGAGTGGTGTCGTATCTTCGTTCTGGAGCTGTGTCAAATTTGGATGTTTGCTTACCAATATCTTTGTAGCTTCTGTGTTTCCTACCAGGGGCGGAGCCACATAGGTAAACTGGCGGTTCAGCATTGCCTCTATTGTAGGAAAGCAAGAAGCTTTATGGGGTTGGGGAGAGGAATTGGTAGGTGGGTCCGGCTGAAGTTGCACGCCGTAAGACTGGCTGAAGAGGGGATCTGATGTGAGAGGAACAGGAGAAAGAGATGAGAGAGGAAGGGGGACTTGCCTTTTCCTGATCCTCATCTGTGCAAAAAATGGGATATTTGGTGAAAAGAAGTGAATATTGAGAGGTTTCTGATTTGAGGGACAGAAGGAGATAGAGAGGTAAAACTAGAAAGGTTATGTCTTACCACTGCTACTGTTACTCCTAGGATTGCAACAATGGCGACATTAACAACTCCAAAGACCAAAGAAGAAGGGAGGAGAAGGGGACAGGGTACAGAAGAGTTGGTTGCCAATGCCAGGGACCAGGTGGTTAGAACTTAGAAGTAGAAAAAGGGAGAGTGAGCAGTGGTGTGGAGTATGGCTTTATCATTTTGCACTTTCTAAGGATGCAGCAATTGTGACTTGTGAGAGATACTACGCCCAAGCCACTCTCCTCCTCACCTCATTCACTCCCACTCTCCGTTACTTTTTGTATCATTTTTTATTTTCCCCAAATCCATATTCTAGGTCATCTCTAAGCCTTATCCGTAAATTTATTCTTTATGTCTACTTCTAAATTTTCTTTTCGATGTGATTATTGATTATTTATTTAATTTTTAATATTAATTTAAATAAAATTTTATTATCAATAATAAAAAAATACAAAATAAAATTCAGAGATAAATTAAAATTTATCAATTAATTTATATATCTTTTATTATAAATATTAGTGATAAATTAATTTATAGATCTTTTATTAATAAATATTGGTGATAAGTTTTTAAATAAAATAAATAACTAAAATTTTGCAAACTTTTATTTCTGAACTAAAATTAATTTTTAAATAAAAATCACCATTTATAATTGAATTACTTTTATTGAATAAATAAATATTTTCAATTGATTTATTTTAAAATATTTTAAATTTATAATATACTTCTTAAATAATTATTAAAATTGACTCTATTTTTAAAATTATCAAAAACAAATTTTACCTCTATAAGAGTTAAAATTCCCAATTAATTATTATTGTTATTATTATTATTATTATTATTATTATTATTATTATTATTATTATTAAATTCCTTATGTTGAATTAATGTTGAATTTGCCGGAAGTCTTCGCCGCCAGTCCATCGCTGTCCAATCAGCCCCGGCTCCAGAAAATTCCTGGCTCTGTCACTGCATATTAACAAGAGTTGTGATAAAAAAACAACCAAGTAAAATTGAAACATGAAATAAAAATATATATTCTTTAATTTACTATCAATTAAATATATTATATATTTAATTAATTAAAATTAACTATTACTAAAATCATAAATATCTTAATTTAATTTAATTTATAAATTAATTTAATAATTATTAATAAATATAATTAAATTTAAAAATATTTTTAAAAATATATATATTTCAAATAAAAATTGATTTGATAATTAAAATATATAAAATAAATATTAGTTTATAAATAATAAATTTTAAATTATTTATTTTTAAAAATAAAATTTTTTATTAATACTTTATTAATAAATATTATATAAAAGAATAAAATAAATTTAAATAAAATAATTTATTTTGAATTTTATTTAATGTATAATTATTATTAGTAATAAAATTATAAAATATTTATTTTATTTTAAACATAAAAATTAAAAATCAAAATAAAAGTTTAATTAAATAATAAATTAAAAAAGTTTTGAAAAAAAAGGTGTGGATCTAGCGAAAAGAAGTTTAAATTTTCAAAAAATTTTGAAAATTTTGCAATTTAGTCATTAAAATTTTTTCGTTGTCAGCCGATACCGACTAATATTTACATCCGATATATGTCTCCAATTTTGTACCGGAATCTCGCCAGTATGGTATGAAAATCAAAAGCTTGGTTCTCGTGCTAATTAATTTAGGGTTAAATTTTTTAAATTTTAGAATTTGGAATTAAATTTGTAATCGCTGGAGTTTAAAATTACCCTTTTGCCAGGTTATCTTCAACGTGGCCATTTAAGTGCGTAATTTAGCAAGGAATAGTATGAACTACCTTGGCTTTGTCTTGCATGTAACTTGAATTTTATGAGTCATCTTCTGCATTTGCTTTACCTGAATTTTATATGGAAGTTGGCAATCATTTTGTTGATGACTCTTGACACTTATTTAAGACCTATTATGTAGCGACATGGATCAAATGACGTCAGGTTGCATGCAATCAATGGGATACGCATTTGTAATTTAAACTTATGGTCCTTAATTGTAACTCATGATTGGTATTCATAAGAGCCTATATAATGAGGACAATTGTATTAGTTGCGTGACCTGTACGAAGGTTTCGATCAGGTAGAGGATTTGTGTATTACTTGAGTTATCAAATTGTACTTTCATTATTCTATTTAACAAAAAGTGTCACCTACATAAAAAAGAAAGAACATTGCCCATTATGTAGTCTATAAACTTTTATTAGCTATTTCAATGAAATGATATTTTTCTAATCCTTCTAAATAGGGTGAAATAACACTAAAGTTTAATGTATCCTGTAGTTCTTAATGTTGTGAAATATGCAGGTACATATATTAATATCTATATTCCAAATTTTGGAATGGGGTGTCAAGTATTGTAAATAGACTACAATTTTACATCAATAACAAGTGTAAATTTAAAGGTATGATGGGTTAAACCTAATGCAAATTTTACATTACCTCTCCAGTGTTTTACAGGTTATCTTCAACGGGCATGCCATACCTAAGATCAGAAGTATAGAGGCCCCTAGACCACTTGTACGTACATTGCGCTTTCCTGAATGCTAAGATGATTCAAGGTGAGGCATTTCACCATTCACCCATACACAATGCTCGATGCAGTGTTGTAACATCAACAAAATATCCTATCATACAACTATAGCTTCTTACTTCTCAGAAGTAATTAAAGACAACGGTTGTTGTTTCACTTTCTCAAGTAATTTGTAACAGAAAATGGTAAGAGAAAAGGCATGATGAAATGTGTCAATAATCAATATTTGTTATGTTGATTTTGTGGTTGCAAGCCCTACTCTTTAAAAGATTGTACATATTCAGTTCTGTGTCACAAATTCAGTTGTGTCTAAAAGCTTAAGTTATCTTTATAATAAATTTGAAGCTTCATAAGAGAATAAGCGTACTGCATTTTGATATGTCTGGTCTGCAAGTTCTTCTTTACTCATGTCTAGCAAAGATGCAACATAACTGAGTACCTGAAAGATTCATGGGAATTTCCTCAAAACGATCAACATGAAATATCTGAGGACATACATGAAATTGAGAAAAAGTCAAATGTGGGATAACATATATGCATAAGATGTGTCAAAATGAAGAGACCTGTACAAGACTGGTAGTGGTCGCAAAGCGTGCAGGACTTGAGACGAATAGACACACAAGCAAACATAATATGAGTCAAAATCATGGCCACCAAAGCGTCTTTAAAACATGGAAAAATAAGAAAGTAAAAGTTCTTTCCCCAAAGGTTGCCAAACATGATCGGGAAAGAGAGGAACAAAATAAGCACACCCACAGTGTGCCTACCAATATCCCATTACCTTGCAGACTCAGACTTGAAAGATAATTTTTCAGAATAAGGTAGAATGTTGTAATCTGTTATTGAAAAGAGATTGGTGGGGTCTGAGGGCAATTCTATAATATCGACAGACATTCACTAAACGCTTGGCATCAATAGTCTAACATAACACATGTTGAAGCTAGTTTTCAGATATACAGGACAATGTCTACAAACAAAACACATAGAACAATACCGTTAACATGAAGCTTGGATGACTTTTTTTAGCGACAAGAAGTGATAATGACATCTTTTGACGTTAAATATTTGCATGAAACTGCGAATATATTGTTCATGTTTTCAATATTTTCTTTGACAACTTTACCCTGTACTTTTCTCTTTTATAGCCCTGAAGTTTTTAATCTCTCAAACATCAACCTATGTCAAGTATGTTTTATGAAAAACTGCGAAATGTTTTATGACAAAATATGCGAAACAATAGGCCTCAGATAAATCAAAACTTCATGTGTAAGAATTAAAACAATATCAACAAGTGAGCAGATGAAGCGCATATTGCATTCTTAGAGGGGCCATAAAACGGATGTCAACTTTGTCTTCGATAAATAGTTGCATAAGCAATTTGGACAAAACAACTATGAATTTTCCCGATCACTAAAGAAGATAAGTCCCAAAGTATATATCTTTTTTTGTTATCTGAGACTAAAAGAAGTGGACTATGAAGAAATAATCAAGAAAAGCCTAATTCAAAAGCTGAAAGTTTTCTTTGTTGAATTTCATTCTGTTGCACAATAATACCTTTGATCTCTTGAAGAAAACAATATAGAAAGTTGTATATGTTAAGAAAGATCCAAATTGAAAACAGCAGAATTAATTTCAAATTAAAAAAAAATTCCTTACTATGGAAGGAAACTATTTCAATTTCAATTTGTCCTTAATAGTTTAGGTTCAATGAAAACTTAGAGACAGATCAAAGATCTTGTAGTGAAAAAAAAATTGTTTCTCAAAGGGAAATTCGTAATACCTGTACAAAATGCAAGTTGAATTCAGCCATCAAAATTAGCTGAACTATTATATGCAAATATTTCTACAGCTGTTAAATCATACTGGAGGAAATATTTTTCAAATCCTTGCCTTTGATGAGACATGAGATTAGCCTCTGACAAGGGTGCATAAGATTAGCCTTTGATAAAGGTGTTAGCTGTCAATTACACCTAATACTGTCAACTGCTCAAAATCATCCATATTGATGAGATATGAGATTAGCCTTTGACAAGGTTGTACAAAATTAGCCTTTAATAAAGGTGTTAGCTGTCAATTACACCTGATACTGTCAACTGCTCAAAATCACCCGTATTGATGAGATATGAGATTAGCCTTTGACAAGGTTGTACAAAATTAGCCTTTGATAAAGGTCTTAGCTGTCAATTACAGCTGGTACTGTTGACTGCACAAATTCACCCTTTGATAAGGGTGTAATATATATTAGCTGTGAGATATGACAATTAATAATGTTGACAACCCCTCTCAAATTCCTCAAATTGACACTGGTAGGTCTACAAGCATCAATTTGCCAACAAGAAACTAATGTCTGATGTATCATGGATGTGATGAAAATATTTGCAATTGGTAGTGGTAGAGTTATGTGGGAGAGAGGACTTGACGATCATAGGCCTTCATAATGGAGTGACAATCAACTTCTATATGCTCTGTGTGTTCATGATATATAGGATTGGTTGCAATTTGAATAACACTGATGTTGTCCGCACACAATGACATTGGTTGAACTAGAGAAAAACTGAACTCTACGAGAAGATCACATAGCCAAAATTTCTATGAATATTTAGTAGACATGGCACGATACTCTGCTTCAATGGAAGATTTGAAGACAGAATCTTACTTCTTGCATTTCCAAGAGATAACAGTGCCACCAAGGAACATGCACCATCCCGTAGTAGATCTCCTAGTGTCCAGACGTTGGCCCAAACAACATCACTATAGGCTTGGAGTTGTAGTGAGAAATCAGTAGAAAAAAATAAGCCATGATTGGGGGCGCCAAAGATGCATCAAATGATGTATCGAACTATAGATAAATGATGTCAAGAGGATTGCATGAATCTGCTTACAATATGGACAACATAATAAATATCTGGACAGGTAATGGTTGGAAAAATATTACTCATTAGCTCTCTGTGTATGAGAGGCCCCTCAAGAAGCTCTCCTCATCAGGTTTATATTCAAGTTAATTTACAAAAATCACTAGGTGAGGAAATAGGCATACAAGAGGGAAGTTTGATGTAAACTTCTTCCTTGAGATCACCATGGAGGGATGCATTCTTAACTTCCATTTAAATCCCCATTTGGTGTTGATATATTTGTGTATATATGACCCTAACTCTTTACATAAAACATCAAGAAATATAACACAATGCGAGGTTCTATTCAGTGAATAAAACTCTTGTTGTTTGTCTTAAAAGAGTAGAACGTTGGTTTTTTTATAATTTTGGGTCACTAGTTTTAGGTAACCTTGTGACCTCACTACTAGCACCAGTAGGGGCACTACTTGCTGATGAGTCACCCTTAGAAGGCTAATCTCAAAAGATAAGTGTGTGAGTCCCACAAGCCAGTGTGCTCAGCACGTATAATTGCGCCTCGACGTCCCCCAATTCTCTAATGTCAACTCTATTATTTCGGTACTCTTGGTAGGTCTACTCATCTTAGTACCTCACGAGGCACACCAGCTCCCTTGTACCACCATTCTCTCCAGCTATATTCATTGTGTTAGAAAATCAGAATATTTGATCTTCTAGGATATTTGATATACTTGTAAATATTTGATTAATAGCTATGATTCTGACTTACTAATTTAGGTTGATTGCAATCTTTCATTTATTTAGGCTAATTGTTTTCTAAAATAGGACAAATGACTCTTTATATATTAGTGTATTCAGTATATGAAAAGAGCAGAGAAGAATTTCAATTTTTGTTTATGGTATCAAAGCCTCTCTATGGCACTTTTAAATCCAAAAACTCTCCTCTAAATCTTGGGTACTAGTTGCCTAACTTCTTTCAATTCTTCTTCACTTCATTCTGTTTTTGGCTTCTCATAATGCCATATTCATTTGAGAGTCAATCTACTATTATTAGTACCAAAAATGAGGCTGAAACATTAGTTCAGTCAAAAGAAGAATTGCAGAACATACAGTCTTCTTATAGGCTCAATGGTCGAAACTATCTTCGATATTCTCAAGTGGTTAAAACTTTCTCAAAGGAAAGGGTAAATTGAGCCATCTTATGGGAACTAGACCTTCTGCTGAAGACGGCACATTTGCAAAATGGGATGAAGAAAATTTCATGATCATTTCATCGTTGTGGAACTTTACGACACCTGAAGTGAGCCAAACCTAAATGTTTTTAACAACTAAAAGAGAAATTTGAGAAATTGCTCGTCAAACCTATCCAAAAATGCTAGATGTTGCGGTAATTTATGAGATCCTAAACAAAATCAACACCAAGTAACCTCTCGGTCACTAAGTACTATAGTACTATAAAAAGCTTGTGGCTTGAATTGGATTACTATCAAGATGTTAAATGAAGTACGGAGAAGATGTTGCAATGCTGCGGAAGTTTGCAGAAAGAGAGAGAATCTTTGAATTTCTTGCAAGCCTTAACCTAGATTTTGATCAAGTTCAAGTTCAATTTCTTGGGAAAGAAGTTCTCCCATCTCTTGATGGTGTTTTTTTCTACAATACAAGCTGAGGAGAGTCACCGAGGAGTGATGATTAACCATCTAATAGTGATGACTGACCATCTAATAAATGAAGGATCAGTTATGAATTCCACAAAACATGGTTGCAATACTGAGGCCAATAAAAGGGAGAAGCAACCCAACCAAGAAGGGGTCCAGTGTAATTACTGCAAGAAAGCACGTCACACCAAGGATACTTGCTGGAAACTCTATGAAAAGCCTTCCAATGTTGGGGGAAAGGGAGGTAATTGCGGTACAACCTAGAGGACAAGCACACATGACAAATGTTGAACTTGTTCATAGTGAACAGCCAAATCAAGATGATTTGCATTTGCAAACTCTTAGGGAAGAGATAGAAAAGTTGAAATCCAAGTCGAAATTAGCTAAGAAACTTAAAAGCCCTTGCTCTTTGGCTCAATCAGGTAAGTCCTCTAAGGGCGTGTTTGGTAAGGAGCTAATAAGCTCTTTTTTAGCTATTTGACCCAAATTAACAGTTTGATTCATGTTAAAAAACTATTTATTTGTTTGGTTATGAGCTGGTTGGGTTGGCTAATTTAACATAGCCAGTTAATTTTTTAAAAGTTCCTTAAGTGTAGCGATTGGGGATAGTTGTTTGCCTAATTACAACATTGCCCTCTACTTTACTCTCTACTTTTTCCTCATGTGTTTTCAAAGTTGGCTTTTTTTTTATCGTACAATTATGTCGTGAAGTTTCAAAGAATATAATAAAAGAATCAATTAAACTTTTTAATCTTTATTTAATTTTATAATATTAGTTTACATTTAAAAATAACATAATATTAAGTTTTCGAACATAAAGAGTCACATCAAATTAATATTTTTAGTATGTAACTACTATATATCATATATGTGTCATACTATAATTATAGATATTTTAGTTTATTAAACAATAAAATTCATACATATTATATGAAAAAATAATAATATAATGTAACTCGCTGCATCATTCATTTTAATAGAGAATTTAATGTTGGATTATTATTATTATTATTATTATTATTATTATTATTATTATTATTACGTTTTTTGTTAAAGTTATAAACTTAATTTTTATAAAATTAAATATCAAAAATCTAAATTCTTATAAGAATATTCAACAAAATACCAAGAAATATAATATTCATGCCCTTATAATTTTTTTTAAAATCATGCCCTCATAAGTCATTTTACACATCAACAGCTAATATTAAATAGCTAATTTTATCAAGCATCTTTAATAAACAGCTGATATTATTCGCTAGTCAAATCAGTTGATATAATCAGTTATTAGCTAATTGCTAATAGAATCAGCTAATAGCTAATGCAATCCGCTGTTTGCCAAACAGGGCCTAATTCTCATGCTCTTAGCGCCTCTTTTCTTGTCCAGAATAGTACTTAGATTATAGATTCGAGTGCTACCAACGATATGCTTTTCTCATATCAGCCTTTTACCTCATACAAACTTTTGTCCTAGCAACAAAAAAATCAAAATTGCACATGGAACTTATACTAATATTGTGGGTTAGGGAACTATTTTCCTTAGTTTCACAATTATGTTAAAAGATGTCCTACATGTTCCTAAATTAGCTGTCAATCTTTTGTCCATAAAACAAATTACATGTGACTTGAATTGCAAAGTGATTTTCTATCTCACACATTGTACTTTGAAGGATCTGGTCTCGGGGAAGACGATTGGGCTTGCTAAGGAAAGGAATGGTTTCTGCATCCTTGATACTAAGGGGGACAAAAACTGCTCCCTTTCAAAGTCTTATCTATCTAGCTGTTCTATCAAAAAAGAAGACATTTGGCTCCACCATTATCGTCTTGGTCATCCAGAATTTAATTTTCACAAAACTATGTTACCATTGTTATTCAAAAATGTTGAAATGAGTAGTTTGCATTGTGATGTGTGTGAACTTGCTAAATACAAGCGTGCTTCTTATCCACTGAGTAATACTAGAAGTATGGTTCCTTTCTCACTAATCCACTATGATATTTGGCGTCCTTCTAGAGTTCTAAACATTACAGGGGCAAGGTCGTTTGTTAGCTTTATAGGTTATTGTACAAGAGTAACCTAGGTATATTGAATGAAAAACAAATCTAAAGTTGGGGAAATTTTGCCAAATGATCAGAAATCAATTTGGAGTAAGAATCAAAAACTTACAAGTGTCCTTTAACATTGTTAAAAAGTATCTAAGAAGATCTCTAATACCATTTGATGGTTTTCTTTAGTGTTAAGAAGGTGGATTGGAAGCTGAGGAAAAAGATGAAGGAAGAAAAAGCAACAAAGAAAGGAAAATCAACGAAATAAGAGAGAGATGACATTGTGGAACAACATAACTAATTACTTCCCAAAACAGAAATTTATATCCCAACATAGTCAGTTACAATGGTAACTTCACAATTTGGATAATGAGCTCCCTAATGGATTGAATACAATAATTAGCCCACAACATAGCTATTGTGATGACTTCTAGTTGCCATAACAATTATTTAAAGTTTCCTTGTTACATATATAAACTTAAGAACTTATTTTTCAAGTTGGAAATTGTTCTCTCTAAGAGTGATTCATAGTTAGGAATGATTCCTAAACCTTTAGAAATGTGTTCTAAGAATTCTTTAATGGGAATTCTTTATGCATAACCCTTGTACCTCCTTCAAAAACATCTCAAAACTACCACCTAAAAAAATTACACAATCCATTAAAGAATTCACACTTTTGTTCATGATTCCATATTAGCATAAATGATGACTAAGAGAGCACAAAACCTTATCATATAATCATCACTAACTAATGACAGAGAAAGGGGATAAGGTACATACAAGATGAATGTTTGCTGGATGATTAAATGTTTCTTTTGATGACTTTGATGGATTTCCTGAACCAGAGGTGGCAAGGAGATTGTCAGTCCTTGAAGCAGAATTTTCCCCTTCAGAATGAATCCGTTCTGTTACAAAATCATCTCCAGCAACCAAAGACAGAGAATCTAATTCTTTACTTGGTAGGGCATCAGGTGCATCTGTCTCTAACAAAATTCTATCAAAAGATACCTGAAATTCTTTGTCATTAGAATATTGAATTCTGAAAAATATAGGAATAGAGATGCTGACGCTAATAGCGAACTAACCGCCTTTAGCATTTTCTTTGCCTTTTGCTCTTTGATAGACATAAGAAAACCAGAAAATGAAAAGTAAGCGCCAAGTTTGGTGAATTCAGGAACCATATCGGGTGAACCTAGATACGAATGGAGAATAATACCAGCTGGGAAAGGTCCTGTGTTTCTGAAGTTTCCACATATGCATATTAAAGATAGTGACAAAGATTAGAAGGTATAAGAACATAGTGCATGCTAAAGCTTATGTTGAACAATATGTGATGACGCATAAGCTAGCTGAAACATCAAGCAGCCATTGAATTTGCTTAAAGGAGAGTTGAGAAAATGATTAATATCCAAACTATACAATCGGAAGATGTTCACCATGTTCTACAATAACCTAGAGGCAAAGTTAGGATTTCAAATATGAAATGCATCATCTCAACTTTTAGTTGAAATTAAAACTTCAAAAAGAGTAAACCTACCTCTTTCTCTTTCTAACATTAAAGGTCCAAAGAAAAGCTATTCAACAACCACCGGATTTCTTTTGAGGCGAGATTGACAATGACATTAATTTAACTTGAGTATGAAGATGTTTTTTGGGATACTTTAGCAACTCAGAAGTAAAGATAGGGCTAAATACAAGATTCCCCTGAACTTTACTCGAATTTCAAATGCACCCCTAACCTATCAATTAGAACTTCACAAGCTTAAATGTTATTAAAAGTTTCAATCTAACCCTTTTCATGATTCTTACAGTAAAATGTCCAGCAGTACCATCAGAAAAGATGAATTGGGCAACTGTTAACTCATTATAGCGAAGGATAGATCATTCTATGCAATGCTATTGTACATTTCAAATGCAGAGTGATACAATTTCTTTTAAAGTCTATGTATAAGGTATGAAATTAAGAGATGACAGAATGCATTAGAATTCAGAATCAGATCTTGGGGATGCCTTTTTGGATAAAAATACGAAAAACATTTCTATTTATCCATTCGTAAATGACTCAAGGTAATAATCTTATGTGAAATAGAAATAAGAATGTGTTCCTACTTCATTATCGCAAGAAGATCACCGAAAGCACGAACACAGTGAACAGAGGCTGGTCGATTCAACTCTTTTGCAAGTTCAAGTTGTTTTTGGAATACTTCAACCTACAAAGGAAACTTCATGCATCAGAAAAACTCCAAGAGCAGTATTTACAAATGAAATGAAAACTTCAAATGATTTTAAAGCTCTAGTGTCAAAATCATTAGGATTATGAATATAAAAGGAAAGGCATGGCCCATACTTTAAGAAAACTTTAGCTAGATCGTAATTACATGAGAACCTTGATGATTGAAAAGAGTCAACTAAACTATTTATATGGTATGTTATTGAGGTAGGACAGATAGAAGATATCTCAGTTAACCAATAAAACTCATGCAAATGCAAAAAAACTGGGCTGCTGAAAATTTTTAGGTTTGAAGGAGTTCAAATTTTGGGTTTGAAGTATCAGGATAAGGTTGCTAGAAATTCAGATTAGGATTATAGGGAACTAAAGTAATGAAAACACAATGATAGACAGTTGTAAGAAGCCATGAATTATGAATCTAACAAGCACTCTTAAGACAAAACATCAAACATTCCAATTTCAGAACTCAATAATCTGTAGATAAATTTAGCATTGCTCATTGAAATGTTGAATACATGTATATAACAAAAAATTTAGGAACTCTTAACTTTAGCAATACAGGAATTCCATCTAAGATGTTCATAATAGAACTAGATCCTACTCTGACAAGGATTCTTTATTCTAAATAGATTTATCCTAAACAAATTAGGACAATAAAAATAGCTTATTTTTAACTGCTATCTAATAAAGAAAACATAGTATAAAGAAAATTTAGACAATGACATAATGGCTCATTGTTTTGGACGCTTTTACTGAAAAGAAAGACAGCTGCAAACAAGAGCAGTATAGGGAGCCATAGTCAAATGATTTTAGCATTTATGTTTATTAGCTAAACTTTAGGATTTCTATTTTAATGTTTTTTTATTAATTAGGAAGTAACATCATTATTTCCTATTTAAATATGAACCTTTCGCTAGGAAGTTTTCCAAAATAAGGATTCTTAACCTTTTGTAGTTGGGATCCTAATCCATTTAAAGGGGAGGATCATAGTCACAAAGATCATAAATATTTTCACTCAAAAAAGGCATAGATGAGAGTTGGTGATCACTTACAAATCACCATTAAAGCTTTCAAAATAGGTTCCTCGAAGAACAAGAAAAGCAAAGGAAATCAAGAAGACTTTCCTGCTAACAACCTGTAATGAGAACTTACTTGTGGTCCCTTAACACTCATCTTCTTAGAGAATAATGTCATCATGGAAAATGTGTCCATTCATCTTTATAATTATGTTAAAAGTTGAATAACTCTATTGAGTATTTCTTAAATAGGTTAAAAGGAAATACATATCAGGACGGCAATGGGCCCGGCCATGCCCAAGCCGATCATTGCGTCAAGCCCGGGCCCAGCCTTGAGCCTGGACGGGCTGCTGAATGAATGTCTTTCATTCCCAACATGCTAACAAAGTCTTCAAAGGTTGTACTAGACTTTTGTCAAAACACCAGCTATTTGCTCCTTTGATCTTGCATCCTAACCTTCCCATCTCTTTTAACAAATCCATCACATATCTTTGCTGTGAAATGAATATGTCTTGCCTTGAATGTGCAACCTCAATTCCTGGAAAATAGTTCAACTTGCCAAGCTCCTTAATATCAAATTCTAATAATTTTTTTTTCAACACCAACATCTCTTCTTTATCATTTCAACACCAAGATACTTCATAAAGTTCATGCTTTGGGTATAATAACCCAATTTTTCAAACCAATTTACCTTTGTGGTGTCATTTGGCATACCTTAATCATGTGGTTTTTTCTCTCCAAATTTAAAAGGGATTAAATGATGATTTCTTCACCAAGTTAATGCTAACACTATATCAAATACATATGAGGGATCCTATAAAGCATTCTAAACATAGTCTAAGCATCAACTTCTCATTTCACAACTTCCCGTCAAAAATTTAGACAAAATAGTTTGAAACTAAGCACTAAGGTATTTGTAACATTGATGAATAGCAAGGGTGGAGCCAAAACTAGCCCAAGTTAGCTCCAACAATGGGTAGGATTACTGAAGGCCATTCTTGCTTTTAGTGACTGAACAATTGATTTTAGTATTTTTATACTAAGCTCCTTCACAGCAACCTACAGTTTAAAGGAGGTTATAGCTAATTGCAATGTTGATCAATTCTAATCATAATCACCTCCTTCCATGTATTCTTTTTTTTTTTTTAAAGATTCCTTCCATTTATTCCTTTTTAAGTGGAGTCTCTTAACATAGCAAATTGTAAATAGTTTTTGTCTTTTAGGTGCATAAAAGACAAGATATAGCTCCAAATATGGTCCAAAGAGTTGAAAAGAATGGATACAAGGCTATTATTGTTACTATTGATTGTCCAAGACTTGGTTGAAGAGAGTCAGACATTAAGAATAAGTGACTATGTACATAAGATCTTATACCTCCTAAATATTACGAATACTTCCAAGGCCCCCGAGTGTGTGAATATAAACATATATGTTAGTGTAAAAAAAACTTTTTACGATTTCAATAGCACTAAGTTTTGTTTTGAGAGCAATTGCTTTAAAAGTGTAAATAGAAAATACATAAATATATATATAATAATTTTTTTTTTTAAAATGAACTACCTTAACAAAATCGTTTCTTTTAATTTATTCACACATCAATTTAATCACTAAATAATTATAAAATTTATTATTTTATATAAACTTTACTTCTATATGATTTCTTAGCAAATCTGGAGGCATTTTGTGTTTATTATAAACATAGTACTTTTTAATGTACAAAATTATATGAATTAGTCTTTTAAGAAAATTTAAAGCAATAAAATTATCATCACTATTTTAAGAGATTTGAAAATTAAAAAGTATTCAATGAATAATTTTGTAAATACATTTTATTTTAAAATATTAATCATAAATTAAAAAATTATGTCATTCTAACTACATCAATATTAATCATAAATTGATCAATTTTGATGATAGAATTAAGTAATTAATATTGTTGTTTAATATTATCTCTTTTCATTTTTTTAGTTTACTGATAATCACAGTAATTCTCAATATAGTACATTTTATCATTAATATATATTAGTTTTTAATTTTTAAGATTAAAAGTTTTAAAATTTAAAATTTTCTCCCCACTAACATTCCTAGCTTGCCCGAAGGAATAGGATTACCAAAAGCCACCAAATAAAAAATATATAGTTAATACAAATAACAAAACTAACTTTGCCTAAATGGAGTTTAAGAACATGACCTACTTTGCTCCAAATTTGGTGATTATTGGAGCATAATCTCAAGATTCCATTTGAAAGTAGACCAAAAAAACTAAATAAGTCTCATAAAATCGATCTAATCGTGATGCTAGATGTCTTCTTCAATGCATTAAAAGAAATAATGAAGCAAATGGTCTAGTTGCATTTTCGGAATGACAAAAGCCACTTGAAATTTAATAGTATGAAGCCACTCATTGAAGGAATGCTTTACATTAACCTTTAGAAAAAAATAGCCAAACCTGTTCTCTGAAGTCAATCGTTTTTCCATGAGAACCCTTGTCTAAACCAATCTGAAAGGTTGACAACCACATCTTTTGTCAGATCTATCGACCAGCGTTCGAAACTTCACCAATAGCAATGAGAAAATTCTTTCATGCAAACATTCATACTAATCTAGATGAACCGTCAGGTAAATGAGCAGTAGGTATGTAAAATCACTTATGTCAAAGCCTGAAACTGGAAAACGGAGTTCAACGAGACTAATAACTAGGTGCCAGACTTTAACCTCTCCAACTGCAGCAGAGGGAGTGGCCTCAAAATAGTCTTTGAGTGTAACAAACCAGTTAGGACTCCTTTCTGTAATAAACCTGTCAACAAAAGGAGAACCCAATAGACCAATTGAAACAAACAAGAAACAATCGACCTCAAAAATCACCAAAACACAGTAAAAAGCTGGAAAGGCCACAATGGAAAAAGAGTAGTACGTGAATTCACTTACCATGGGTGTAAACCAAAGCAGGGGATAACAGAAGGATAGCGCTCACCCATCTCTTTAACCAAACGCCAATCTTTCTAAATTTGAAGACAAGCAAAAAGGATTAGGAAAGGTGAATATCTAGAATTAATTATTACCAGAGAAAACAAAAGTAGATGGGAGTCGGAGCAAGTACCTCGGAGACTCCATTAACAGCGAAACGGAGAACGCCAGTTTCAAGGGCGGTGGCGATGAGGTGAGGAGCCTTGCAGAGGATTCTTGGGTCTTGAAGGTGACAGTGCGCATCGAAGAGCTTCATGTCACGGTTAATGGTTTAAAAATTAGAGCACTTGGACGTAAATTTATACAGAATGTCGGAAAGGGGGAGAGCGAGAGAGAAAAAGTAGGAAAAGAACTCAAGATTACAGTCATATATGCAGTAGGCATGTGGCGTTGAAAAACATTGACAGGCGGGCCTATCTCACGGCTCGTGTGGGCCAAAATGGCCTGGGTCCACAGGTTATTTATCTAACTTGAGTTAGCCAAAACATTTACTATATTTTTAAAATTTTTGAAAATAATTTTAAAATTTATAGTTGTATTTTTAAAATTTTATAAATTATAAATTATAATATAATCATTTATAGTATTTTATAAAATTATACAAAAATATTTATATAAAATAAAAGATGTATAATATGAACCAATTTATATTTATTAAAAATATATAACAATGATAATGTTGTCATAATTATTCCCTGTAAATAAGTCAATTTAGTCTTTTTATTTTATTTTTCATATTTACATAATATGTACATTATGCATATATGTATTTATATTAATCTTAAAAATGAATTAATCACTTATTCACTTTATTAATCCTAATTTATGAATTCCAAAATAATATATAAGTAATTTGGTTATAAAAACAAATATGTATTTATATTTTTTGATTTGTTTTTAT
>JAOTAY010000006.1:15657803-15677113 GCA_025629805.1 Erythroxylum baracoense
ATTATGATATAATAAAGTTATTGAGATGTATGTAATGGTATGGTATGATTAATTAGGACATTTAATTCAATTAATTAAAATTTTAATTGAAAAGTTAATAAGGTAATAGGTTAAAAGTTATTGTTAAAATTATGAATTACATTAATTACAAAATTTTAATTTACTTAAATTATTGATTAATTATTTTAATAAATAATTAATTTTTTTAGTGGTAGGCGGGCCACGGGCAATTCGGCCCTTCCACTGTTCCACGGGCCACGAGCTGGCCCGCAGCCCGTCCACCCCGGCCCTTAGCCAGTGCTTCATGGGTCATGGCTCAACCTGCCAGTCCACGTGCCATACCTACCCAGCCTGTGGGCTGGTTTGACCAGGCCAAACTCGTTGACCATGGGTCGGGCCAAGCCAGGCCAATATTGACAGCTCTATTTTTCAGGCCTCCGTTTGAAACTTTCTTAATTCATTAACAAATTTGATTCAATTATATTAATGAAATTGAATTGAATTCAATTTATACCGTTTAGAACAAATTTAACAATATTATAATTGAATTAATTACACTCTTTGAAACATATTTTTACCCTTGGCTAAAAAATAATCTTATTAAATAATAAACATTCACATTTATATAAAGCAAGTTATAAATAACAATTTCATTATAAGTAAGGATCGCAATGGGTAAGGTTCGGTTCGGGTATTACTCCTTCGGGTATTACTCTACCCATATCCGTATTCATTTTGTATGACTCAATTCATTATCTATTTAAAATCTATCAGTTGATTTACTACCCATATCTAAATCCATTGGATTGTTTAGGTTTTGGATATCTATCGGATTGTCTAGCACATAAAAATATAACTTCTAAATAGGAAATATAAATAGGAGATTTTTGCGAACGCTACAAATCAAATTTACTTTAATAATAGTAAGTCAAGATTTTGATTTGTATGTCTTAAAAAAACTATAAATTGGAATAATAAAAATCATAATGTTTAGTGCAAAGACACCATATATTTTTCACAATCAAGAACTAGAACAAAGACAGAAATATCCAAAGTTTCAAATTGTCTTTACGTGAACTTCGCAACATTCAAAACTCTATCTGCATACAATTTACATTATTATCATCCTATAAGAAAATAAAATATGATAAAAAAGGTGAGGACTGAGGAGTAAAGTAAGGATTTTAAAGTTGTTTATTGTCAGAAAATATTAATATTTTGTTATGTTTAACCATAAATATTCAAGAAAAACAGAAAAATAAAGTTAATAAAAAACGAATAGGGTATAAGTATCCATCAGTTCGGTTTATCACTAGACTCATATGTAAATTCATATCCACATCCATTTTTCAGCAGCCATTTAAAATCCATTTTTTAGCCTCCATGTTTATTTTTTCGGGTCGGGTGGTGCAGATATTAATCGGGTTGAAAACCCACTGCCATCCCCAATTATAAGTTATCTAATAAAAAAAGTTCATTATTAAAATGAAGAGAAAAAATTGATTGTAAATGACATTAGGTTAGACCGAGCTATAAAGACAATAGAAAATTATTATAATTTGGAAGGTAAAAAATGCATGAACAAGCAGTAGTTCTTTTGCGTTGACAACTATAAGACACTATCAATTTTTAAAATTTCACTTCGAATTACATAATATCATCACAAGCTTAACATGTCTTCCGATGATAAGGAGACATAATATCATTATATCAGAAAATTAAATAAAAAACATTCATACTTGCATAGAGCAAGTTATACCATCCATAAAGTTCCACACTTAAATAGAGCACGCTATCAAAACCTAACACCAACCCATCTTCCTAGACAACCAATATAAACGTAGTTCAACTGGATATGTAAAAAACACACCAATAAAGTTAAGATACTCTACAATCCAATCAACTGCTTCCAAGAAAACATGTCCTTCCAATCCTAATTCTTTCATTGCTTCAAATATTTCCTCCTATTTTCTAACACTAGGGTTTGTGGCTATAATAGCGTTTTCAATTTCTTCCATTGCATTGGACATAACTTGTAATTCCGAAGAAATTTTATTTTCCACTCGTGCTTTTCTTTTCTTACCCGTGTAGGATGGCTTCGACACTGAAGGAGTTGATGATGGGGGAGCTTGAGTTGTTGGTGTTGTTGGAGTACTCTCGCTTTCAAATGGATAAAAACTCTCTAAATGAACCTCATTATTTGCTTGCATATTATCAACGTCTTCAATATTCATATCCCTCATTTCCTTTTCTCATCTTTGAACCTTCTTTTTTGCACTTTCAGCTTCAGATCTGGTAGTTCTATCTTTCTCATAGATCTCGCGAACAAGGTCCAAATAAGGTAAAGGCTGCCCTCGAATATTTTTCACCTTTTCATTAACCTATTAATCAAAATACAAGAAACTATGTCAACAAACTTCATACATAAAAAATAATACAAATATAAAAAAATTTAACTAGGTAAGCATTAAATAAAATACTTGTATCAAACTTTGCCACACCTCTAGAACAACTTTAAATGTCTTGGTAACATCATTCCATCCAATTCCACTTTTTCCATCAAGAAATATTGCCGAATGCATTTCTTCCCTTAAAGTTCTCAGGCGATTTATAATTTTGCTCCAATCAATCTTAACCCCAAACTTTTCATTAATTTCCTTTATTACCTCTCTATATGCACTAGCACTAAAATTTCTATCCTCCTTTTGACCTTTATGTTTTTGCACCCTAAGAACTTGAAGCATGTATGTATCCATTTCATAATTCCACCTAAAATATCCATAAGCTTTTTTCATCATAATTCACCTCTACGTCCATTGTGTCACATATTATTTCCAAACACAATCCAACACAAACTATCTTATACTATTATTAATCTTACTTTTCTTAACAACAAATCATAAACAAATCATAAATAAAGTTACATAATGTAATGACAGAAATTTCAACAAATCAATTTCAAGAAATGTAATCATTCTACATATGTGTAGCTATACTATTTCTTATTATTTCTTCTTTTCTACCATCTTCATTTCTAGTAATTCCTCCAAAGACATTATCATCCTTATGATCATTATTCAATAGCTCTTTATCAACTTTTGCAACAAGTTCTTCATCCGGATCATATTGTATCAAAAAGTTATGTAAAATACGACAAGCTAACATAATTTCAGATAATGTGTTCACATCAGATCTTGATATCTCAGATAAAATGAAAAATCTAGACTTAAAAACACGGAATGCCCTTTTAATTGCATTACGTAATGAAGCATGTCTCAAGTCGAATAACTCTTTTGCATTAGTTGGAGCCTGTTGAGAATACTCTTTTAAATGATAGCGAGTGCTTCTATAAGGAGCAATAAATCCGGACCTCATCATATATCCAACATCAACTAAATAGAATTTACCTATAAATAAAACTATTTACTATGTGATTATTGACAATAATATTTTTTGTATATAATATGGAATTTAATAATCTTCAACTAAAAGATACCTTGAGTAACAATGAGCTTATCTTCTCTAGCTAATGCATTATCTAAAATTCTTGAATCTGAGGCTGAACCTTCCCATCCAGGTAGGACATATGTAAATTTCAAGTCAAAAGTGCATGCAACCGAGACATTCATTGTAGGATAACTCTTCCTTCCTCTATACCTTGATATATTTTCCTTTGAAACTTTTACTTTGATATGTATTCCATTAAGAGCACCAATACAATTCTAAAAAGTCCATAGAATGTATTAGAATTTTTTATTAATATAAAAAAGTATGTTTTGTATATAAATTGTTTTAAAAATACCTAAAAATATGGATAAAATCTTCCTTCGCTATTGATTATTTCGAGAGGGACAACCAAACCATTTGATTGAACCAAAAATTGATCCTTAAGGGTAATTATTGCTCTGAGTACTTGATAGAAGTGACGACTAATTGTTTCAGTAGATTGTCGGAAAAAGAAACTTTGTGAACGAGTACTAACTCTACCACTTAAAATATGTAAAAATATTCCAACTTGTTACTCAACCAAACTATATTGGTTATCTCTTAACAGTCCCCTCCCACGAAAAATTGAACATAAGTGAATAAATGCATCATAACTCATGCGTAAAATGCTACGTGCATTATAATGTCTCTATTGTGGTTAGTAATTCTTGACGTACTATTTCTCTATGACCTCTACTTGGATGCACTAGTTTTCTATTAGCCGGAGACATATATTGATATATATAACTCAAGCAAATCAAATAACCCACATAAGCTACCATAGCAAGTAGAACATTTCTTTCAAATACCCTCATATCACCTATATTTAAATTTTATTTATTGTCATAAAACAAGTAGAAAAAAATCTTGACGTTGGCTAAAAATTGAAAGCTAAATTTTAAAAAAAGAATAGAGAGGAAAATGACGTCCAAGATCAAGCAACTAACATGCATATAGTGAATACCCAAAAAACAAAAAACTTGGAAGTAAACGACTTTGAGATTGATTGCCTTTTGTCTTATATTACACAATTGGAATTGGATTTAAAATTGTGAAACTATCATTTAAACTTGTGAAACTATCTATTAAAAAAAAGCTTCTGAAACCGAACTAAAAAAAATGCTCTCATCTATATAAATGATAATATATTTTTAACAAAAAAATGAAGAGTGGTTCTCCTTAAATTTACCTGGTCGATTAGTCCAAAAACAATTCTAACTATATATAGTACTTGCAAATTATTTATATTCAGTCAAGTCCTAATTATGGAGCATCATCTGCACTTGTTTCATGCCATAAAAAAAATAAAGAGTATAGCTACAAAACAGAAGATTTGAAAGAGTTGCTAGAGTATTTACATTTAAATATATTTCCACAAGCAAAAGCAAACAACCAATTGAGCAAGAAAAAAGGTCATGAAAATCAGGACAAACTAATGCAACTCACCAAGACAATGGAGACTTGAGGATGCTAATTGGTCCAATTACAAGGTCATGCTCTAGCAAGCTCAAGGCACAATTTCAGATTTATGCACAATCTTTTGTTTCACAAGAACTTCAAGAAGTTTTGTTGACCAAGCTTGGGGAAGGGCTTAGGGAGACGCCTAAGCGTGTGTACACATTGGAGGTATCAAACCAAAAGGGCTAACACTTAGCCAATTTTCACAAGCATAAGTCTAATCAATAGGTTTGGGCTTATTTTATCTTGTAAAGGGTATGTGGACTTCTTTTGGACTTTGTCATGGGCTGATTTGTGTTAAGGGTGCATGTGCGTCATTAAAAAAGTCATGTGCATGTTTTATTTTAAGGAACCAAGCATGTGGGCCTAGTTTAAAAACCCAATATGCCCCTCTTAAGTTATTCTTCTATGTTTTATTGTTTCCTTATCCTATTTGGACTAAGATTAGGCAATTTTAATTAGTTTTGAATCCCAAATCCGTGTGGGATTTGTTTTTAGGCAGATTTGTTTCAAGAAAGCCTTTCTCGATGTTTTGGGCTTTTTTTGGGATTTTTAGGTTATCTTTGTTAGGGTTTGTATTGCACAAGGGTATTTAAACCCTTATTTTATGCGTGAACTTCAAATTAGACGTGAATAAAAATTGAAAATTCTTCTTCCAGAGCGAATTCAGATTCTTGCTTGTTTTCTCTTAAGGATTGATTCAACTTATCAAGTAAGTTCTAACTTGTGGTGTTAATTCAATTCTTGCAATCTTTATACTCTTTGTTACCAATTCCTTGCTGTTTTAGAGGTGGAGGATCGTGTTAGATTGATTGAATTTAGGTATTGGAAAAAATTATTAAAACAGAGGTGATTCAAACATTAACTCTAGGTTGTTGCCATATCATCTTTGGTATCAGAGCCTATGTTTTAAATTCGATCTTTATCTTTAATTTTCTGTTTTTTCTTGATTACTATAGTTAGTTCATCATTCAAAAATGAAAAAAAGAAAAAAAAAGGAATCAAAAAAGAAAGAATGATAATTATATCACGATAACTACAATTAGCTAATTTATTGTAAGATATAAATCAATAGTTTAAGCAAACATAATGAGATGCTTGCACCTCCTACATCCTATGATTTGTCTGACACTCATTTTTGTAGTTTACAATTTTTTCGTTTTTCTTTTCTTTAGTTAGATAACCTTATTGATAAGTCATATTATTAATTATCTTATATTTATAATTCATCTCTCAGCAAGAACACGTTATCTAAATAGCCTAAGCTAATTGTTAAAATAAGATGTCTACATGTAATTTTATTTTTAAATAAGGCCTAGTTATGACTAACGTTATTAGTATTGATACACACCAATCGTATTCCAATCTCACCAATTGAAATATGAACGAATTAAATCAAATTGAGAATCGGATCAAAAATGAATTCATAAGCAATAACTAGTGCAAAATCTCAAAATTTTCTTGAAAAAATAAATACACGTTTGATTCCAGTTGAAACAAATTTAACCAGTTCATTCGTTGACCCTCGCCATTCTTGAGTTCCAAATTCTGTTTCATTTTCAAAGACATTAGATTATTACCGTTCATAATCCACAATCAACCAATACCAGGCTCTACTTTCATCCATTTATTGTAAAGTCCACATCTATAGAACCCAGCACCATTTCTCACCTTTACCATCCGAATCAGGGTCCAAATTGCCCTGTTTATACACTGAAAGGGATTTAATTAACTGTAAGAAACATAAGACCGGCTCAAAGTGAAAAGAAAGTTTATTTGACCTTTTTAACTGCCCGATATAAGGATGGAAAGAAGGCTAAATGCGATTCCATAGGAATAAAATTTACTATGAATGTACTCTCCTCGTGATAGGAAAATTTAAGTAGAAGATTAGTGACTAACAGGACTTTTACAGCAAAAGAAGTGACTAACAGGACTTTTACAGCAAAAGAAATGATCTTACTGTTCCATTTACAGGACGACACAAACTAGAAGTTTAGTCTTTCCTTGTAATTGCAAACAATACTTGATCACTTCCGTGCCGCTGCTTCATTAGGGGTTCTGGTAGTCATCTGGTCAACTGCATGCACAGTGGTCTGAAGCTCCTCCCATATGGCTTTATACACCATCCTTTGCCTATTCACAGCCGACTGTCCTTCAAAGGCCGATGAGATTACATCAATGCTGCAAACAGACAAACAAGAATCCAATCTCCGTGTCATTCACAAAAAGGTACCAAATATCAAAGCTAACACAGTTAGTCAAATTCATGAGACATGATATGAAGCATAATGCATACCATCTGGATATGATCAGATACTTCTACCAATATAATGAACCATGTCCAGGGTTATAATGTTTGTGTTAGATTTTACTCATCAGTCATGGTAACTGAAGGATGAAACTGAAAATGGAGCAAGGATGGTTACTGAACTCCTGCTCTAAGGTCCAAACTAACTTGAGCACATATATCAAGCAACAAGTCAACTTCAATTAGGAAATCCCAACTGAACTAAATTGATCTGGTTTGGCCCTTCCACAAAATTCTAAGGTACTGGAAAAACTGGATATTAAGGTGATATAGAAGTTGTATGCATATAAGATTTCTCTTAACACTATCGATATGCCCTGTATATATCTAGTCTAATGTGTCTCATGGATTGTTAATTGAACCTACATTATTGAAATAACTGATCAAATTAATGAACCTCTCCTGAACTCAAAAAGAGTTGAATTCCATGACGGTAGTAACTGACTGTACATTCTTAATCAAATAAATGCCTCTCTGTTATTACTGACTGGTATTTCTAAGGTCAGAAATGACATCACGTTATTGATTTTTAAAGACTATGCACTTATGTCCAATTCTAATTACAGCATGATTGGTTCACATTAATCCTATAGGTCCTGTAACAAAGCTCCCAAGCATCCCAAGAGATGTGGACTCGCCTAAGAACAAATTCTAGAGAATTCAAAAATAAGTTTGAAATCTCAGCACGAAAGCAAAATCAAACAATTAGACCGACTTTTTGCCTATAAGGAACAAAGAATGCCACAAAGTAATCTATGATACGTTCTGAATATAAATGATGAAAGTAAACCAAGCAGAACAGAAAACTTCGTATCATATTGATGAAATTCATACCCCTTTATGTAGGGTTATATATGATTCTTATTTTAATTGAAAAAATAACGACTAGTACTACTTAAATAGAAAACTAACATGCTAATTCAATCAGGACTCTTAACTACCAGAATTACTTCAATTAGGAAACTAGTAAATAACTAATAAACAATATTAAACACATTTTGAGCTTAATAATTAAGTAAAGTATAGCCCGATTACACAAACAAAAAGCAGACTATCGAATAATCCTAAACTAACAAAATTAGTCCTGATTTCACGGGCTTATGCCTCCAAATCTTCTCGAACTTTGGCTCTTGTGGTTGAAGTGATAGGTACATGTAACAAATCTCTTGATTGGATAGTTGTGCTTGTATCATTGCCCATTCGTCAAAAAGATTTGTCCTTGAATCTTCAACTATGGATAAGAACAAATAAGAGATATGGATACTTAACAAGCTCATTGCAGTTTAGTATGGTATACCTATTGACCCATAATGACTGTCATTGAATAACATCCATAATCACTTAGCATGAAGGGCTTTATTCACAACTTCAATAAGATATATATCATGCTTACCTTGCTTTGAAAGATAATTTGAGTGTTGATTCTCCTTTGGAAGATATAATCAAAGGTGAATTGTTTTCTTCCCCAAAAAGTAAGTGATTTCATTAACAAAAAGTTATATACAATCAAAAGGTACAAAAGATCTAGTGTAATACAAAATATCCAGATAACAGTATAGTGTTTCCCAGAAGTCAGCTACATTCGTGTGGTTAGTTCAATGCCCATTGCCTCCTCACGTTGTTAGATAAGTGAGCGGCTATTCCTCTAGCTAACAAAGTAAGCCTGCTTTGAAGTGTTATCTCCTGTAATATACTTTCTGTACTTTTATCATAAAAAATGTTTTAATAAATTTACAAATATATTTATTGCAAGATTTCTTGCTTTTTTATTCGGAGCATATACTATGAAACACACTTATCAACTCTAGGATCAAGTTTAGATCTAAATTGAATAGATATATGAACAAAAACAGTGAGTCTAAATCTTGCCAAAACCTTTTTAATTAAGGTACTTGGTGACATTGTCCTGTCCTTGATAGATTTCACCTAGTTCAATTGTTAATTCATAGATTTGGGACTGATTTCCCAGAATTCTTTGGGTGTTGGATAAGACATATAGTTGAAGCTGATATCCTCTTCCATGGAATTTTGCTAGCCATGTAATGACAATGGAGTTTTCAGCATCCCCAATAGCAAATGTAGGGTCTTCCATTACTGGTGCCTTCTTTTCTCCTGTCAATTATCCAATTGCCCTCGACCACACAGATAAATTTGGATTAACTGAACCAGTGACTGAAATTATCAACATTAAGTTTGAGGCTGGTGATTTGAACTAGATGAGAATCAGTGCTGGAGACATGTTTTCCAAAGGTATTTGATGATACAACAGCCCCAGGTATTAACATAATGAAGGACAACTAAAGTTTTTCTTCGTAAAGTCAGAAACTAAGCCCTTGCTATGATACCATATAAGCTGAAATGTATGATTCTATTATTCAACATGTGCTTCAAACTACATAACAGAGCTACTTATAGGAGAGAAATTATAAACCTTAGAACTAAATAATCTCTAAATTTAATGCTAAATATAGAGTTCATTATTTTGTATCATTGAGTAAAAACTAAAAAGTTACAGCTGTAAAATCAACAGGATTTTAGCCACATCAAAGCAGAAGTCCTGATACCAATATATAGAGGAATGATTATTGTGCTCATCGGAAGGAATTCATATTAGATTTTAATGAAAGCCCCATGACGACCAATTGGGAGATTTAACTGCGCCTGAGTTACTTGGACCTTGAAACAAATCTTGAAAATCAGGGAATGTGCCAGAAGCAATATAAAGAAGGCGTCATTTTGGTACTATAAATGGCATCGCCTTTGCATAGTTTCATGTCAATCAGATCAACCACAGAAGGATTGGAAGCTATTGGTGGAGAGGAAATGACTGTTTTAAACAATCCTAATCGACCAAAGGAGGATCTCCCATTTTGGAGTCATCATTCCTCTTTAGTATTCACAAATAGATCATATTTAATCCTCTTGAAAGCCTCCCAAACTAGACAAGAATGGTGGGGACTTGTGTGGTTTACAAACTGTCTTCTTAAAGCCAGTTTCATTCTTTGGCTAGCAATCACAAACATACCATAGACAATAGATAACATACGCTTTATTGCCACCTCTTCAGCTTTATCCTCCTGTCACCTAATAGTAGTAGAATTTTGAATGTCCTTATACTTCCTATATATGGACCTCTATGTTAAACCATAACAACTTATCTTGGACTGTCAAAACCTGGACTTCCACGGTCAAATCGGCCATTTCTGTGGCTCTTCGTAGCTCTAGAGACACAACCTCCTTCAAACTTACCCTCAGCTTTATATGCAATTTGGCGAAAAAAGAACAACATAATTTCCAAGCATTTATTGAAAACAGCTTCTAAACTCACTTACTGTACTCTACTATGGATCAAGGACATCAATATGGCAAACAGGTTAAGCAAGAAAATGAAGCCAACTAGTGCTCTAAGATGGAATGTCTAACTGCAAAAGTATGGGGAGCTTCTACAGATTTTGTCTACTTCAATGTTATTTAGTTTATGATCTTGGGCAAGTTTTTGGTCGTGGAAACTTTATTGACTTTGTGGCAAAAGCACAATATTGTCAACTATATAGACAATCCTCCTATATGTAAGCCTCTTTTTGAATATAATTCTTTTTAACTTCTGAAAAAGAAAAACATTGAACATAATAGCTAGAGATGGTACATATATTGCAATTTTCCTTTCTCACTCTGATGTAGAACAAATAGAACTATTAACTAGTAGCTAAAAAAAAAAATATTAGGACATATGACTGATATTAGGTTGTTAGAATATCAAATGTCAGGGCTGAATTTAGGCTAGGAATACTGAAATTTCAGTTTGGCATAATTGGGTTTCACGGTTTGATTACTTGAAATTTGGGCTTTGAATTTCAGGCTTTAATATGGTTGGAATTCTGTGAAGAACACAAACAAAGGATGATGGGAAACTAGGAATCACTCATAGGATCTAAAAATCACTCTTAGAAGAAAGCATCACACCTTCTACTTGAAAACTCAAGTTTGTAAAATTATTTCACATTGCTTGTCATTAAAGGACTAAGCATACACATATTTATAGACAAGTTTTTAGAACCATTATTCTAGTATGAAAGAGTTCCTAAAAAATTTAAATCATATTCTAATAAAAATTCTATAATTTCCTAAACAACTAAGATAACATATCTAAAATAGAATAATATATTTAACTCACTACTACTTCTTATCTAATAATGAATCCTAATATAATCTAAATTTCAGCTCTTACCTTTGATATCAACTCGATTCTCAATCCTCATCCCACTAAATTAAGGCTTGTGGTTGACTAATTTTCTCTCTTTTATTTCTTGTATATACTTTAAGCTCTTTTGCATCACTCTCTTTTTGTAAACCACCTAGTGTAGCTAAGTGCCTCTTCCACTGAAGTCCCTTTAAACTTTCCTCTTCAGGGAGTTCAAGTTTTAAGGCAAAGGGTAGTTCTTTTCTAGAAATTCCAGCAACATATATCAAGGTCCAAAAATAAAGTTACCGAGTTCAAGACCATATTTTGTCACAACTTCCTCAATTTGAGCATCTTGTGCTTTGGAGGCCTACAACTATACAATTATCTTCCAAAAATGCTTGCTTAACTAGTTGAATAGTCATAGGCACCTTTATAGTTACACACGTGTCTTAGGAACTACTAATAGCATGACCAATATAATCTCCACAATGATTAGAGTTATGCTTGTTGTGAGCAAGAAAAGAGCATGTTGAAGCAATTGCACCTACTTCATGACACAAATTCTGCTACTTTTTTGCTTATTTTTGTCATTTGAGCACCTAAAGGTGCTTCAGCAATTTCAAATTTACCCTGTTGTAGCTCAAGGCACAACGTACAAACGTTCGTCTTGCTTTTATGTCCATGGCAATAAATTCAAGCACTCCAACACCACCTTTTTCAAGAGTAATTAAAAACATTTGGAAGTCAAGGAAATTTGTTCCAACACCCCACAGACCAAACTACAACTGTGGGAAGAAAAGGTAATTTGTATAATTATGTCCAGATTTTGCAGGGATTATGTCCACAACATCTGGTACTAATTATGTTAATAAAATTAGGAATAGAGTATCTCATAAATCATAGGATCTAACAAACCCGTACAAATTTATTTCCAATATTGCACTAGGATTAGTATGTATAAAGCTAATGTATGTCTATTAGTTATATATGAATAAAATTTCTCCTTCAAATTCTGTCATTTCTATCATGGTATCAAAGCTACAGGTTTTCTTAAAACTAAAACCTTCAGTTGTTTAGCCATTCCTTTCCTTGTGCTCTATTTTTTTTATATCAAAACAGAGTATTCTTCTATTTGTCCTACATCACTTCCTCTCCTCCAACTGCCTCACCACCCGCAAACAAGATCCCCTCATTTTAGCTCCTCCTCCATCTCCAACAGTCACAATAGAGAAGGAAGAAAATACAAACCAAAGTTGGTGAAGGAGGTGAAGATTATTGAACAAAGTGCTACTTCTTGGGCTTTAAACAAATTGTCAAAAGGACCCGCATTTTGGATTCAAGGAATTTTCATTCAATCAAAAATAGCAATCCCTAGGACTAACCCAGGAATATTCACAATACCGATACTTATTCTCACTTTCCTTTTCACAGGTTAAAGGAGAACTAAGAAAGTAAAAACACAATCAGTGTATCTTTTCAATGCTTCTCTCTCCTACAAAAGCAACGTCATAATCATTGTTGTCAAAATCTTACAAAAAGATTTTGTCGCAACCCTTGATCTGCAACTCAATTTCTCAAATCTTCTTATAATTGCTTGGTAATTCTTTTATTTTTCCACAAAAAATTCTCTAATCACTTTCACCTGAAGCTATTCTTGTTTATATGAGATTTGCATGCAAGCACACAATCTATAGTATGTTTTATGGTTCATTTACTTTTGAGTCAGGATTGTTGTAAAGAGAAATTGACTAGTAATGGTAATTCTTGTGCACTAAGGAGAGATACCACAAATGAGTAAGGAAATAATTGTTCTTTTTCTACCACTTTGCTTCGTTTTGCTTGAATAAAGAGGATTTGTCCGTTGGACAGCTACTACTAAATACACATGACTTAGGTTTTGTCCTTTAGGCCTATAAAGAAAACATCATAAACATCACCCCCTATAGCTTTGTATTTAATGCAGAGAGCCAATTAGTAATGATCTCAATCTCCTATATCATTCTACATACGTTACGCAAGTGGTTTGTGTTTGAGCATCGAAGCGCCTATTTGAAATGTCAAAGGCCTACCAATGCTAAAATAAAAAAGTACGTTGAGTATAAAATCTTATAGATGCCTAATATCATGTATGTCACAATTTGGAGCTGACAATATTCACTTTTGGTATTCTCTATTAGCTTCATGGGATACTCCATGTAGTTTTGGATAAGCAGCATTATTTAGTTGATGTAGCTTATAGCTCAAATTATGTGATGGATGGTTTATCACCAAGCAATGAGAAATTAGTGGATAATTACCTCTTATGTGGCCGAAATATGGATCAGAAAAGAGGAAATGTAGCAACATTTGATTATAAACTAACTTTTGCATTTAGAAGGTTCTAAAAAGACACTATTAAGAAATATAAAAGCAATTGTTCAAAAGAAAAAAAGAGTGTTCTGAAATAAAACAAATGTCAAGGAATTTGATTCACATTGAGTGCAAAGGTGATATTGAATAGTTTTGAAATGACTTGTACGCACCAAGTGGGTATTCCAATTCAATTCCAATTTCAATTGTCAATAGGGTTAGAATTTCAACAAATTTGGCCCAATTTGACAACATCAAGAATACGGTTTGTTGTACATCACAAGATTTAGTAACCATAGCAACAATTCTTTTACCATAATTCATACTTTACGTCTACGCAATTATGTAAATTCCTCTGAAACAAAGACTTGTAAGCCTAAAAAGTTTTGATATTTCCAACCATTTTGTTTGAAATTAACTTTTGGTGGACAACAGATATCATGTGCCAATATAAATTGTATCATGTGGAATGTGGTAGATATATGCATTACACAGACAATAATTTGTTTCCTCCCGCAATGAGCAGTATGTCGTGTAGTAGAGGACATCAATGACATCTTTTTGCATCATCTATTTTCACTTGACAAGGGAACATATTTATAAGATTCACTTATGAGTTGTTTAGATTTTATTTAACCAATAATCATTTGTTGTCCATTCTCCATCACCATTATGAACCGAAATGAATAACCATCACTTCCAACTTAAATGGCTATGAATACTACAGACTCGGGGCCAAGCAGAGAGCTTCCTTACCCTCAACAAGGTGCTTGTAAAAGGGAACTTATGCAAATTATGCAATATTTCAATCATTTTCATTTTGGATTTGCGTGTCTAATTTACTCTATTACAAGTGGTGCCCTTTCTAGCGAAACCAAAACTTGTACCATGTAAATAGCAATGTATATAGCAAAGTTATAGTGATCACATGGTCAACCTTCTCTAATTGAGTTTAGTATTTATATGCATCATTTTTAAGGTTATAACATGAATTATTGTATAGCCAGAGTTTATATATACATACATATATATAAAGAGAGAGAGAGCGAGAGAGAAGACAAAATAATAGATGTTGGAATGTAATTGTATGAAGGATCATTTATGATTCTCTATTGTAAATAATTCCAAAGTTCCTTATTAACCAAAATGTCTACTATTAACAATTATAAAAAGATTTTGATTTCAAAAGCTACTTCATTCTAATTGATTCATTCTTACCCCATGGTAATATGAATGAGTTATGATGTAAATTCAAGCTATGCTAATATGAATTAGTTTGTTAGCACTGATAATGTTCAGCTCATAGTTAAGCACCCCAAACCTCTCATAACATATGTGCGTAGGGGTAAATTAGGGAAGGGTACAATTGCCACTTAGACAGGTGGTTAATAGTCGGTTATGGAGAGAGAGAGGAGAATAGCATATAGAGATGACTACGGGAGGGTAAGGGAATCAATAGGAGAAATATACTGATATTGTATTTGGCCTGGGAACTCTTCCCAGGAGGAAATATATTGCTGTATACACTCTATACGTAAATAATAATACAATCTCTACAATTTCTCCTATCAATTGGTGCTTTCATTGAGAGACCTTGAGAGTGGAGATTGTATGCAAACTAGGGTGGAGTCTAGAGTTGCTGCAGTAGAGGCGTCTCTTAAGAGGCAGGAATCATCCCTCTCGGCTCAAGAGGGGATGGTTAGGTCACATGACACAACCTTGAAGGACCTACGCACGTAGCTCAGTTCCTTGATGGCCATCGTCAAAACTCTGGCTAAAACCCAGAATGTGTTATAGTAGGAAGTAAGGGATGGATTTCAGACATTGCTGGCGAAAACATCGTAGCCGCAGAACATCGGAAGTGACGGTGACGGACCATCAGGTTTCACTCCGCACGTGTCCTCTTCTGCTGGATGCGTGAGACCTGTGTATCACTCGTCAACCACCACTGGAGGAGATAGGCTGACAAGTGTCCCGTAGAGCACTGGATTCCGTCGACAAGGAGATCACGTGCCTTCGGTTGCTTCTGAACATGCATGGGAGGAGTATAGGAATGCTACCTGATGAGTCGATCTCCCGGTGTTCCATGGTGATGACCCATTCGCATGGGTCACGAGAGCTGAGTCGTATTTTATAATCCACGAGATCTCGCCTAAACTTCATTTGCCGATGGTTCAGGTTTGTATGGAAGGGATGACGTTGTATTGGTATATGACGTTACGTGAGTTTGACTCATGCATGACGTCGGAGAAATTTAAGCGTTCGTTATTTGATCGATATATGAGGGGAACCCGATTGAACAGCTAAAGTCGATAACCCAGAGAGAATCGGTGGACACGTACATTGAGGAATTTGAGAGGGTGGCTTCGCAGATAGGACACTTTCCAGAGGAGTGGTACATGAGCTGTTTTTTGGGGGGTTTGCGTGAAGAAATTAAGAACAGGGTCAGAACCCATGACTCACCAACTCGGGTCAGGCTCATCTCTGTTGCGCGGAAGGTGGAGAGGGAGTTGGTTGGAGAAGGAGTGATTCGGCCTAGAGAGTGGAAGCACAGGCCTGGGAATTTTCCAGCAAGTTATGGATCCCGACTAGGAACCACTGGTGTGCAGCGACCTCCGCCAGTCACCATGGTGGGTAACAATAAGGGAGAAGCGAGAGAGCCACCTAATAAAATTCGAAGTCCCGCAACAGAGGGTAACCTACCTGGGGGCTCAAAATGGAGGGGCACCAGGAACATATCTTATGATCAGCTTATGGAGAGAAAGGCCAAGGGTTTATGTTTTAAATGTGGGCAGACTTACGGTCCTTTGCATTGGTGCCCAGACAAGGAGTACAGACCAATCGTGTTGGAGGGAGATGAAGAATATATGGGAATGTCAAATTCGGAGCCAATAGAGACTAAAGGTCAGCAAGAAGATTGGGAGTTAGTTTGCAATGCATTGGAATTCAAGGAAATAGGGAAGGACCCAACCCCATCCACAAGGTCTATGATTTTGATAGGTAAGCTTAATGATATGCCCATTGCTGTACTGGTCGATAGTGGGGCCAGCCACAATTTTGTATCCAGTAGGTTGGTACGCACTATGAACATCTCCATTACTCCTACTAAGACATTTGGAGTAAGGTTAGGTGATGGTCATCGGTCCTTTTCACAAGGGATTTGTAAAGGAATTAACTTGGAGTTGGATGGAGAAAGGTTCGGGGTGAATGCTTATGTCTTTGATATTGGAGGGCCCGACTTAATCCTAGGAGTGGCTTGGCTGGAAACACTTGGTGAGGTTAAGGTTGACTGGAGAAAGATGCGTATGTCATTTATTTGGAGGGGTACCGAAGTTACCTTGCAAGGAATTGACATGCAAGCTTCATCCCCTCATACCTTGCAACAGATTTTACATAATCAGAAAGTAGAAGTCGAGAGGTTGTTGTGGTCAATGGGTTGCGGTGAGTCTTTTCCTGATGAGCTGGGTACCTTGGATGCAGTTAAATTTAAGGAATTGGGTGCTGTTTTATTCAGATTTGATTCAGTGTTTCAAGAGTTTAGGGGACTACCACCTAGACGGGATCATGATCATGCAATCAATCTAAGGGAGGGAGCAACACCTGTGAACATTAGACCCTATAGACATGCTCATCATCACACGGATGAAATAGAGAGACAGATTAGAGAGTTGCTGGATACTGGGGTCATTAGGCCTAGTATCAGTCCCTTTTCAAGTCCAGTCATCCTTGTCAAGAAGAAGGATGATTCTTGGCGGTTGTGTGTCGACTATCGAGCTTTAAATAAGCTCACGGTGCCTGATAAATTCCCTATCCCTGTGGTAGATGAACTTATGGAAGAGCTATATGGGGCTAAGTATTTTTCCAAGGTTGACTTACGATCGGGGTTCCACCAAATCAGAGTGAGAGAAGAGGATGTCTATAAGACAGGGTTCAGAACTCATGAGGGGCATTACGAATATCTTGTGATGCCTTTTGGGCTCATGAACGCACCCGCCACATTTCAGTCCACTATGAATTCCATCTTTAAACCTTTCTTACGGAAGTTTGTTTTGGTATTCTTTGATGACATACTGATTTATAGTTCTGATTGGGAACAACATTTGGAGCATTTGGCTTGTGTTTTACAGTTGTTAATGGATAATCAACTGTTTGCAAATAGGAAGAAGTGCATGTTCGGCCAGAGTTCTGTAGCTTACCTAGGCCATGTGATTTCGGCTGTAGGGGTAGCCATGGACCCCTCCAAGATCAAGAGTATTTTGGAATGGCCTATTCCTAAGAATGTGAAAGGAGTGAGAGGATTTCTAGGGCTTACCGGATACTACCAGAAATTCGTCAAAGATTATGGTAAAATTGCCAAACCCCTTACAGAACTTAGCAAGAAAGATGGTTTTAGTTGGGGAAGTGAAGCACAAGAAGCATTTGAAGAATTGAAAACAAGGATGACTACTTCACCGGTTTTAGCCCTACCCGACTTCTCTAAAGAATTTTCCCTTGAGTGTGATGCTTCGGGAAGGGGTCTTGGAGCTGTTCTAATTCAGGAGGGGCGCCCTATAGCTTACTTTAGTAAGGCATTAGCTGACTCTACTTACTCCAAATCAGTTTATGAAAAGGAAGTTATGGCAGTAGTGTTGGCTATTCAGCATTGGAGGCACTTCTTATTGGGGAGGCATTTCAAGGTTTATACTGACCATAAAAGCCTGAAGCACCTTCTAGATCAGAGGATCCCTTCTATAGATCAGCAGTGTTGGCAGGCCAAACTTTTGGGATTGAATTTCGAGGTGATTTATAAACCTGGGAAATTAAATGGTGCTGCTGATGCCTTATCAAGAGTGGAGGATGATAAACTACTATTTTCAGCTATTTCAGCTCCCTTTTGGTTAGATTGGGATGTGGTTAGACAGGAAGTCAAGGAGGATGCTAGCCTTCAGTCCATTATGTCAGCTCTTCAACAAGACCCAACTTCTAAACCTGATTACCACCTCCGAGATGGTCTACTGTTCTACAAGAATAGGCTTGTCCTGTCAGCAACTTCGGTATTGATACCTCAATTCTTGCATGAGTACCATGCTTCCTCTTCAGGTGGACATTCTGGTTTCCTTAAAACTTACAAGAGACTGGCTAGTGGGTTGTTTTGGTCAGGAATGCGGAGTACAATCTAGAAATATGTCCGGGAATGTGTTATATGTCAGAAGAATAAATATATGGCAATGACTCCAGCTGGACTATTGCAGCCACTATCCATTCCGCAGCTGATTTGGGATGAAGTTTCCATGGATTTTATTACGGGTCTTCCTAAATCTCACGGCTATGAGACCATCTTAGTGGTGGTGGACTGCCTATCCAAGTATGCCCATTTCCTACTTTTAAAGCATCCTTTCACCGCAAAGACTGTGGCTGAAGCTTTTATCTGAGAGGTAGTCAAGTTGCATGGTATCCCCAGCTCTATCTTAAGTGATAGGGATCCCCTCTTCACCAGTAACTTTTGGAAGGAAATATTCAAATTACAAGGTACTGCCTTGAAGA
>JAOTAY010000006.1:15682498-15694977 GCA_025629805.1 Erythroxylum baracoense
TTATTACACATAAGAGTATAATTACAAAAAATAGAAACAGGATGATAAAACCAAACATGTTTTTATTTTTAGTTTTTTATTACAAATCTCAACTAAATAGGTTTTTGTTTTTCAGTTTTTATATTACAAATCTCAACCAAACAGGTTTTTGTTTTTTAAGAAAAAACAGAAACCAAAAACAACAACAGAAAAACAGAAGTGGAACCAAACGGCCCCTTAGAACTCCATTCAATCGAATACACACTCAAATCGCATTGCCTTTAATTCTCATTTAATACAATATTATCATCATGAAGATGAGCCTTATCATTATTAACATTCAAATTCATTGCACTAAAACACATATCAATACTTTCTCATAATAAATTATCTTCCAAGTCACTCTCATTTATCAAACATAGTTCCTCAGAAAACTCAATTAGTCAAAAGATTAATATGGTCAAGACAAATTGGATCTATAGAACTATTTATTTTATTAAGAGTCATTATAAACAAATAAAATTAATTTATTAAAAAATTACAAGAAATTATATCTAATTTAATGATAATAATAATAATATTCATTTTTCAAAGCTTTAAAATTTATCAAATAAAGACTAATTTGTTCAATCTTTTGCACTCCAATCTATTACTTTTCTTATAATAAATGAATTCAAATACGTTCTAATTCCTTTCACACCCTATTTACAAATTAACTCAAAATTTGAATTGCAAACTGTTGTAATTCTGGAACACTACTTTCTAAATTAGCCCCATCAAGCAATGTAAGATAAAAAAAATAGCATTATAATCAAATTAAAGTGATGATTAATTTTCAACAAGTAATAAAAGCGAAAAAATATATAACTAAATTAAGTTTGTCTCTTTGACAAATAGTAATTGACATCCCAAAATCACTATAAGCATCCTTATAAATCTCCATTTATGAGCTTAAGAGATCTTGTATTATCCGATGGGTAATAATTGTTGAAATAGTTGATTACATTCTCCTATTAACTTTAGTTTTCTTTGTAAAACTTAACATGAAATCGACACTAAGAAGACCTATCTCTCTTTGATGACTACAAGATAAGGTGTGTACAAAGAAGACCTATTTTTCATATTGGCCTTGAGTGCTTCCTTCACCCTCTTCATGGCATCATAAAAATAACTCATTGTTATCTTCTCATCACTAACAGCCAAATGAATTACCCTTATCAAATGCTCACAAACTTAGATGACAAGTTGACATTGAGACCTAAATTCATTATCTTTAAATATAATTCTAAAAACTTCCAATCTGGCATTAGACCTAAAATGCTAGGATGCAACTCACTTATCACTTGAAAACATTTTCCTCAATTCCTTCTTCATCATAATAAAACATTAAAGTGATAAGAAATTGGTTGCAAATCTAGCAATAGCATAACGACACAAATTTCTTCCATTGGTAAAATCCTTTCTCATTAAATTTAGGACTCATCATTATAGATGAACTTGGTCACCTTTTTTACTTTTTATACAGTCTCATCAATAATATGAAAATGCCTAGCATATCCTATATTTTTCAATATCAAGTCCATGCAATGTACAACAAAAGAAGTATAATAAAAAGAATTATACTTCTTTACAATCTTCTTTCAGGTGCTTTATAAGCATAATCATTATCAGTAATGAACTAAAAATATTTTTTAGCCCAACTTCATTGTTTGATAGACCAAATAAATGTATGTCCCATATATTTTAGATTTATCACCCCCAAGTCTTCCATACATTCTTTAAAGTCTATTAAGAAATTCATAAATTGCAGTGACCCTGAGCTTTTGAAATGTAGATGGTTGAGTTAAAATCCCCACAGATCTTCTAGAACATAGTGATGTTACTGCTGACAGTTTTGAGATTATTCCATAACCTCCTCCTCTGAAATCCAAAATTGCTCACATATGTAAAGGATATGTTCATGTCAATATTCTCCTGCAAAAAGAAGATGTTAAGGTGCATTGCTTAATCATTAGAATCCAGTAGGTCCACTTTAATCTCATCAATTTTGGGGCCAATGATGATTCTACCAAAAGCATAGTGATTGTGATTGGTGAGCATTTTCCATTGAGAGCCCAAAATGCTTAACTTGTAAGAGATTTTCTAATCTTATTTTTGTTTTGAGTAAGCACACTATGAGAGGCTTCTCCCTTATGACATAATCCCTTAAAGCTGATAGCTTGGAAGGATAGTTTATGCCTCTAATATTCCAAGTTATAATTGACATATTAAAGAGATTAGCCTTTGGAGCTTTTCCTATTGCCCCTTTGTGATCTTCTTCTCTCCACTATTTGAAACTTATCACTACTTTTAGCTCATTATTTTCCTTTGGAATACATATTTGCTTAACTAATGAGTTAGCTTTTGGAGTTTTAGGAGGAGTTACAAAGTCATCTGCATTTATTGTTGTAACAATTGATGCCCTGGATTTTATGTTATTTCAATTTTTAATACCCTCTGTAAAGTAATTAATTCCTTCTGGAGTAGCATATATGGCTGGTACTTGCATAGTTCCCTTCTTCTAAATTTCACTGCTAGTAATAATTGTATCCACATTGTTTCTATTTCCTTCTATCTCCAGGTTTTGATCATTCTTGTTAGGAATTGTCCTCAAGCTTCCCCCCTCCTCTTTTGCGTTTTAGTTCCTTTAGCATTAGTAGTTTCAAAAGTAGGATTTTGCTTAGGAGGGGTCAACACATTTACTCTATTCTGCACTTCTATGCCCTCTGCATTTGTGTTTAGAAAATTGTGGTTTTCTATAATCTATATATATTGATCTTCCTCTGCAATCCCCATAAGCTCCTGGTAGCTTTCAGATTTGAAAGTTTTCCCCTATAACTCTTCAAGTCTTACCTTGTGACTTACATGGTTGCTTCCAATGATAAGAGATGGCTACGATGTCTTTCCATAACTTGTTATCATCTCTTAATCTCATTATCAGGATTTCATTTTGGATGATCCTTTAAAAGTTAAATAGTGACATATATTCTTGTCTAACATATTCTCTTCTTTTTAGCAGTGCTCTCATCCATATAAAAGGGTCTTTTGATGTGGCTAGCAAAAGAACTTAACCCCTAAGTAGTCTAGTACTCAAGGGGTACATTTTGAAAGTTTATCTAAAATGGAACGCTTTGGATCTTGATGGTTTCTAATCTCAAGCTGGCCTGCCAGGTTTATAAGAAAATTGGTTGATTGCCTAGATTCCATAGACCCTCTTTAAGTATTTTGTGAGCTTAAGAGGTTGAGGAGAATGTCAATAGGATGAGATTTTCCTTTGAAAGAAGAACATCTGTTAATCCTTTATTTTCTAGATTTTGTTGGCCCATCTTTGTATGATTGGAAAAGTTGGTCATTGATCGAAGAAGAATTCAATAACTATGGACTCCCACCTACGTTCTCCCTCTTTTAGAATCTCAGGATAAGGACAAACAAGAATCTACTTTAGCATCTTATCATCTCATAAAAGCTACATAATGTGGATGAATGACAATCTCAACACTCTCCATGCATGGCGACTTAGAAAATTCATGTAGGCTTGGCTAGCTTGACTTAGGTATGCATCTACATCTATGATTACCTTCCTCCTTCTACACCCTCCCTTCCTTCTCTTCTACTACATATTCTTTAGAAAACCTAATCTGTTCTTTCTAGGGGCACTCTAGTACCACCATAACATATTTATTCTCCTACTATCTTCCTTACTTTTCAGCCTTTCATAACTGCCAAAGCTATTAGTTTCCTTCCTCAGCTTTGGTCCTTGACAATGCAGTCTTTAGCTAACATTCGTAAGGATGAATTCCCAGCTTTGCCTTCCCATATCCTTCTTGATCCCCCACCAAACCAAGCTCTACCCAACACCACCTTTAGCCTTCACTTCCCTAGAAAAGCTGGAAGCAAGTAGTTGGGGACCACTAAGCATTAATTCTCATATTCAAACTTCCTACAGAGATAGATGGTAAGCTCATTGTTCGTTCGAAGATTGAAATACTAGAAAAGGGTGCACGAAGTTGGGAAGCTACCTTATGGATTTCTTCTTTGATCAATGACACCCTTTCCCAATCATCCATAAATGGGCACATCAGTTATGGAATAGCAAAAGACTGGCATATGTGTTTCTAATCGAGGAAAATCATATCTTGTTCACTTTTAACTTAACCTCTTAGGCCTATAAAATACTACAGGAAGGTCCTTGGCATGTTGGAAACCAACTTATATTTCTGTACGTTTGGCAGCCTAGCCTGAAGTTGGAATCTATCAAAGTTCAGAACATCCCTCGATAGATCAATTTCCATAATGTTCCATTTGAATGCTAGACTACACAATAATTGAGTTCCCTTTCTAACTTTATAGGGAAACCCTTATGTATTGATGAGACTACTACAAAAAAAAGGGTAGGATATGCTCGTATATGTGTTAGCGTTTGAACTCTCCAAGGAGGTTCCAAATGAGATACCTATTATGAGACTAGGAGAGGGAAACAAACTATGGGAGGATACTGTTGCAATCTCTTACCAATGGAAGCCATTTCCTAAACAACACGGGAAAATATGTAAGGAAATTGGGAAAAAATTCCAACAGGGAGCTATCTAGAGTTAATGGGGACTAAGTTAACTGAGGAAGAAAAGACTAACACCAAGATTGGTGGTAATGCCAACATTTAGCTTCTAACAGAAGTAGAGAATCCGACTGATGCAATTGATTAGCCTCTTATCGAGTCTCCTTACACTGATCAAGATACTATCCTATAAAAACACAACCCATTTGATTCTCAAATTAACTGACATCTTGCCACTGCAGACCCCATTATTAAACACACTTCTTTGACTGAAATTGTTTCTTCTAGTGAAAAAATCATATATGACTCTTTATCAATTCTTCAAACCAATATTGAAACACCTACAACTAGAACTCATTCATTAAGAAACCAATATAGGAAGGATGTTGGCATTTATCATAAGGATTTGAATATGCCATTTCAAACAATAGAGAGGAGAAGATCTTAGAGGAGCAAGAGTCAAGGCTCCAAAAACAAACATATTTAATATATCAATTATCGTATGGAATGTTTAAGGATTAAACTACCTTACAAAGCAAGCTACTTTAAGGGATTTTGTTATAAGGAAGAAGCCTCTAATTGTAGGATTGCTTGAAACTAAAACAAAATCAGAGAATGTTGGTAAGTTAAATATACTGGAGTCTTTTTAGAAGTAGATTACCAATCATTCACTACATGCACATGGGAGAATTATCATATGCTACAAGGTTGATGATATTCGAGTGGAGCTTCTCAATTCGACTGATCAGATCATGCATATTAGAATATCCTTTTTGTAAGAGAGAACTGACATTTTTATTTCTTCATCTATGCTAGCAACTTCGGGTTCTAAAGAGCAGGCTTGTAGAATGATCTTATCACTTTCAGCAGAGGTCCTGACTTGCCTTGGTTGATATGTGGCGACTTTAAATCGATACTATATAGCTCAAGGCTTAAGGCACCTGCAATCTCAGAAACTATTTAGAAGATTTCAAGCAATGTGTGGACAATTTGGGTTTGATATATCTAAAATACATAGGCCATAAATATACTTGATCAAACAAACAATGCTTAAGTTGGTTCATTTAAAAGAAACTTGATTGAGCTTTAGTTAATGCCAAATGGCTAGCACAATTCCCCAATAACAATGCAATATTCCAAGATCCTCTCTTCTCAGATCATACCCTAATTAAAATAGAGAATCTATTTCATATGGCTGCGAGGAAGTATCCACTTAGATTTAACAGCTACTAGGCCAACGATTTGGGATTTAATGATTCTTGCAAGAAGGAAACTGACTATTTCTTTAGAGGAAACAAGCAATTCATATGTGTACAAAAGTTAAAGGAAATAAAAAAGGAACTTAAGAAGATCCTAAATTCAATAAGGGACTCCACTAATAAAGTTTTATCAAAAGCTAGAAATGAATTCTTTGAAATCCAGAAAATCCTTACACTTTCACCTCATGATCCTTTACTTCTAGCTAAACAAAAGCAAGCTTTACATGCTCACTGTTAGTAATCACAACTCTTTGCTTCACCAAAGAGTCAGGGTGAATTGGTCCAAAGATGGAGATAGGTGTTTAAAGTTCTTTTTCAACTTTAGCCTAAAAAAATAAAAATGGTATTTGCTCAGTTACCAATAATGAGGTATTGATGATTCAAAACTACATGGACATTCAAAATAAGGTTGTGAATTACTTTAATAACCTACTTAGAACCCCTAACTTAGCATTTGTCTCTTATGCAGACCTCACTGAAATTAGTTCAAAGAGAATTAATTAGGTGGATAATGAAATGTTAAGTAAAGTTGTTGAGGAAGCTGCATTTAAGATGGATGATATGAAAGCTCCTGGTCTTGATGAACTAAATGGCTTATTCTACCAAAAATCTTGGGACATTGTAAGTACATTTGTAAAAAATGCTATGAAAGAATTCTTCTCATAAGGTGTGCTTCTTAAAGAAATCAACAAGACATTCATATTTTTTATACCAAAAGGATCTAATCCCACTTGTTTCAATGAATTCAGGTTCATTACATGCATAAATTTTCTTTACAAAATCATCTTAAAGATCCTTGATTGAAAATAACAATCACTCCATTCATCAATGAAAACCAAGGTGCCTTCATCTGCAACAGACAACTTAGAGAGAATATATTAATTACGAAAGAGTTGCCTAAAGGCCACTCAAGAGCTGATTCAACCCCCAATTGCAATATCAAAGTTGAATTTCATAATTTTTTGATAGTCTTAGTTGGAAGTTCATATGGAAGATGATTGGGGCTTACATATTTCCAACAATATACATCAGTTGGGTTAAGGAATGTATCTTTACTACTAGTTATTCAGTTTCAATTAATGGGAGACCCTTAAAATTTTTCAAAACTAGGAAAGGACTTAGGTAAGGGGACCCTCTTTCCCCTACATTTTCGTCTTGTGCATGGAAATGCTTAACTCCATATTCAAGTACGAAGTGGCTTCTAATGCAAGATTTAAACACCATTCAAAATGCAAGAAAATTAGGTTAACTAACCTTTCTTTTACAAATGATTTGCTTCTTTTTTGCATTGTAAAATTGGAGTCCATCCACAGCTATATGAAGACTTTTGACAAATTCAAAACTCTCTCTGGATTGCAGATTAACTTCAACAAAACTCAATTTATTATCTAAAAAGGAGCATCTACTATGGCTTCTCAAATTGCTTCAATCACTGGGATAATGGAGAAATCACCACCTCTACTATACTTGGGTTTACCTATTTCAACAAAAGACTCACTTTCCTCGAATGCAATCCAATTATAGAGAAAAATCCAAAGAAAAATTAGCTCCTGGGTGAATTAGTTCCTATCTTTTGCAGGAAAACTTCAACTTATTAAATTGGTTCTTAACTCTCTACATATTTATTGGAGTTCACACATTTTTCTCTCTAAAAATGTTATCAAGACAATAGAAAGAAATTTCAAGGACTTCATATGGAACAGTTGACTAGTGTAAAAGGAAGTGCTAAAATCAAATGGTCAGATATTTGCTATCAAAAAGAAGACAGGGGACTGAGTATTTCTTCAAACTCACTACTCAAGCACTTATCCTGAAAAGACTTTGGTGGATTCCTGAAGATAGAAACTCGTTATAGATCAGATGGATTCATTCCTATTTTCTCAAAGGTAGAAGCATATGGGAAGTAAGCAAGAATGCTACCAATTCTTACTTTCTAAGCCAATTACTCCGCTTGAAAAATCTAGTCTAAGATGACATATCTTTTTCCATCGGTAATGGGAAACTGATATCCTTATGGTTCGACAACTAGTGAGGTTAGGATGCTCTCATTAACTCCTAAAGCATGCTACTCGTTAACTCCTAAAGCATGCTAAGGAACTTTATCAATCTCCCTCTCTACACTAATTTGGACTCATTCATCAATGGGAGCAGTTGGCAATTTCCTATTAGCCTTAGTTATTTATAACCCCAACATCCTCCTAATCCTCTCAACCAGGACATATTCTTCTAGCACAATCAGCATACTCACTAACTCTCTAATAAAATCATGAGAGACATATTAAGGGTGAAGAAACTAGTAGTTGAGTGGCATAAAGTCATACGGAACAAACTACTACTTAAAACCTTTTTCTCCTGTGGCTTGCTATGCATAATATACTTAACACTGTAGGTTGACTCAGGTATTTAAACATCGAAACTTCCTATCATTTTGTTTAGCACATGAAGAAACAAGGGACAATTTATTTTTGGCTAAAAGCCCAAACTGGGGCTTAATCTTTTTGAGTTTGATCAATTTAGAACATTAACTCCAAATTAGCTCATTTAAGGGCTGCCATTTCATAGATTTGCTTAACTAAAGATTTTTTGGACAAAAATTAGGGCGTGTTTACACGCGTCGTTACATGCAACTCGTTTAGTGTTTACATGCCACTTTAATATACGTTATTTAGTATGGACACCACGTAGATTTTAACAAAAAATTAAATAATTGCTTAAAAATCTGACTTAAAAAACAAAAAACACTTCCCTGTTCTTCTTCAATAAATGTTTGTCGTAAATAACCCTAAAATCATTGATGAATAGATGTTTCACCCTATTTTTCTTCCCTCGGTTGTGCCTTCACTCCAATCCCTAGACGCATCATCGCTTATGCCTTCTTGTTAGTCTGAGTGTGAATGGGTGGTAAGGTTTTTGGAGGTGAATGGGTGGTAAGGCTTTTGGAGATCTGAAACATACATATGATGGGATTGAAGACCGAAGTAGGTAATGAGAGTCATAGTCCCTTCTACGTTTTGTATTTAAATTTATGATGTTTTCATATCCATTTTATGCTATAACAATGTTACATTTACGTAAATAATTTTATCTTCTTTAAATGAGTTTGATTATTGGGTTGAATAGTGTGTTGACGATAATTAGTTTCCATGCAAATTTCTATTATACATTTGGATATAGGATATGATCAGGTTTTCTATTATACATTTGGTACTTATCCATATATTGATATTGTGTATGTGCTGGGTATGACATTCATTGAAGATATGCAGATTATTAGGAGCAAACAAATTCAGTTCTATAGGCATCATTTAGCTATTAGTGGGTGCACAATCAATATTACAGCATTATCCTGTAATAGTTATGAAGGAGCCCAAGTAGTAGTTCTTCAAGATAATGAGGTTGATTAGAGGATTCAATTTGGTTGTGATTTTGTGTTGGGTTGGAATTTTTAAAATTTTCAACTTTGGTTATAGAAGGACACGTTCTAAGCTTGATATGAGGTCATACAAGCTGATTTCTTCAACTTATCTAGTTGAATGGGACTATGACGGAGAGGCTAAATATTGTTACTGTAACTTGAAAGCACCTAGATGGACTTCACTGATGAAAATCCAGGAAGAAGGTTTTATGGCTGTCGACTCTTTCAGTTAATTTCGATACATTTTATGTTGTTTTAGCTAAATATGTTCATATATTTCATTAACGAAATATTACTTTTTCTTTGATGGTAGAGTGAAAATGTTTGTGGATTTCATGAATGACATGATCAAAGATTTTGTCTAAAAGAAAGAAAGAATATTTTAGAGCTGAAAAGCAGAGAGAAGATGCTATATCATCAAAATAATCTATTGAAGGCAGAAGTGACAGAGTTAAGAGAGAATGAAGAAGAAACTGTGCAAGCTAAAAGGATTGCAGAAAAGTTGAAGTTGAAGAATGAGTTAGTTGCTACGACGACTAGTTATGAAACACAATCAACAATGTGTTGGAAATGGTGCGCTTGTTTAAACTTGTGTTTAGTATTGTTGCTTATGTTTGTTAGTCTAAATAACGAAGACAAAAAAGGCAATAGTTGTACCTATAAAGCCTTACCTAGAAATGGTTTTATGTACTAGAACAATGTGTAAATGTTCTTCACCTAGGCTGATATGGAAAGTGCAAAGTGTTAGATGTTTGAACATTTGCTGTATTACTAATTTGATGTTCTTGCTTAAACAGGTTTGATGTTTTATGTAGTAGGATGAACATATTTGATGTACTAGGCAGAAGATGTTTGATGTAAGCTGGGAAACCACAATTTAAAATCTATATAACAATGCAATGGATTCCAAATGCAAAATATTGCAGTGTGCATTATATTTCCATCTATAAGACTTTAAGCTTCCCCTGAAAAATACAAAATATTGTAGACAATTTTCACAATTCCAACCAAGCTTTCGTCACCCTTCCATCATGCTTTAACCACCTTCTCACCATTCATAATGTTCAACCAAAAGGAAAAAACGAACAAGAAATGAAATTGAAAAGGTAATGAGAGTCATCACCAATAATCATTGCTTAATAAAATTATTACAATCTATTATTGTTCAGTTCACTAATAATCATTGCTTAATAAAACATCACAACCCTTGTATAGTTCACTAACAATTAAATGTTAAGATGGCAATTTTTTCTTTCACTTTCTCTTTGAAGATGTAGTTTGACTTTGTTGGCTTGAATTCATATGCACAATAACACCTTCCTTCTCAATTGCTAATTTTTGCCTAAAGTTTAGTAGTCTCTAACTTCTCCTTCTAGGTTGTACCAAAAATGCAAATGCTTGTTAAGTTGTATGAATTTATGTTAAGTAAGAATCCGAAAATTTTACACTTACATTTAGTATCTGAAACCCTGTGGTTTCATTTGTGTATACCCCCATCCCTTCCATCCATTTCTTCATCTTCCTATTTGCTTCTTGTTGAATAGAAGAGTATGTCACGGACCTTTTTCCTTTATTTTTCGCTTGAGAATTTAAACTACATCTGCTAGCTGCCAACATCCTCAATCTGCTTCTATCATTTGCAACAGCATAACCAGGCCCTCTTCTCCCTTAGTTTTTGTTCTTGGCGGTGGCTTTTGAAGATGTACAGATATTTGTTGCTGCTTCTAAAGCACCTCCAGGTGTTGGGAGAACAACTGAGGCTGTTGCATTTGCACTCCTACTTACATTAGCAATACTTGAGGTGTTGGCTATCCCTGAGGTAGTTGTGGCACTAGTAGAGAAGGACACAGTAGTAGAGGCTAAGGTTGAGGCAGCAATAGATGCTTTTGCTCTTCTTTTACCTTTCTTTCTCCTTTTAGTGTTGGATGCAGATTTGGAGGCACTGACTGGGTTGTTAGTGTTGGTTTCAACTGTGGACATGCTTTTGGGGGTTGGCGGTGAGTTCGTTGTGTGTTGCTCCGTATGAAAATCATTTGACTGGTTTGGGTTCGTAATTTGAAATTGGCCTAGAACTTGCCATTCATAACAGTTAGAACACAATAAAAAAACCTAGAAGATTACCATAACTATGGAAAAGAAAAGAATCTTAGCTATACCATAAAAGACAAAACAACTTAGAAATTACCTCTCGACCCTTCCAAGGATAGCCTTTTTTGTTGTGTCCTTCTATATGGTAGAGGGAATATGTAATTATCATGCCCCTCCTAAACACATGGTCAATAACTTGCTTTTTGTTTGCTTTTGTATTCTTTTGAGGCTCATCAATGTCCCTTTTCCTAGCTATTTTGGGCCTACCAGGCCGTTGTTTGAATTCTGGTGGCCTGATAGTTTCTTCATTAGTAATAGGCCAGTCTTTCATACCAGGCATTGATTGAATTGCCTTCCCATATGCTTTCACATATTGACTCTTCCATAACCAACTCGAAGTGTACTCTTCAATATTAACCCTGCTGTCTCTAATAACATATATAGTATGTGGACAAGGAATGACAGAGAGGATATATCTCCTACATGAACATATTTTGTTATAAAGCCTCACCACGTATCTGTTATGTCCATGATCAATCTCATCCCCTCCTTCTCCATTATGATGTAATGAACAATGTTGAGCAATCATGGAACTCTTCTCAATTGCTTCCCATATTCTTGGTCCTAAGTTACCCTTCCACTTTGCAGCCTCTTTTCTTTTTCTCACAATTCTTTTCTAAGATGCTCAAATAGCCTTAGAATTGACATTTTCCTTACATCAACTAGAGTCTTATTAAAGGTCTCTCATAAATTATTGTCAACCAACTCAATCATAGAATCTTCCCTTTAGAAAGCCCAGCACCATTGCTAAACTGCTACATAACTCTCAATATCTTCTATTGCCCTTTGGTTCTTGGCTTTGAGCTTATCTAGAATTTCTTCATATTCCCTTACTGTAAGGATTTAGCAAATTTCCAAAACTGCTCCTTCATCTCTTCCCCTTTATGTCCTCTTCCATGCCAATTGACATAAACATGTCTAGCACAAAACCTGTGCTCAACATCTGGACACATCGGCAATGGCTCTATTAAGTCCCTATAATGGCAAACATATCCATATCATAACAGTTACACTCTCTATGAAAGTAAAAACAAGTTTGATGTGAAACTTTTACCTTTTGTTGGTCAGTCATTATAGTCCAACC
>JAOTAY010000006.1:15714725-15748911 GCA_025629805.1 Erythroxylum baracoense
GACCCGAGGTTGTGCTATATGCAATCCTTGGTTAAATTTTTGAAGTAACCCTAAGGCGACAATCGGACAAAAAGGTTGTTTCACCCATCTTTATTTATAAAGATATCTAGATTAAATTAGTTATTATCTCAAAAGGACAAAACTGAAGCATATAAGTCTTAATATTGCTTCATTCAATTCCTTGCTGCATAGGCTAAATAAAATGGTTTAGGGGCGTCACCTTCTATCTATAATGTTCCCAAGTTGAGTCTACTTGTCCCCTCTAAGTAAGGATGGCAATAAGCCGAATTATGGATCAATTTTGTCTATTTTATGAAAATAATTTTTTAAAATTAAAAGTATAAAATAACATTTTTTTAATTGAGTTCGGATTTGAATAGTCCAAACTTAAATTTATAGAAGATTAAGTTAAGTATGTATTTAAATTTTATAAAAATTTTAACGACTAAATCATATACTTTACCTTAACAATATTGAATGATAATTGAATAATTCATTATAATTGACGGGAATATTTCATTCAATACACAGGAAACTTCTATACTATTTATGCATTCTGTCTTACAACTAAGTTTACTACAGGGATCACCAATTTATGGTAAATGATCATCTCCTCTATTTGTATCCCTAATCAACGAGCTTCCAGGCACATCCTTCCTTCGTTTCTCCCTCTAACCGGGTATTGTCCGTTTCTTTGAAATTCAGTAATCACCTTACTGGGGCTTAACTGTGTAGGTTGTTGATCACTTTTCCATCCTCATTCTCATGACCCGTATCTAAATGGAAATGGCAATAAAAATTCTTATCTCGTTTAGATATCAGTAGGCAGCTTTTTTGAATTGTTGGTTAGATAATTATCCAAAATGTAATCCATTACCCTGTCTAATATAATAAGGTGTTGAATGTGGGAAGTCTAAAACTCATTTATTGTCTTTTAATTCCTCTGAGCAGGTTCCCTTTAGGACTTGTACTCCATTAAACTCGTTCTCAATTTCATGAATCAAAGGGGTACCCCCTCCTCTTTTTCTACTCACTTGTAATTATCTTGCTTTTCAAGAAATTCATATTTATATATATCTATTCAGAAAATGTTTCTCTACTGAATCGCTTCATATATTAAATAAAAAATGTTACATAGCATGTAAAATAATTTGTAGTGTTTACCATAATAGTCATTAAAGACAACATCACTTTTATGAAAGAAAATATAGATATAAGTTTTAATGCTAAAATTAATTAATCTTAGAAGTCAACAATTTAACTTTAAAATGTAAGCAAATTCAACAGTTATAACTTTATATCACTATTCAACCATCACTAATTATTTATGTGATTATCTTAATAATTAATGTGTGAAAATATATTGCAAGTTGAATCTTATAACTTAAAATAATTAAAGATAGAACAAGCCATAGTTCTCCTCCTTGGGACAAAAGATGCCAAAAAGCTCAATAAGGAATCAGTCAAGAACTGAAGAACCCGTTGCTTTAGTTGATGGAGTGCATCAATGCCCACTTGAAAGATACCCCCAATTCTATCAATTAAACAAGGTAGCACTGGATTGATAGAAGAGGTAGCTGAAGCATTAGAAGGCCCATATGAGAAATAAGGCAAATCCACCACCTAAGCTTGCTTACTCACATTCAAGATCCTTAGCGAAGTATTCATCAATGTCACTGGCTTAAGAGCACTAAAAGCCAACTGAGAAACACCATTTGCATATAAAAATTAAGTAATCAAGCATGGAAAGTATAGTAAAGAGTGGGGCTTACTACCAATCACAAGCATTACTTCAATTATGATTCTTTCCAAATTGAAATTCTCCTCAATTCCAATTGCATAAACTAACTTGGCCTGTACTAGATAAACTAAAACATTAGGCATCCAATTAGCTAACACCAATTTGTGGATCATAAAGTATTTTTGCATCAATGTAGATGCATGCAAAGCAGAAGAAGATGGTCATACTATTAATTTACACCCAATTAACACAGTTGTCATCATATCATTAGTCACAGTCTAATAATCATTATATATTCGGTCACCAAGCAAATTATCAAACCCGAAAAATAAATTCAACCTATCAGGATCAAATTGAACCAGTCAACCTCACACATTCACCAATATATAGCTTAAGGCATAATCAGTCAAGATATTATCCAAATTACAATAAAATTCTTTCATCAATGCAAAATCAAAATGTTGAGGCAACAATACGACAATCAATAAATTTCTTTCTGTCAACAGAATATCTAAGTGAAATTGCTAAAATTTATCCAAATTTGTGGGATGATCAAGCATTAACTCGTTGTTCATAAAATGTATATGACACAACATCATCAACTGATATTTTAACTTGAGAGTGTATTCGGGGAGGTTGGACTGATTTCTAATCCAATTGTTTGATTAGTTTCTATGGAGTAAAATGAGTGTCAGTAGGTGGTGACCCAACTGTAGAGATAGGAACAGAAGTCTCAACCGGAGCTTCTTTATAATCAGAATCAGAGTTCTCTACCATAGCAAATAACACACACACAACATCATCATGTACTGATGGCTAGTCCCAAACAGAGGAGGGGTCAGGAATGTCAATAGGCACATCTAATGAAGATCCAACATTAGTAATTGTTCTCCCATGTGGTGGGTATTGTTGGAGTTGACTAAAGCATTACGTAGGGCTGACGGTGATTGCTCTACAACAGAAGATGAAGAATGATGTTTAGACTTACCCATATAAGCTCCAAACATCGAGTAAGCCAAAGAGAAAGGAGTGGGTGTCGTCGATGGAGAGAGACCCAAAAGAGAGAAAATCCAAAGTGATGAAAGAGGCAAGACTATTGTGAACGAGGAAGACAAGAAGACCAATATGTAAATCAAAATACAAAATAAAGGAAGGAGGGAATGGGTGTATAATGGGTGGTAACTATAAATTAAAGAAAGATAAATTAAAGATTTATTCCCCTTCGATTTTCCCCCTTTTTTGCTCCAATACATAAAATATATAGTGCACATAGTCCCAAAGCCCCTTGAAGAGATTCAGACTTAACTGTATCAAGAGGTTTTGTAAGTATATCTACCAATTGCTTTTAGTTGTCATATATGAAAGGACAACCACTTTGGTCTCCACCAGCTCTCGGATAAAATGATACTTCAAGTCGATGTGTTTTATTCTCAAATGTTGAACAGGTTTTTAAGATATCTATTGCACTCTTGTTATCATATAGGATCGTCAAAACATCTTGATCCATTCCAAATATTTTAACATTTGTTTAATCCAAAGAAGTTATGAGTCACAAATGCTAGCAGCTATGTATTTTGCTTTTGTGGTTGACAAGGAGATGGAATTTTGCTTCTTATGTACCACAAAATTAGATTGTTACTTAGAAAGAAATAGCCCCCTAAGATGCTTTTTCAGTCATCTAAATTTACAGCCTAATCCGCATCACTATACCTAGCCAAATAGGGGTAGAATCATATAAATACCATAAACCAAACATAGAAGTAACACTCACATGCCTGATAATCCGCTTTACCACTATTAAGTGTGAATCTTTCAGGTTAGATTGATACCGAGCACAAACTCTAACAATATAATTGATATTTGGTCTATTTGTGGTTAAATAAAATAACCTTTCAAATATACTTCTATATAGGTGTACATCGACATTTTTTCGATTATCATCTTTAGTCAACTTCGTATATAAACTCAAAGGAGTTTTAGCATGCCTTGCATTCTCAAGACCAAGCTTCTTCATTAAATTGTTTGCATATTTAGTTTGTGATACAAAGATCCCATCCTTCACTTGTTTAATTTATAAACCTAAAAAAAGTTCAATTCACCTACCATGCTTATCTCAAATTCATGTGGCGTCAACTCCACAAATTCGTCCACCATCTTTGGATGAGTGGAGCTAAACACAATATCATCCACATAAATTTGTGCAATCATCAAATTGGATCTGAATTTTTTAGGGAGTAAGGACTTGCCAACATTACCTCGTTCATAGCCTTACTTGAGTAGGTAATAAGTGAGCCTTTCACACCAATCCTTAGAGCTTGCTTGAGACAGTAAAGGGCCTTCTTTAGCTTAAAAATGTGATCAGCATGGACTAGATCAATGAACCCTTTTGGCTACTCAACATATACCTCTTCGTGTATAAACCCATTTAAGAAGACACTCTTCATATCCATTTGATAAAGCTTGAAGCCTTTTACACATAATATACCCAAAAGTAGTCTAATCAACTCAATTCTTGCTGCTGGTACAAAAGTTTTGTCAAAATCAATTCCTTCAATATGAGAATAACCTTGAGTTACTAACCTTGCTTTATTTATATAGCTAAATTACCTTTTTCATCAGTTTTATTATGAAACACCCATTTTGTTCCAATCACATTCACTTCAGATGGTCTTGGCTTCAATTCCCAAACGTCATTGCAGGGAAATTGAGTCAATTCTTCCCACATAGCTACTATCTAAAACTCGTCTTGTAAAGCTTCTTTAATATTTTTAGGCTCGAGTGAATAGGTGTAGCATAAAAGTCCCGTGAGTTCCTAATAATCAACTCTTTTTCTTTCCCTTATTTTTCTTCTCTCACTGACTTCACCAATTACGTTCTCAACTAGATGACTTCTTCTGATCCTTAAGGGAGGACCCCTGTTCAAATCATTTTCTCTCGAATTTTGATTATTCAAAGGAATTATTTTAGCATTAAGTATCTTAGTAGTTTCATCATACGAAACAATTCAGTTCCTCTGTTTGGATAGTTTCTTTATTAGTAACAACTGACTGTAGATCTGGGCAGTTTTTAGTTATTATATCATTACTTGTTTGAGCTAATTCACAAGATTAGTTTTGCAAGTTCACTTATACCACTTCATCATTTAAATGAGACACATCAAGTATCACAACATTTATAGATTCCAATTTTTCAAAAAAAAATTTATAGATTCCAGCACTTTTCTTAGTTCTTTGGATGAACACTCGATATGCTTTACTATGGATTTAATATCTAAGAAAGATTCCTTTTATCACTCTTATTATCAAAATTTTCGAACTATTTCCGATATCTAAAAATATAGCACTTATTGCCAACTACATGAAAGTAGCTTATATCTGGTTTATTTCCCTTCTAAATTTCATAAGACGTCTTGTTCAAGATACTTCTAAGATGAACTATGTTACATATATAACATGTCGTGCCCACTGCTTCAACCCAAAATCACATTGATATTTTTCTTCCATTCAACATAACTCTGACCATTTCTTAAAGGTTTTGATTCTTTCTCTCCATAACTTTATTTTTTGTGGAGTTTTAGATACTGAAAATTCTTGTATGATACTATGTTTATCACATAAATCATTGAAGCTTGCATTCTCAAATTCATTTTTGTGACCTAATCGTATTCTTAATACTGTCATATTTTTTAGATTCATGACCTGCACATATAGGCTTCTAAAAGCCTTAAACATATTTGATTTTTCTTTTAAAAACGATACCCAAGTGTATCTAGAGTAATCATCAACACAAGTTAAAAAATCTATCATTTCACTACTACTAGTATGTTGTGTTAGACTAGCCAAGTCTATATGAATTAATTCCAATATAGTGAGGATGTAGCATTTATAACCTTTTTATATGGCACTCTCGTTTGTTTACCCATTTGACTTTCATTACATGCTGTCTTATACTATTTGTTCATTATGGGCAAACCTCTCACAACTTCGAATTTCCTTAACTTGTTAGTAAGCTCATAGTTGATGTGGCCAAGTTTTTATGCCATAGATTTATATTGTCATCATATGAGGTTGATTTACAAGAAGTAGTGACCTACAATATGTAACAATTGTTTGCTGATCATTCACCACTCACAAGGCATTTTCCTTGTTCAGTTAGTACCCTGTACTCATTACTTGTAAATTTAACCAATAATCTATCATCACAAAGTTAGATTATACTTACCAGATTGGCTTTTAATTCCTCATCATGAAGCACATTCTTGAAGTGTGGCAGCCCATCTACGCAAAGTATCCCTCTTCCAATTATCGAAGCCTTCTTTCTATCATCAAAAGTCACATTCCCATTCACACAACTTTCATAATCGGTCAAGTAGCTCCTTTCTTATGTCAGATGGCGTGAACATCTACTGTCAAAATACTAACCATTATGAGAAGTAGCCTTCATGGATTTAAGAACTACAAGAGCTTATAATTGACCTTTCGAACCCAAGTATGCTTCGATACCATGGGTTATTGTTGGAAATTTAATAACGAGTGCATAGAACATTTGTAATAACTTGTAGCTTCTTGACCTTATGTGCTCGATAACCCCATAAAAATGACATGTAGGTATAAACCTTCGATTCTTTAGACAGATCTGGTTGTACCATTATTCTCATCATTGGACTTAGAATATTCACCTTTGTAGCCGATACTTTGGAGGTCTCCTTTAATCTTGCTAATTTCTAGCAATTATTCTAATTTTTTGTACCTCCATTTAGCATTCTTATTCCTTTTTCTATACTGACCAGCTTCAATCTTGTTTCATCAAGCTCATTTATTATAGGTAACAACTTCTTTTATAAATCTTGAATGATGTTCTTTATGGAGGAGTTTTCCTTTTTTAGCTTTTCGTTCTTTTTATATATTTGCACCTATTTTGCATACATTAATTCATAGGCTTCATAAATATTCTCCTTTTTGTCATTTGAATCGTTTTCATCATTGTCATAATCTGAAATTAAACTTTAAGCTGATCTATTTGAGTTTTTCCTGGAGTTTTGGATGACTTTATCTACATTTTTATAATCAGTTTTTGGGCTTTTTCTGTATAAAGCCACTATCGCAACACTACTTAAAATTTCTTCTTTACTCCCATACTCACTTTTAGATTTATTCTCACTCCACGTGCTTCTCTTTTCTCTTCTTCAAAGTGTTATCACATTCTGCTTGCATATGTTTGAAGCTAACATTCATGACGTTGAATTTTCTTCACTTTTCTTTCACCCTTTTGAGTTTTAGCTTTTTATTTGACATATATATTTGATGAGCTCCCACCATTTTGCCTAAACTCGGGTCTATCCTTCTTTACTTTCTCTAACCACTTGCTGAAATTTCTTGTCAATAACACCGTATCCTTGTTCTCATCGGATTGATCTCTTATGTCATTCATAACTTTACCAATTTCAGCTTGCAATGCCAACTCTTTGCTTTCTCTTGTTTATCCCTCAACAAGTTCTTCTCAAAATTGGTAAGAATCCCAATTACCTTATCCAACGACAATTCGTTTATATCATCAGCTTCTTCGATGGTTGCAATTTTCTATATGAACCTCGAAGGAAATGATCTCAATGTCTTTTTAACAAGTTTCAAATTAGAATACTTCTTCCCAAGCTAATATGTTTGGTTTGCTATGTCATGTAATCTCTCATAGAAGTCTTTAATAATTTCACTCTCATCCATCTTCAACTTTTTAAATCTCACAGCCAACATTTGAAGTTTCAAGGTTATCATAGATTTCGATCCCTTATGTATAGTTTACAAAGTGTCCCATGCTTCTTTTGCTAATTCATAAGCTGATATCATTGAAAAGTGACCTTCATCATCAATGACACTGAAGATGACATGCATGGCTTGAGAATTTCCAAGTGCTCTCTCTTCTTCAACCCTTATCCACTAAGATGCATCTTTTAGAACTACTTCTCACTTTTTATCAGACTTTACTGGATGTGTCCAACCATATAACACTGAGTTCCACGCTTTTGTTCTCTCTACCTAAATGAATACTCTCATTTATGATTTGCACGTAGGATAATTGGAATCATCTAACAATAATGGCCTAGTGATTGATGCTCCTTCTCTTATAGCCATATTAGTGAAACATGGATCTGTACCAACTTGTCATACTAAGTTTTGATTCGGTGACTTGCTCTAATACTAATTGAAAATCCAAAGGAACGTAGTTTCATAAAAATTCTAGTTCGACCACAATTGCTTCTAATACAAGCAAAAATAGAAGGATTAAATGCAAAATAACAAATCAACACCAAAAATTTAATAACGTAGTTCGGCACTCATTGCCTACTTCTGCGAGGCCGTTACCCAACTTAATACTTTCACTAATGACAATAGTTTTATACATGGCTTTATTGAGCTGACTCACTTAACCCTTGACACTAGCCCTTGTCCTCACAACCTGTGAAAGTAATTCACACCCAATAACACAACCGACTCGTGTTAGCCTCAACAAAGGATTTTCTTAACGACGTTTAATGTTAAAGATAATAAATAAAAACTTACGTGATTAAAATAATAAAGGACATAAACAAATGCACTTGAGAGAATAAGAAAAACTCCCCTAATAATTCCAGCTTCTTCAACGAATGATCGGAAGTTATACACTAAGAAATCTGCAACAAAATAAAGATTTCTTCACCGAAATGTTACAAATATTAGAGCTACAAAATTCATAACGACTGTTGGAGTTTTTCAAACATCACTGCCACTATCGACAACCACCAGAAACACACATATGATTAATACCTAATCAACCTAACAAAATCACGCAAATGACCAATAATAGTAGCTGCTAAGATCAAGAAAACTTTTGGAGTTTTCATACACCAAAAATCACAAATGATAGCCACAAAATCAACACCTAATTGACAATGAACAATATAACAAAAATCACCCACCAAAATAGTCAGCTGCCAAAAATTGAACATACTCAATAACAAAGACAACCCCTATGGTTTTTAAATAAAGGAAAATACACAACTCTAAAATTAGATCCCAATCACCATAAAATCAGCTACAAAATATCATCCAAGATAACACAAAAATCCTAGCTGCCAAGTCACCATATGCCATTGTTCCTCCACATAAAAATGACACTGCTTTAACCCACATATCACATAAATCACAACCAAAGATAGATACAAATATCCAAAACAAATCTCCAAAGATATTGCTACCTTAGATAGCCATTATCCCCAAAATAGGCTATATATTAAATCTCATCTTGATTAGAATTTTTAAACCTAATCAACCTTATCTTGAAAGAGTCCCACACAAATCCAACTTAGTCCAATTTCAAATAATGCCCAAAATTATAGAATAAGATATCATAACACATATCTTAACAATAACAAATGATATCGTGGTAAACTCCTGTTAATACGATGATGGGTTTAAACTCCTGTTAATGGTAGAATTGTAGGTAACAGATGTATTTTGCAACCTTCAAATCTGATTCAACACTGAAAAAGAAAAGGATATTTAAATTATAAATTGGAATTTGATAAAAAAATAAAAATTTGAAGAAAAAGGAATTTTGATATTCTACTTAAGAATTGAGTATCAAATCTCATATTGAAAAAAAAGAAGTAAAAATTTTCATTAATTAATAAAAAACAAGTTATTAATTAACTTCTAATTAATTATTAAATTTTTAGTTTAATTTTTAATTTTAATTTTACTTTATATAGTTATATTTATAAAAAATATAAATTATATAAACTCTTGTAAGTTTTTGTTCATACACTATTAATTTTAAAACACATATATCCTTTTTTTAACAAAATTTTATTTTAAGAATCAAAAGTGGAAGCTCTTGTGCAAAATTTTCCAAATAGCCTCGTTCAAATTTCATATAAAACTTTTCTCCCTTATACTATAATAAGATCTAAACCTAAAATTGTTAAGTGAAGTTTAGGTTGCATCTTCATCTTAAATGTATATAATTGAAATTTTATTTGATAATTAGAATATTTATTTATTTATTTAAAGTGTAGAAAAAATTTGAACTTCACTTTTTGAAATTTAAGACTATTTCAATTTATTATTTATGATATTAGTTAAACTTTTTGTTGTTCAATTTCTTATAAAATATAGTTTTATCAACTTTTTTTTAATTTATAAAATAACAAATTTAAACTATTAAAACTAAACCATATTTATATGTTTAATTATATTCAAATTCTATATGGATTGAAAAATAAAATTCCTTTTAATAATAATGTAGTTTAAATTTTTATTTTTAATTGTACCAAGCTTATTGCACACTTCTAATAATTAAGATTTAATTTTATCATCATTCTGAAATAGTTACAAGACATTGTATTCTATAGATCACTACCAAATTAATAAAACAAAAGAATGAGCATAGAGAGATGACTTCAAACCAAAAGTTCACGATGTTCAAACAGATGTAAACCAATTGCCTGAATCTAAAATTGTTGTTCATGGAGATGAGACAACAATTGAACGTTCTAACACACAAAATGTTCGTAGGTCAAGTAGGATATGCAATGTTCCAGAGAGATATAGATTTCTCGTAAGTGAACAAAATGATGTATTGCTTATAGAAGACGATGATTCTACAAACTATGAAGAGGCTCTGAAGAGTTTAAAATCTAAAAAATGGCTTCAAGCCATGAAGTCTGAAATGGATTCCATGTACGAAAACCAAGTATGGACTTTGGTTGACCCACCTGAAGGTTTAAAACCCATAGGGTGCAAGTGGATTTTCAAGAAGAAAATTGACATGGAAGGTAATGTGATTACCTATAAAGTGAGACTAATCGTTAAAGGTTATCGTCAAAGACAAGGAGTTGACTATGACGAAACATTTAGCCCCGTAGCTATGCTTAAATCCATTAGAATACTCCTAGCCATTACTGCTCATTATGATTATGAAATATGGCAGATGGATGTGAAGACGTCTTTCTTAAATGGAAACCTAGTTAAGGATGTATATATGATACAAACTGAGGGCTTCGTATCCTGAGATGGTAGAAAGGTATGTAAGCTTCAAAAATCCATTTATGGATTGAAGCAAGGATCTAAGAGTTGGAACATCCGATTTGGTGAGACAATTAAAGAGTTTGGCTTCTCACAGAATCCTGATGAACCTTGTGTATACAAGAAGGTTAGTGGGAGTGTTATCATATTCCTTGTTTTATATATGGATGACATATTACTAATAGGAAATGATGTCTCAAGTTTGCCATCAGTCAAATTTTGGTTGTCCCAGAATTTTTTTCGTGAAAGACCTTAGAGAAGCAACTTATATATTAGGAATAAAGATCTACAGAGATAGATCAAGGAAGTTGCTATGTCTTTCATAGTCAACATACATAGACATAGTGCTAAATAGGTGTTACATGAAGCAGTCCAAGAGAGGGTTTCTTCCCATGACCTATGGGATAAAACTCTTAAAATCTGTGTCCTAAGACACAAGATGAGAGGACTTATATGAATATGATCCCGTATGCTTCGGCAGTAGGATCAATCATATATGCTATATTATGTATAAGACCTGTTATATCGTATACTGTAAGTGTTACGAGCAGATGTCAATAAGATCCTGGTGAGGGTCACTGGGTGGATATCAAAAATATCCTAAACTACTTAAAAAGGACTAAGGATGTATTCTTGATATATGGAAATGCAGATCTCATAGTGAGCGTGGCCGTCAAAATTTTGTTGTTGAGTTAAGCATGATTTAAATAAATTGTGAGGTCATGATAGAATTATTATTGGAGTTTAATTATTTATTCAGTGTTAGTAGGGTTTTATTATACTGTTTGGTTAAATTAAAGCAGTAGGAGTGTATTGAGGGCAATTATGACATGTCACTTAGTATAAAAGCCATGAAGCATTAAAGGAAGGGTAAAGTAGACATTTAGCACTCATTAAGGGTAGAATAGAAGAGGAAAAATGTTGTCTTGTTCATTAGAGGAAGAAAAAGGTGAATGAAGCAAAAGGACTGAAAAACAAAAATGAGAAAGAAGAGTGAGAGAGTTTCAGCCATATGAGAGAAAAAGAAAGAAGACAAGTTAGGTTTAATCTTTTCTTAGTTATTAAGAGTGATTTTAAGGGTATTCAAGAAGAGAGAAAGAAAGAGAAAGAGAAGAGCTTTCATTTGAGCCAATCATCTCTTTGTTTGGTGAAGATTCAAGGTAAGACCATTTTTAATCCTTTGGATTTTTGGAAGGGTTTGGTTTATGAAGCTTAGGAAATACATGGGTTTAAGTATTCTAGAATCAAATTTTATTGAATATGCTTTTGGGGTTCTTAATTTGTATTCCTATTGAATTGAATTTTTTCTAATGTTAAAGGGAATCAAAAGAGGCAGAAGGAGCAAAAGGAGGGGCATTTTTAAACAAGTTTTAAGTAAGGAATCCAGGTGGGTTACATGTGTTATAGTTGAGTTAATAAGCCATAAGTATTTTTCTAAATCAATAGAGTTAAATGATTTCAATTGCTTTATAAATGTTTCATTTGTTGCTTGTTAAATGATTTAAGAAATTGATACATGTTTGGCACATGAATCTTGTTGATGATTTATGAAATGATGATGGAAATGGTATTTGAAATATATCATGCTTATGGAAATCATGTTTCCAAATTGTGCCTTTTGTGCAATATGTTTACAAGTCATGAAATTCATGTTTGTGTGGGTTTGTGGTGGTCCATTCTGTTATGTCACGTGCAGGCTGACCATGTTAAAGGCTTCTTCCACTTACCCACTAGTGGCATGGAGCTCCTTCATGGACTCCCTCATGTTTACTGGAGATTTATAAGAACTCCTCATGTTTATCGGAGCTTCGCAAGAACTCCCTCATGTTTATGGACTACCCAAACCATTATGATTACTTATGTGTTTATAATTTGATTGGCAAGTTGAGAAATACATGACTTATGTTGTTTATGAATTGTTTGACAAGTTTGAGAATTTGAGAAATACGTGTTTTATGGTTTCAATGCAATTTATTATGGAAATGAATATTTTCAATGGTTTTACTTGTTTCTTTGCTATAAACTTGTTACCCACGAGCTTTTAAGCTCATCCCCATTCCTCCCCATCTCCAGGTGAAGAGCAACAGATCAAGTGATAGAGAATCGAGGCATCACTCTAAGTCTGCATATTTTTTATATTTAAGTTAGTTTATGAAAACATAAGGTTTTAGCTGCTTTTCAAGTAACACTCGTTCATGTATATTTTTGTATTTTTGGATTATGAGTCCAATGATGTACTTGGGTCTCGAAATTCCCATTAAAGCTTTGTAAAACTTTTTTCTTTTGATGTTAATAAAATATATTTATGTTTTGCTCACAACTTTCTAAGTTTTCACATTGCATTTTCAAGCATTCATAGGGGTAAAAACTATGTTTTGACTTCAGGGGAGAAACTGTATTAATCTAGGCTGATTTAGACAAAGTTGTCTTCCTAGAAGTTGTAGGTTATCCTCTTAGCTTTCCAATGATATAAAGTGTGTAATTTTTAGAGATCAGATTTGAAAGATAGGATTTTTACAAGTTAGTGACGCTGCACAGGGTGTATGTTGGACACTTTATAGCGCATTTCTAATTTGATCTAATAGAAAAAAAGTACTATGGCGTCTTGAAATAGGAAGAATTAGTGTGATAGGTTAGAGATGAAATGACGGTGACAAAGGGAGTTGAATATATGTAGAAATTTATAATGAATGTGTATAAGTTCGAATGTTTTTGGATTGATGATCAAACATAGATTATGACTTGGTTGTAAATGATATTGAGCTGAAATGGAAGTGAGAATGAAGGGATATGATGAGGAAAATAAGTTAGAAATGATATATATGCATAAGAGGGGTCATAACCTTCTTAGGAATTCCAGCGTTCCAGCTTAGTTCATGTCCGTTTGGAGGGACATATGTCCGCTTAGCGGTCATTCTTGGGATAGTTATATAATTATGAAAATTTTGATCTAAACGGAAAAATCTCTCTTTAGAGGTTTCATAGAAGTTGTAGAACTCGAAGTCCTCTTCGAAATCGTACTTGAATAAGCTTGATCTAACATCCATAGTGAAAGTTATGTTTTTTGTCCCAAATCATGTACATTTATAATTTGTGGGCTTATCAATGCTTTCCTATGATACATTTAGACTTGAATTGAGCTCAAAATGTACTTAGTTTGATGTGAAAATAAGAGATAAAATGAGTGATATGTTTAGTGTGACAATTGAGGATATAAACATAAGAATGGATTGTCATATATCAAGTGTTCAAATATGGAATCTTGGGATGTTATGAGAATGAAGATAAACCTATGATGGCTAATGAGATTCCATTACAAGAACCCTACAAAGTAATGCGCTCACGTTTGACTTACGAGTTAAACTCCAAAAATGGGGTCCAATAGAGCGGGCATACATATGCTAGTTTTTAATCTGACCAGGATGATTTCAAATCTCAGTCAAGTCATTTTTTCATACTGAATGGTAGAGCAGTCAGTTGGATGAGTTCTAAACAAGAGATGACTGCAGATTTGATGACCGAGTCAGAGTACATTGTAGCTATGGAAGAGAAAAAAGAAATTGTTTGGATTAAGAAGTTCGTTATGGAACTTGGAATGGTTCTTAGCATAGTAGACCCACTGTTGTTGTACTGTGACAACAATGGGGCTATTGCTTAAGCTAAGGAACTGAGATCTCATCAGAGGTCCAACCACATACTCAAGAGATATCACCTGATTAAGGAGATAATTGATAGAAGTGATGTGCATATTGAGAGAGTGCCCACAAATCAGAACATCACTGATCCTTTGACTAAGCCACTTCCTCAAGTAAAATTTGATTCTTGTATACTCGCCTATGGTATTAGATACAAAGGCGATTGGCTTTAGTGTAAGTGGGAGATTGTTAAAGTAGTGCTCTAAAGGCAATCACCTTTAGCACTTTTGTACAAACTTTATTTTGATTAATAAAGCAAAAGGCATTTTTCATTAATTTGATATTCATTTATATATTAATTGATATTAATCTTAAATCAAATTAATGAAGTCTATGATAAAAAACATAGAATGAAGGAAATCATGATGAGACCACGATAATGAGATTCCTATCATGTGCACTTATATTAGTATTTAAAGAATCCCTAACCATAGGATTAATAAGACAGGATATTATTAATCCAAATAAACTAGTACATGTTATACTCTTTTATTTGATCAAGAAGTGGATCTCATAAACTGTAAGCATGAGTTGTTTAGAGTTAACAAGTGAATGCTTACTAAGAGTAGTAAGTACATTGGATGATCCACTATGAGATGATCATATGGTTGATCTGTCGAATGTCAATGATTAATCTCATTATAGCAATGGTGCAAATATCCTTAGACTTGAGGTACTCAAGTATATCTTGGATATTAATTATGTGCTTTGACATCATTCTTTGTTACCTCAAGAAGAGGTCGCTCTTAGGGTGGTAATTGGGCACAGCTATTGGTATTCAAAGGTAATTGGGTAGCCAATAAAGGATTCACCACTCCTAATAGAAGGACATGATACCCACGGCCTCTTGTCGAGGTCATTATTCGGAAATCTGTGGCCAGAACAGTTATGTGTCATGAAGAGAGTCTTCAATGATACATAAGAGTAATCAGATCCTAGGATAAGAACTAACATCACTTGGACTAGATGTGACGTAGTCAGTCTAGTGGAAGTTGACACATAGCCCATACTTCGAACCAAGTGGGGTATAATGTGGTAAAAGGAAGAATTGCATCGTAATTGTCTATGGAAATGTTCATAAGTTAGATAATTAACTATCAAAGAGTTCATGTGTTAATCCACTTATATTCTGGCAACTTGGTATCATGAAACCCTTCATGATTTGATTGAATTAAGAGTTAATTCAAGTGCCTAAAATAATCGAGAATCTAAGGGTGACACGCATAAAAGATCGGATAAAAAACATAATATGTATGGCCAAATTTAAGTAGGCTATAATCGTGACAGAGGGCACAACTGGGTGTATAAGTGAGTTCTTCGAATTAAGAGTTAAATCAAGTACCTAAAATAACCGGGAATCTAAGGGTGACAAGCATAAAAGATCGGAAGAAAAACATAATGCGTATGGCCAAATTAAGTAGGCCATGATCGTGACAGAGGGCACAAATGGGTATATAAGTGAGTTCTTCACTTATGTACAAGATCTTATCACTCCTTAGATACTCAAGTGAGAGCATAAAGGCTCTAGAAGAGTTTTAAAGTGAGAGAGAGTTATCAAGAACCTTGTTCTTGCAATTTATGCAATTGTTGCATGAATCCAAAGTGTATACAACAAGATTCTTGTTCTATCTTCTTCCATGTTGAGTGTCTACTAGAACTCATCTAGTTTAGTGCTCAAATCACCCTTATACATTGTTTCTTCATCTTCTTTGCCTGTTTTTGGGTGATCAAGGAAGAGTTTGGTATTTGCAACAACCCAAACAAGGAGAAGAAATAAGAAAGGAGGAGAAACATAAGGTTAAAATGTTTTATATTTCATGTTCTTTACATATCCATGCATGCATGTTAGATTCTCTAGTTTTCGAGTTATCATGGTATCGAAATTTTGATTCCGATACTTCCATTGCATACGCATGCATATGATGCATGCATTCATGACAAACCCAACACAATTTATATAAATAGGTTGCATATGTTGGATCAAGAGTAACTTAACATGAGTGGTAAAATTATAAAGTTAGATAATTGAGATTATCCCTTTATATCATGTTGGTTTAATATAAATTAGTTTTCCTTTCTTAGATAATTGAGATTATCCCTTTATATCATATTGGTTTTGTATAAATTAGTTTGCCTTTCTTTTTTCTTACACTCTTTAAACTATTTTATAATTGTATGATTGATTTATATTGAATGATCTCTTTATAATGTCATATATTAGTATTTGTTAAACTACATCCTATATATATAAAATAGTTGTTTAAATTCACCAGTATCTAATTCACCCTCTCTTATTTGTCATTAGAGATTAACAATTCATATAAATATGTTTTATATGTAGGACTTAATGTAACTTATACTTTACATAAGTCTCAAAATTACAAAGTTATCTAATTGAGATTATCCTTTTATAACATATTGGTTTATAAAAATTAGCTTGCCATTTTTTCATACTCTTTAAATTACTTTATGATAATGTGATTGATTTATATTAAATTATCTCTTTATATTATTATATTCATTTGTTAAATTGTATCTTTTAAATAGAAAATATTTGTTTAAATTTACTAGTACTCAATTCACCCTCTCCTGAGTGTCATTAGTGATCAATAATAATAGAAAACACACACACACACACACACGCACACGCACACACGCACCCATGCAAAGGGGCGTGCACACACACAGGATCAATACTAACTTGTCCTTGAACACCACCACCACCCCCACCACCACCACCACCACCCACAAAAACAACAACAACAACAACAACAACAACAACAACAACGTTCTAATAAAATAATGTTATCAATAAATATCATAGATGAAAACATATTCCTTTCAATATTTTTAATGATCCTTAACATAAATAGTAAGAATATAAACTTCGATAACCAACTTTATTTTTTATGTCATATTAGCTAAGTCAACATAATTAGAATCATAAATTACATATAAAAATATATGCATCTTTTTTGTTATCAATTTGTGACACCTTTAGTGAGTGGATGATTATAGTGTTAAATTATTAAATATTATATATATTATATCATGCATAGGAAGTAATAATAACTCGTAAAGGACAAATGATTATATTTTACTAAATTTACTATTAATTTTATATGATATAATCATATATATTAAATAAAATATTACTTTAATTTTTTAAAAAATTTAAAGTATTTAAATTTAGGACAAAAAAGGCATTGAAAATGTCAGAACACAACAGTAAGATCGATGAGGAAAGTTTTAAATTTCTTGTTTATTCATAAGGAAAAAAATTTTCTAATAAATCTCTCTTTAAATAAATCTCATTGTAGAAGAATTTTATAATATGAGATATTATATCATCTAATAGTTTTTTAATAATATTTATTTTTCTATAACTTTATACAGGATAATAACTTATTTTGACAGTTTTGTCTAAATTAATTAATAAGATTTTATATAAAATATGAAATAATAAGACTCTCAAACTAAATTTTATATAAAAAGTTAGGAGATATTCAAGTCAGCAACAACGGTGAAAACACTTCAAAAAGATCTACCGTTTTCACACTGAAATGATCCTTTTCTTAAGTGGGGCCTCAATTCCTCCCATGTGGTCCCAACAAATCGCAGTTGGACAGAGAATAACCTGGTTACTTGGTGAGCTTACTTGCGTCTCTTGCATTGCCCACTTGAATTTGCTTCACTTTTTCTGTCTGCAAATGGCGAAACCCTTCTCACTCCTCTTTCTCGTCCTTTTCATTCTTCACTATCTCATTCCCTGGCCATGTGTTGCCGCCTATTCCATCGGCGTAAACTATGGAATCGTGGCTGACAACCTTCCTCCTCCGTCGCAAGTTGCTAACTTCCTTAAAACCCAAACCACCATCGATCGCATAAAGCTCTTTGACGCCAACCCCGATATTATCCGTGCCTTTGCCAATACCGGTATTTTCGTCACCGTCACTGTTGGCAACGGCGAAATATCCACCGTCGCCAAACTTCCCGGCGCTCAGTCCTGGATCGCTTCCAATATTTTACCTTTCCACCCCCAGATCATCATCAAGTACATAGTGGTAGGCAACGAGGTCTTAGCCACTTCTGATAAGTTCCTTATAGCACATACTTTGCCAGCCATGAAATCTCTCAAGTCAGCTCTAGAACTCGCTAATATTACTGATATTCAAGTCTCCACGCCTCACTCTCTGGGCATACTCTCGTCGTCTGAGCCACCGAGTACAGGTCGGTTTCGGAAAGGGTATGATCAGAGGATATTCGCTCCTATTCTCGAGTTTCACCGCCAAACAAAGTCTCCGTTCATGGTTAATCCGTACCCCTACTTCGGGTTCAGGGCAGAGACTTTAGACTACGCGCTGTTCAAGCCCAACGTCGGCGTTTTCGACCCGGAGACTGGTAAGAATTACACCAACATGTTTGATGCCCAGCTTGACGCTGTTTATTCAGCGATGAAGAGGTTGAAGTACGAGGATGTAGACATTGTTGTGGGGGAAACGGGTTGGCCGTCTGCTGGTGATCCGAATCAACCGGGTGTGAGCTTGGAGAACGCTATATGCTACAACGCAAATCTCGTGAAGCACGTTAACTCTGGTAAAGGGACGCCATTGATGCCTAACCGGACCTTCGAGATTTACATTTTCTCGCTGTTCAACGAGGATCTTAAACCGTCAGTTTCGGAGCGGAATTTCGGGTTGTTCAAACCCGACATGACTCCGGTTTATGACGTGGGCATATTACGAAATAAACAGGTATTTCTGATTTGAGTATTTCAAATGTCTGACGGTATGTATAATGAGCGCGTAGACCTTTTGTGTGGTGAAAGAGAAAGAAATGTGGCATACATTTGTTCAATGACTAAACTGACCCAGTATATGCAATTTATGAACTGACATTGTGTAAGGTGTACCTGTCTTTGGATTCTGGATATCTATCTTTACTTTTGTCTGAAAAGTTGGTCCGAAGAAACGAATTTTGTCTTCTCGAAATTTGTTCACTTGTTCTGCAATCAAACAGGCTCAGAGTCCCACCACAGGCACTGGCCCAGTTAAGAGATGGTGTGTTCCAAAATCAGACGCTAGTGATGATGCGTTGCAGAAGAATATAGACTACGTGTGCAGCAGTGGAGTGGACTGCGGGCCCATACAAGAAGGCGGGACGTGCTTTAACCCCAATACTGTAAGGTCACATGCATCGTACGCTATGAACGCGTATTATCAGGTGTTTGGCCGTCATGACTTCAATTGTGACTTTGACCACACCGGAGTCCTCACTTCTGAAGACCCAAGTATGGGGATTAGCTTTCAGTTTGTATTTCAATTTTTTTAAAGTCAAAATTACTCTCCAGACCTATAACTATAAACAATGACTTGTTGGCAGGTCACGAGGCGTGCAATTATCCTTTTGATGGGCTAAAGTTAGAGCAGAAGTCGGTGGGGAAAGCATCAAATTCGATGAGATTGTATTACAGGTTTAAAGAATTCTTTACTACCGTGGCATTGTGTGGGATGGTCATTTGTAGCTTTTTGTAAGAGAAGGGGCATCTTGTGTTATTTGGTTGTTATATATAAATGTAACTTGAAATTAGAAGACCTCATTCACTTGGGTTAATTTGGTATCTCGGTTTTCAATTTTTCTTGGGCTGACTGATTTTTCTTTTAGCTGTTTGGGATAATTTTTATTGCAAAAAATCTAATATTTTAGGGATGTTGTAAAATTTGATATTATGCATGAATTGGTATCGCGTCGACCAGGGACGAAGTTAGAACCAACAGTCAACAAGGGTCAAATATAAACAGTTACAACTTATATAGCAACATTTACGAACATTGCACTTTGAAGTCCATAAGGTAATAAGAATTTTTATTTTTTTTGCAGTGGGCACTAGCCGACCCTGGCCCTTCTATGCATTCAGTCATTGGGGTCGACCATGATTTGGGCTGCTGACAGTCTTAGCTTAGATTGAAAATTTTAATGAGGTCACGTCTAATTTCAAAATTAAAAGTACAACTTTTAATATCAGCTATAAAATAAAAAATATTTAAAAATTTAAGTTTTTAAATATAAACTAATGTGAAAAATACATCAGTTGGAAAAGTTGGAGCTTAGGTGCAACTATGACGAAGACTCGCTATTTCAGCAACAGTACTAAAAGGCAAATTCGGAAGAAACGGTAAATTGCTAAGACATATCGTGTAAACTTCCACTACAATAATATGTCAAATTATTCATTGTCAGCCCAGGTCACAATATTTGCCTCTAAATATTTGTTCAACTTTATCCTGCTATAAGAAATCTTAAATCCTTTTTCTGGATGAATTTATGAAATCGGCAAGTCAAACTTTCAATTGTGTTTGATGTTTATAATGTATAAAAAATAAGCAAAATTAATATTGAATTATTAAGATCACAATTTTTGTCCATTTTTAATTGATAATCATTCAACAAATTATACAAATGATACCAAAATGTGCTTCAATCCAATCATTATACAAATATTGAAGTCCATCCATCTTATATTTTTAGTCTAACATAAAAACCAATGATATGGTATGATATTTTGTAGACCAGTAAGTATTGGATTTCTCCATCTTCTTCTCTGCTACGGTCTAGATCATCTCATTTCAATAAAAAATCTAACTAGATAATGCAAAATATGAGAAGTTGAATATGTTACTTTTGAGAATAACTTAGTAACATTGTAAAATACCGCCCAACTTCACATAAATTGCTTTAGTCAACTCTCATACTTTTTCTATTGACAAGCAAGTATATTGAGAATTTCCTTGTCTTAACTAGATAAACACCACACTTAACTTGGTTTCTCAATCTAGTATTTTGAATGTTAAATTTCATTCACGTGGACAATCCAAAATCTTCTTTTTTGTGGTACAATTTTTTCAAAATTTTAAATTCTTTTAGGTGTTACATTATAATATACCATACTATCCAAACTACCTATACCCCTTCTTTTTTTACCTGCAAATCATCGTTCATTATCAAATTTATGATATGGATTAAACAATGCATATAAAATAACCTTTCATCCATCAACAAGCCCCCAATTTGCAACTTTTTCTTCATTTTTTCAATTATAACATCATTTGTTGAGCATTTATCCAAAGCTATGATTGAGAGCTTAGAATAAATATTTCAATCTATTAAGCAATTAGTCAATATGGTTGCTAACCTTTCATTTGTATGCAAAGATGATACATAAATGAACGTACTATTTAAAAATATGAACAAATATAAATTATACTAAACCAACGAACAAATGATACAAAAACTAAAGAATATTATTTACGTTAAGAGTTAATTGCAAACATTTTAGCCATTTTCAATTTAATGTATCATCATTAGCATATAATCCTTCTTTTGGTTTTCTATCGTCCATATATCTTAAGTGATGCAATTCACCTATGAACACTTAACAAAGTTTTTGATATTAAATTCTTTTAATTTGCATATATCTTGAAGAGTTCTTTCTTAAAAATACTCTAAATTAGTAACTTGAAGGATGGACGGAGTGACGTGACAAACATTCTAAATTTTTTGGTTATCGACAATGGAGAGTGGTTATTGATAACCAATGATTATCTTAGTTACAAATACTTTGATATGTTGCAGTTAGAAGATGTGATATTTTTTTACTCTTCCTTTTCATTAGGTTAGGGGTCAAAAATATTTGACGTCCCAATACTAACTTCTTATGTTGCAGGAGTCCTAGTGTCTTTTTAAATGATAGGTTCCACTTTTAAAATTCCCTAACCAAAATCTAATGGCAATACTTACATTTGACCTTTTCAACTCATCACTTGGTCTACTCTTATAAAGTGATTCCAACCATCACTTCTCAAACTAAAAAAATTGGTTCTTTTAACCTAAAATGTTCTTTTAACCTAAAATGTTTCTTTACTTAATATATTTCCTATAATTATAATAGAACTCTCCATTAAAGGATTATTCTTATTCATGTAAAACAATCAATAAAAGAAATATGATATGCTTGAATATGTGAATGAACTCAAATACAATCACCTAAAGAAACATGATATGCTTGAATATATGAATAAATGAAATACAATCTCAACTCAAATATTTATGTTTGTAAAATAAATGTTTTTGTATTAAAGCAATGCAACAATATTGGAAAGAGCAATCTTGATATGAGCACAAAGAACATGACGCAGATATAGAGAAAAGATGTTTAAACAAAGAAGAAATGAAAAGTTATCAGTTTTAGTGATTTTCCAAGGGATAAACAATTGGTTTGCCAACAAAATCTCTTTAAAATTTAAGAAATCCTTTTAATATGTAAATAGAAAGTAGCTTTTTTCTTATTTACAGATTAGGTGATAAAAAATGCGTTGAATTTTTTTTCAAATTGTAGAGATAATAAACACATCACAAAATCATAAAGGTAAAAAGACAAGCAAAATAAAATAAAATAGAGGATTTTACCAGAGGATCAAGCATCTCATTTAATCAAATTATAATATATAGTTAGAAGTACATCTCTTACTAGAATATGCATATCTTTGAAGGCCATCATCCGTTAGGACAATAATGCTTAAAAACTCTTCTCTAATTGTGTATATGCATATCACCAAAGCTGATAATGAAATAACAAAAGGAGGAAAATAGTTTGATAGATTTAAAATTTGAAACATGAATGTGATTATTGATTAATAAAAGGGCGCCATCTCTTTATACGTTGAATAAATAATTAGTTTGTTAGCCCATGATTGCCTCCAAGTGATTGAAAATGTCATTTTAAAAACCAAAAATAAACAAGAATATGAAATAAGTCACCACTCCTAATACATGAGCTCTATTTAGCTTTACACTTCATAAAGATATCCAACCATAATAGACTAGGTAATATATAACCTTAAATACAAATTCTACTATGATTTTGAATAATGGAAAAACAAAATTCCAAATTATTAACAAGAGAATAACCTTCTCACACTTAAAAAGAAAACCTATCCCTGCATTAATCATTAATCACCTTCTCTCTCTCTCATACAAACACAAGCAGTTCAAATTACTTTTATGTATTCATCAGACCATTTAAAGATAAAAAAAGAGATTTATTATTAGACCTCTTTTTGATTAAACCAAATAAATAATAAGGAAGTTGGGTCTGATGATGGAGGATGGAATGAGCAACATTAATGAAACCAAGATTATAAAGCACAATTTAATATTTTTTTCATAATCAACATTGAGTGAAAATCATTTAAGGATCATATTTAACACACATTGAAGTTAATAAGATAGAATCTTTAGTAAATGCTAGTTGTAACTGAACAAAATTTAGACAAAAAAAGACCATCAAACAAAGCACTTGATGGATCTACAATATAAAGGACATACTTGAGGTAAAACATGATGAGAATAAAAATTACCTAATTGAGAGAGAGGCAGGTGATGGCTAAGGTGTGATACCAGATGCAAAGTGTTAGAATGGAAGAGAGGGACAACTACAACTGGAGAGTGAGAGTGAGAGTGAGGAAGAGAGGGAGAGAGGAGAGGAGGTGTACTATATGAGTGAGATGTTTTTAGTTTTTGCTACAGTGAAAAGTATAAAGGAGAGAATGAGAGTAGCAATGTTATGAATATTATACTGATGATGGTACTAAATTTGGTTTTGGTATGATATTGTACTAGTATCGATTAATCCTAGTTATCATTCTAATTTTTTTTAAATTATAAAATAGTCCCCAACTTTTTTAAAATTACAACATAGTCCCTTATATATTATGCTTTATAATTTTTAATTTTACATCAACCATTTCTCCAAAAATCATATAAAATAATCACAATTAATATAAGGAAAAGATTTTTTAATTATCATACGTATATAAAACTAAGAATAATGCAAATTACTTAAAATGTTATAATTTAGATCATATAATAAATAATAATTATGTCAAAACATCATAGAGTAAGAATAATAAAGATCTATAACTCTATAAATATTATAACAAAAGTTTATGCTGAGTGACACAACCAAGTAGAATCGAAACTTGAAAGAAAGTGAAATTAAAAGAAAAGAGAAGAAATGAAAAACCTAGAACTTTGTTAAATTGAATATCTGCTTAAATTGCATTGACTTTAATTTTCATTTGATATAAAGTACTCTTTATTGAGATAAGTCTCTTCATTACCATTATTCAAATTCAATGCATCAAATGACTTGTGAATACTTTCCCATATAAGATTATCTTTCAAGTCACTCTCATCGATCAAACTTAGTTCTTTAGAAACTCAATCCAACAAAATATTGATATGGTAAAGGCAAATTGGATCAATATAACTACTTGTTCTATTAAGAATCCTAGTAAACAATTAAAATTAAATTATTAAGAAATTACAAGAGATTATATTCAACTTAATAATGAAAATAACATACTTTTCTCAAAGCTTTAAGTTGTATTGAACAATTCTAAATCGTTTAATTTTTTTCCAATCTATTCGTTTTCTTAGAATATATAAATTCAAATGTGCCCAAATTCCTTTTACACCTTGTTGTTTCAGAACTTGAATTTTAAATCTTTGCAATTCAGAAATACCACTTTCAAATTGGTCCCACCAAGCAACTATAAGATAACAATAGTAATCTTATAAACAAAATAAAGTGATGATTAATTTCCAACAAGTAACAAAAGTGAAGAAATATATACTTGAATCAAGTTTGTCATTTAAAAAGATTGCAATGAGCATCTTTAAAAACCTTTATTTATGACCTTAAGTGATTTTGCATCATCTTATATGCAACAATTATTGTAATAGATAACAACATTCCTCTATTAACTTCAACTTCTTTATAAAACCTTGTCTAAAATAGACACTAGGATTTTAAAATGCCCTAGCTATAAATAATAAAGAGTAAAGTTGGCTTTCCCATATTTCATCAATGACTATAATATAAGGTGTATACAAAAAAAGCCTATCTTTTATATTAGCATTGATTTCTTCATTTTCCTTCTATCTGACATCATAAAAAGTAACTTATTGTTACTTTCTCATCAATATCATCCAAATGAAGTACTCTCACTAAAGGCTCACAAAATTAGATGAAAAATTGCCATTGGGACCAAAATTTGTGATCTTCAAGTATAATTCTAGAAACTTCCAATCCAATATTAGACCTTACATATTGAGATGTAACTCACTTATCACTTATAAATATTTGGCTCAGCTCCTTCTTTATTAGAATAAGGCATTGAAGTGATGATAAATTATTCATAAATCTTGTAATAGTAGAACAACACAAATTCCTACCATTGGTGAAATATTTTATCATCAAATTTAGGACCCGTGCATAATTATAGATGAATTTAGTCACTTTTCTTCCCTTTTGCATAGTTCCATCATTGGTAGGAAAGTATCTAACATCTCCTATTTTTTCCAATATTAGGTCATTACATTGTGCAACATAAGGAGCCCAATAAAAAGAATTGTACTTGCTTTACAACCTTTTTCCAAATGCTTTATAAGTAGATCATTGTCATTGATGAAATCCATAATGTTTTCTGGCCTAATTTCATTCACAACTTTATCAAATATCTAAAATAGAATATCAACATTTCTAACAAGGCTAGATGCATCAATTTAAAACATTATCCCATTATTAGAATGAAAAAGGTGATAATATGTTCATATCTTTTATTTGTTTAACCATCACACATAATTTAACATTTCCCAATTCACATTCTTTTTTTTAATCAAAATAATTCTTTATTTCATAGATAAATATGCTCAGAATATTACCTATGTACTCATTAATTAAAGGAGCTTTATAATATAGACTGTAAGAGGTAATAACATCTACCGTAGGTTAGTAACAATATGATTAAACATTATTGAATGATTTACCTATATCATACCACCATATATCTATTGCCATATCCATATTATGAGTTACTTCTTTAGATTGTAAGGCACTAAAGATTGGAGGTTGTGCTCCAAGAGTTGTTTATGGTGTAAAAAAATTAGAAACAATTTTCTCTTCCACACAATAGGCATAATAAACCCTTCTTGTTTAGTAAGAACACCACCTTCAACATTTCTAGTATCGTCCTGACCATTGTAAAAAGAATTTTTGTTACCAACTTTGTAGTTTAATCTTTTCCTTCTATCTTTTTCATACTGATATTCTTCAAGCGAAGTTTTCATTTTCTATTTCATGTTATGACTAATTTTCTTATAAGGTTCCACATCACCTCTGATCCCAATTAAATGCTTCTTTAATATGGTGATTCTCCTACCTTTCAAATGCTTGTTGCAATACAAACAAATGATATGATTCATCATTTTGGAAACCAATCTAGCATAAGTCTAAGCTGGATCATCGAATCATACTAAAGCGGCTGAATTATCAGCATTACTTAAGCTTCCCTCCATTTATTTGTAAAATAAATAAACATATATATCAAAATTAAATTGATAACCTCATATCAAAGTTAATTGTAATGAATATGTAAAGTTTAGCATTTTTATATTTGTTCATATAATAACCTAAATAAGAAACTCCAATCCTTTTAGATATTTTACATAAATAAATAATAGTTGATCAAATTTTATAGTTAATTGTTCCATAAATAAATGAAAACTATCGAAAATAGTCTCTTTACCAGTTATGGGTAAGGCTTCTTACTATAGGACCTTCCCAAACCTTTCAATTCCATGTTGAGCAAGTTTTAATCCTATAAAACCCTCAATATTCCATATGCACATGGGTTGTAAACGTAGCATGCGAGGTGTCGATCCCACCAGGAATTAGTGAATGAATAGAATCCTAATTTGTAAAAGGCCTAAAAGTGTAATTAAAATGAAAATAAAAAATGAGCAGGAAATTAAGCAATTGAATATGGGTTGATTGAAAATGAAAATTTAAATTAATATAAAGAAATCAAAATTGAGTACAACCAAATAAAACTTAGAAATTCACACAAGGAAGGTTAATCAATTGTGAGAAAAGAGCATTTATCCTATCATCTAATGTTAACTTAATCACTTTTGAGTTAATTATATATCGATTCTAGAAGTTCCAAGGGTGATTACTCTATCTCGAGTTATAATCATTTAACCCTAAACCCTAATTGAATTGAATTATGGAATTTGCAATCTCTTAATTAATAAACAACACATACATCCAATTAGATCTTAAGCACTCTAATAGACAATCGGGTCCTTACACGTGACTCTCTTCGTATAAATTACCAATTTGATTGTTTGCATGATTTATTAGACTATTTAAATTTTATTACCTAATCTAATAATTTTTTTATTGGTTCACTCTCTCGATTTATTACCGAAGCATGCAATACAACAAATAATCATAACACTCATCTCATTAACATCAAAAGCAATCAAATCATTGTTGATTCAAGAAAAAATCCCTAAAAGAGTTTAGAACATCCTTAAACCCAAATTCATCATCATTACATCCATCTTATACATCAAAATCAAAGAAATAACAAGATGGAAGAGAAATTTAACTTGGAGTGGACTGGAAGGCAACAGCAACAACTCCTTCTTCCTCTTATCTTTTCTTCTTTAACTTCTTCCCTGATGTGGCAAAATGGAGGCTCTCCCTTTATGGCTTCTTTCTTTTCATTTTATAGTTTTTTTTTGCCTTTTAGGGTAAAAAAATAAGTTTTACCTAGGTCAAAAAGTCCAAAATGACCCTTTAAAAATAAAAATGGAAGCAAATCATTGCGTCTGTATCACACCTGCCACGATCATTACCCATCAAATGAGCTTCAGTCATAATCGTGGTTGGCCTATTCAGTCATCGTCGTTGCCATGTTTGGGTTGCTTCTATCATGATCTTAACCTTAGCTCTTCCTCCAAGCTTTCTCTGAATCTTCTCCAATCTTCTTTACCTAATCTCAAACACTAAAAAAGTCATCAAAACACTTTAAACATACAAAATTAAAGCCTAATAACATGCTTTAAACCATATAACACTCAAAAGCATAAACACATAATCACAGTAATATAATTTTAAACCTAAACATGCACACATAATCTAATTAACAACTAAAAACATACTAAATTACCCATGAAAACATAATGCAACCTATAGCTATCAACATCCCTACACTTAAACTTTTGCTTGTTCTCCAGCAAAGACAAAAACAAAACAAAACACAAACACAAAAACAATAACACATATAAGCACGCATATGCAATAATGGTACAATGGCATTGAACTTCATGAAACTAATTTAACTTCAAACACAAATGTTCAAGTTGTTCTAACTTATTAACTTATGAAATTTATGGCTAAACACTTCAGACTAAATATACATATTAATCAAGACCTTAATGTCAAATCCATTCACCCCATCACTTGCACACATATATTGATAATTATTTAGTCAATCAAAATTGTAACTATCCCTAAGTAGTTTTCATGAAAATTCAAGCTATTTATAATGATCAGTAGGTTTTATTTATCAAAGCACTATTTTTGTTAATTTTCACTGACATAGACTTAGTCTTTTGACACAAAGGCAAGAACTTGTAACGAATGTCCCCTGGTTACTCAACTAGGATATTTTTTATTCATAAGCTTGGTTGGAATGCCATTATAGCCTTTTGACACAAAGGCAAACATTTGGGATAAATGTCTCACAGTTATTTTGCTAGATCACATTCTCAACTGGTTACTAGTTCTATTCATAACTCAATGGTCAATGAAAAAGTTATTTATTTAAGAAATACACATTTTTCACATTTTATTAACTACCTCATTTCTTTAGCTAATCATTCTTATGAAAGGATACTAACGATGCTACTTATTCAATTGAACTAAAATTATGAATGTATGTGGAAAATGCTTAGGGTTAATGAACTAATTAACATGCATATTTAACCAAAGCGACCTAAGATACCAATTTCACAAGCTAATATATCTTTAAAACCTATAAGAATATGTTGAAAGCTAAACTGATTATGTTAAGTCCTGGCCATCAACACATTCACACAAATCACATCATGAAATCCTAAACAAAAATATATATGGTTTGCAAAATTCACATTTAACATAAAAAATAACAATGCATACATCTCCCCACACTTGAACAACACATTGTCCTCAATGTGAGGAGAACACATAACATATATGGTGGGAATAAAACTAAATAACAAAAATACATCATCATCATCATCATCATCATCACCCAGTTTGGAATCTCGCAAAATCGCAAGGTCTGGGGAGGTCTGGTAGTACGCAGCCTTACCCCTACATAGTAGAGAGGCTGTTTCCTGTTGACCCACAGGCACATGAGATAATAATGAACAAAGATGGAAATAAAAAGATAATGAGAAGAATATACCGGATATGTAGCGCAGTTCTGCAAGAATTCTTGATAGGCAGGAATGGACACGTCACTGCTTTACTCCCGTCAGACTAGACTTACGTGTGCTGCACCCCTGAGAGACTGGTAAAGCAAAAAATTATTTATGCATAAAAATATTATTTAAAATATATTAAACAATATGCAAAGCACAATGTATTAATTATTATATAATTTTAAACCATATGAAACATAAATGAAAATATTTCTGAGCAAATATTTTGTATGGATTGTAACATAAGTAAAACTAATATCAAAAATAAATATTAAAACATATAAAAAAGTCAAATAATATTATATAAATTTAAAAATAAACATGAAGATGTGCTTATGAGTATTGTGAGAATTATGTGTAAAACATAAGGGTAAAAGAGACTAAAAATAGGCTCATTAATTGATCTGAAAAATCTACTTGAAAAAGTACTTTTTTGAAAAGTTTTAAATTTGAGCTTCTTAAAAACTGTATTTTAGTTGTCAAAAAAGCTATATCTACTAAAAAAGCGTTTTTTCATTTTACAGTCAAACACTCGTTTTTCTTTAAAAAAGCTTTTACGGTGGAAAAAAAGTACTTATTTATCTTCCAAAAGCTCAACCAAACAAGCACTTAGAGATATTAAAAAAGATCTGCCTGTTTAATTTTGATTCATGTTGATCGAGTCATTGGTAGGTTACGAGTCAATTTTAAATTTGACCGTTACTTTCAAAACGACACCTTTTTGTCAAAAACAATGTTATTTTGAATTTTTTTTAAATGGCAAATTGAGTTGACCCTTTTGACTGTCGGGCCCGACTTTGCCCATTAACATCTCTAAAAAGGCCCAAGTGATCCTTGACTTTTTACTTTAAGTCCAGGCATAAGTTTTTTAATTTTAATTTTTAAAAATTTATTGATTTCTTGACATCTCTAAAAAGACCCGAGTGATCCTTGAATTTTTACTTTAAGTCAACATGTAAGTTTTTAATTTTAATTTTTAAAAATGTTATTATAACAACGTGGCAAGTTTTGGTAACTATTTAAGGTCTTAAACTCAAGTGATTAAAAATAAATTTGATAATAAGAACAACAACAATCAGTATTGTCAATAGGTAGCCCGACTTATGGCCCAACGGATATTTTTAAAGAAAAACTTTCAAAACGCTATTGTTTTAGAAGTAACGATCGGGCCACGAGCAGGACCCTTTTTGACATTTCTAACATCAGTATTCAGTATAAATCTTACCGATATACAGGATCTAAAAAAGTTCAGTACTACGCAGCTTTACTTGTAATTAATAGAGAGTCTATTGTCAAATGACCAAGAGAGAGAGAGAGAGAGTAAAATTGACTAATTGTATTAAATAAATGAAAATTTAGAAAGAAAAAAATAAAAGTTAGAGATGAATTTAAAGTTTAGAGACATATACCTACTCAAACAAAAGTTATAAAACCAATTTATACTTATAATAGATAAATGAAGGTATTGAAAGAAAATTTTAAAGAATTTGAGACAAATTTAATAAAAATAAAAGTAACAAGACCAATTTGTTTAATTTTAATGATTATACAATATTATAGGAATTTTTATTTTTCTTCTTTGAATAGAAAACCTATTTCACAAAAATTTATAAATTGGGTGGACATATCAAAAAGATCTTTTTACCATTCCCATATATATATATAATTGTAACACCTACTTTTTAGCATTTTAAAATTAATTTGTTATATATTAAATTATATGATCCTAATATTTAAAACCGAAAAGAATACGATGAAATTATATATTTTACACATTTAATTAAGAAAAATTATTGAAAAGTAAGAAAAAGGAGTATTAAATTACATTTTTTATTATTTATGTAGACTTATTTATTTACATTATCTCTATTTAGTAGAAATAAGGCTGCATACTATTAAACTTTCCAAAAACTCCCTTTTTTACAAAACTCTTATTGAGTATAGTTGTTTTGTTGTTGTTCTTAAAAATAAGAAAAAGTTGATCAAAAGGTCAATTTTTGTGGAAGAACAAATTTACAGTTACAAAATCATACAAGTTAGATATTTTAGTGGAGGGAGGACATTTCTAAAATTTCTTTATGTTTTTTGTTTCTGTTTGCGGGATTAGAAATGTCGTACTACAGTCTTGGAAGGAACAAAATATTTTCTGTCTCTATCCTCCGAAGACGAAACGAAATTGGATAAGAACAGCAAACAAACACTATGAAGTACAGAACCTTTGTGTCCTTGTCATCCGTCTTTACCTATGAGGACGGCAACTAAACACTACGTTAGAGTTGAAAAGGAGAGAAAATGAGAGACAAGCTCAAACCCACTAAATGAGTCTAGAACTCATAAAGCAAAAGGAGTAGAAAGAAAGACTGAAGCAAAAGACGATGAGAGTGAGTGCCAATTCACTTTTCTTCTAAACTTCCAAAGTGGTGGATGTTGTAGAAATCCTGAATCATAAAGATAGGGAACAACAAAAACCCACCAACGTATGTGATATGTTCTCCACTATTCTTCTATTGCTTCAGAGAACATTAATGAATCATCATCATTGAAATGTTCTTTCCTACTCCATATTAGCTTCTTAGACCGATTCACATCATTCTCTTCATTGCTTGTTTGTCTGCCTGATGTCTTGACATGAGCTGGAAGACAAAACCTGAGTAAAGGTTTGAGGATTCATTTGGAAGCCACAAGTAACATGACACCGACCAAATCTGTCATGGTATTATTCAAATGTGAAATGAATAAAATGTGGAATGCATTAATTAATGTTTTAAAAATGGGATGACATGTTAAACAAGTAAGATAAGATGTTTAAAGTTTAAAAGGTTTAATCGACGTTAAATTATCGTAAAACTCATTAAAGATTGAATAAAATTAAATAATTTAAAAAATGATCAAAGAAGATTTTTCTTAATCATCGAAATATTTAAAGTTTAATTAAAAAGATATTAAATAATAATTAATTTGTTTATTTTATTTTATAAAAATTAATTAATTAGTTAATAAACTAATCGATTTTAACAATAAAAATTATTAAATTAAATTGAACCAAAAAGTTAAAAATCAAACTAAAAATTTGATCCAAAGTTTTCATTGTTAAACTGATTGAATTTAGGTATTAATGACTCATGAATCACATCATTTGAGTATAACTAATTAGAAGAATTCACAATTAAGAAATTTTACACAAGTGACGAATTATTATTTTTAAAGATAAATGATATAGATTTTCTTTCTAGTTTAAAGATTTTTTAAATCAATTTTTAAAATTTTCTAAAAAACTTTTTCTAGGTTACAATTTTTTAGGAAAATATTTTTCTTAAATTTTAGTTAAAAATAATAATGAAATATATGATATAAATATTTTATATAAGTTAATCAAATGTCATTAACATAATAATTTAACATAATTTTTAAACCTGACTCGAATCAATTAAATTGATTTAAATTAATAATTTAAGATATTTACAATAAATTATTATTTTGAGTCGTGTTAAATTAATTTTGTTTGAGTTTAATAGCTAGGTTGAATTGTTACGTAAGTAACATTTGATTAATGCATCGTGTGTATATCATCATTACTTTCTAATTAAAGTCTATAAAAAATGAGGTTTTCTAAAAAAGTTAAAATTATAATTACTTTTTTATGAAATTTTTTCAAAATTTTCTTAAACTTATATATACATATGCATATATGCATTTTTGTAATAGGAAATACTTACCTCTCATAGATTTCGCTGAATTTAGTAGTTATTATTATTTTTATGATTGTTATCAACTTCTTATTATTATATTATATTATATTATTATTATTATTATTATTATTACTAATAAATAATAATACTACTATTACTATTACTATTACTACTGCTACTATTATCACTACCGCCACTGTTGTCTTCATAACGGTTGCGTTTGGATCTGCGGTACGGTAGGGAAAAGTACTTATTTACCATAGTTTCCAAACGCAATCACATGTTTAGATCTACAGGCAAATAATCGGAAGTTGGAGGAAAGTGCAGTGCTACTACAGAAATCGATAAATAGAAAGAGGGTTGCTGTAAGAAAGTACTTATGCGGTAAAAATTCTACTTTCCATTAATAACTTTATGATAATTAGTATTTTTCATTATACCCTTAACCAATGGAAAGCAAAACAAACGTATTGTCTTCTTTATTCTTTTTGGCTCTCTGTAAATTTATATGACTAATAATATATTTTTTATGAAATATTTAATTTATTTAATTTATATTTTCTTATTTTAATTTAATATTTTCTTATTTATAATTTGAATTTATATGACTAATAATATATTTTTATG
>JAOTAY010000006.1:15775326-15786423 GCA_025629805.1 Erythroxylum baracoense
ACGGATTCATTTTGGTGACGAAGCATGCTCACCACTGGAGGCGGCGGTGCGTGATGAATGCGAGTAACGAAATCCGGTAGAGTCAGAGCAAGTTTGGCCATTTCATCCGCCGGTTGATTCGTTTTGCAATTTAAAGCTTAATCTATAGGGTGTGTCCGCGAGATAAACTGAGAACGTTGCCTATCACATGACAAAAACTTCTAGTCAGGCATTAGTTCTCAGGTATACGCAAGCTTACTGAATATTACATCATTTTCATAACATTTCACGAATTCTAATTCCATGCAAGTTTAGACAATTAAATCAGTTGTTTAGGGTAGCTTTTGGACGAGAAAGAAACAACAGACTATTTGGCAATGAGACTACTAATGCTGAAATCATTTTACGGAAATTATTACTCAAGATTAGGACAGCTGATATTGCTCAAAATCTTACTAAAAGCATGAGTCCTAGAATCTGCATTTGATGGTGTTGTAATCGGCTTTTTACTTGAGCTATACTAGCCTAGGTTATCTGTGTTGTTCTTTTGGTTTGCTTCATCTCTTTAGATTGCATCTTGTAATTAGAAACCTTTTTTAATTGAATGAAGTTTATTTATCTTTAAAAAAAAACTAAATTGTGAACTTGTCATTAAGTAAACAATATAATCGAAACGTGTAATCTTATCAAAGAATCGCCAAAATTTGTATTGGTATGCTATGGAAACCACACATGAATAAAGACTGAATTTCTAAAATTTAAATGGTAACATTTGTTTAGTAAATAAGTATTGAATTAATACAAAAAAATAGGCGTTGTCAATATTAGCCTAAGAAGCTATAACATGAATAAAAGACTACCCAAATAAAGGAACAAAGCTACTCTATAACTAACATCTTCTAATATTAGATATACAAAGAGCTAGAAACTGAAATGGAGCGTGAGCTACAAATGTTTTTAGAAATTGTACATTTTTTTCCTCTTAAATCTTTGTTCATACCCTTCTAAGAAAGTAAGAGAGTAAATTGCCTTAGAACTTTAGGAGTGATGAACTCAAGTGAAAGAGTAAGAAGGATGTAAATATTATAGTTGGTTGAGAGGTTGCCACTAAAAATATTAGTTCTTGTGTTTTTTTCTTTTTCTTTTTTATTTGCTAACCAAGCTTCTTTAATCCATCTCATAATATGTTGCAAAAGATTCAAGGAATCAATGTTTTTGGTGTTTGAATATCCTATTATTTCTTTTCATTCACATTTAATAGATGAAAAGGTGAATTTGATAAATGTTGTATCATTTTGATTGATATTGGTGATATAGATAATAGGATGTTAGATCAAGAGTTATATGGAGGACGTATGATGCAAAGCTATAGAAGAAATTTTTAAACAAAAATTACAAAGCAACAATTAAAGAATAGATAATTAAAAAAATATAGCTTTTATGCAAAGGAAGAAACTTAAGGAAGATTCAAGAATGATAATTTGTCCATTTTTTCAATTTTTATTCAACTAATACTTAAAATATAAAGCTAACTTTTGGAATATTGCTAGGGAATTAGGTCAAACTTAACTGAGTACAGGGTTGCTTTGGAAGTCTCAAGTATTAGAGGAAAGTTTTATTTATGAGGTTGTTCAACAAGTTTCTAATCCAAATTACTGTATCTTCTTTAAGGTGATCCATATAATAAGATGGCAAGTTCTCCTTTATTTTAGTAAAATGCTCTAGAAGAGGGAGTTGGCCAACACCAACAGTTATGGATAATGATTGAACTGACCTCGACATGTGACCTTTAATAGATAATTTTATTAATAGATAGTTCTCCAAAGGATCTAATTTTGTTAATTATTATAATATCAGTAACTCGAGCTGCCATTTTGTACTTTATGCTCAATTATATGCCTTACTGATGTTTTAGATTTTATGAGCTTCTTCCAAATCTTAAAAAATGAGTTATTGGACTTGGCTTGCAAAATATTTTTATTATGTAAGTTTTCTGTGTGGACCTGTTGCACCCAAAGAGATTGTTTGTTAGTGAAAAGTTTCCAAAAAAGATTGATCATAAACATCTTGTTTAATAGTTGGATGAGAAATTATTTTTAAAAAGTGAAAATTGTATTAAATATAGGTAAAACTAATACAACATTATAATGACTTCTAGGCTAATAGCCTTCATTCAAGTACAATATGATTAAAGATTCTAACAAAGTAAAGCATTGCAATTGACAATCCTATATCAATTTAAGTAAAATTATAGTTTCCATCTACACTTCATATATGTGGTAAGAGTGTGTTGCACATTTTTAGCAAAAATAGCTGCTCTAATCTAGTTAACAATCTTATTTGCTAGTTAGTTTTTTCGCTCTTCCAAGTTTGTAAACCTTCTGCTATTTTTGTCCTTCTAAATTATGTAAATGGATGTGGTGAAGGCTGCTTTAAAGAGAATTGCATTAGTCATTCCTTGTTTTGAGTTTTTGATAACCCAACTCAGTGTTTGTTCGCAGTCATATATACCGTTATTATGTGGTATCATATGAAAAATTCTACTCCAGACTGCTTTGGAGAATTTACAAAGAAAAAAAAGGTGATGTTTGTCTTCCATAGCCATTTTAAATAATACACAAGTAGAGTCCACATTACCATGCCATTGACTCTTGGTCCTAAGCCTATTTTTAATCACAAGCCAAGTGATTAATGAGGTTTTAGGATTAAGAGTATTTCTCCATAGAAGATTGTACCAAGGAGATTCAGTTGAGCTATTGGCAAGAAACTGATGACAGGATTTATTTGAGTATTTACCACTCATATTGAGAGTCCAAGTGATTGCATCTTCATTCTCTACATCATTCAATTGAGGGAAGTATTCTACTAGAGAGTCAAAACCTCTAAAATTTTCACTTCATTCACCATTTGAAACCAGTGATGAAACTTTTAGATTTAATGGTATTATATTTCTCTAATGAAGAATCTCAAGATTGTGAATAATGGGGCTTGAATCTAGCCAAGTATCAAACCAAATTCATGTATTTTCTCCAATAGCAATTGTGTGCTTGGTAGAAGATATATAGTGCCTCTCATGCAGACAAAATTCTTTCCAACTGATTTTAGTGCCATTTAAGTTATCTTTAATAACTGTTTGCAAGTAATTTTTATGATTTTTTCAATTTTCTTAGAGGTTTGGTTAGGATATAGTAGATAGCTAGCCAAAAAGATATACAGTGAGTAGAGGATTATGTGATGAGGATCAACCTACTTCTAAAAGAAAGAAGTTTGGTAGTTTAAGAATTTATTTTATCATACACATAAATAAGGGATAAATAGTCATTACAATTCATCGTTTTGGTGGTTAGTAGAATCCCCAAATACTTAAAGGAAGTGTTCTAAACTGAAAGCCAAGAAAGTAGGTTGCATATAAGGGGGATTAAGAATCCTATATAAGTGAAAATAAAGGACTTGCTTCTATTAACTTGGAGGCCAATATTATGGGTCACTTTTTGCTTCTCCCTCTCCTTAAAAGATTGTATTTATGAGTCTTTCTATTTTACTACCTTAGCCCTAAATAGTTGTTTAGAGTGCTTATATAAATATGTGTGTGTGTGTGTATATATATATCATAAACACAATAGAGATATGAATAAGATATTTGAAAGCATTTAATGAAAAAAATAATATTCTTCTTGCTTATAAATTAAATAGTCTTTGTTTGCACAAAAGTTTTGCTAAAGGTAAAAAAGGGATGATTAGATCTATAAGCTTTTGGGATAGGAACTTAAGAGCATTGTCTTTATCCTATTAAGGAAATCTCACTTCTAAACCGTCTACTTAACTTTAAAGGGCCAAAGGTCTATTGAATTTCACAGGATGATAAAAATCTCCTTTTAGAAGTGTAGTCCCTTTATAATGATCAATATCTAATATCCTTGATTTATGCTCAAGTTGTACAATCAATTTTATGTCCTCATAAGTCTAGCACTTGGAAAAAGGCTTTAAGACATTCATATTAGAGATTGTGTCTTTATAACTTATTTTTTAAAAAGTTATAGACCATCATATATTAGCGTATCAATTTTTTCTTCAATGGAACTTCAACATTTGCATCCAAGGAGGTATAGAACATGTCAAAGTGTGATTCTTTTTTTAGACAAAGATGGCTCTTTTGGCTTCAAACTTTCTCTAAATCTTCGTCTTGTAATTAACCTAAGACTACATGCATCATACCCTACTATTTAAAATCATTTGTTCTCAAATCTTCACCTACATAAAAAAGGAAAAAGACTATTCACATAAAGGTACAATCAAGTGATGGTTAGTATAAAGAAAACTTTTGATATCACTTACTTTTTTCTTCCTTTTACTTTCTTTTCTTCATTTTCTCTTTTCAATTCTATTAGTTGTCATAGACTTACTTAGGGTTTTGAAGACATAAAAGTATTTATCATCTTACACAAAAGTGTAGCTATTCTTGAAACTTCAATATATAAGCTTTATATCATAGTGTCACGACCTTCCCAATAGGATGTGACTAACTTAAATAGATACAACATCAAATAGCACCTCATCTTGATGCCTTCTAATAGAAAAGGAAATTGGATCTTATTTATTCACCTTGATCTCCCCAGATTTTCTAAGCCATTAATGCTTGTATGGCTTTAGATTCTTCACAACAACTTCTCTACAAAGTTAGTGTGAGGCACATTAATATAACTTCCTACATCAATAATCTTACTACATACTTGGTTATGAATATGGAGATTTAGTATGTAATATTTTTTTCTCTATTGATCTAGCTTTTCCTTTTAAATTTGAAGACTTAATATCTTCTTAGTGATAAGCATCTCATCCTTAATAACAAACTAAATACCCTTATACTAGTATCTTTAAGTGGTGGTATACCTTCTTTTTCATTTGAATCACTCGGAATCCTACTTCTTTATTATCCTTCATGATCGTAACATTATAATTTTAGTATTTAGATGCAATATGTCCTACTCCCAAACAATGAAAATATTTAACATTTCTATTTTAAAATAGATTTAGAATAAAATTTAAAATATATTCCAAGATTGTGATATCCTCTTTAGTTATGGATGGTTGAACCTTTGCTTTAGAAGAACCCCTTTCAATCTTTTACCTAATTATGCATTTAAAAATCACTGAATAATTTTATACTCCTTCATAGCTCTGTTATCTCTCCACCTTTATAGAAACATATACTATCTCTTATAAAGTTAAAATATATTTAAATTTTACTGCATTGGCTATATCTTTATTTAACAACTTTAAGAACCTTGCCATATTTGCTTTTTTAGCTTCTTCTACATCGGCTCAGATCATAACTACTTCCATCTCTTTATGAAAGTATTTCAAACTCTTTGATACTTGGCGAAGACTTTGCAAACTCTAATACATATCCCTGTAATAGTAGCTTGTCATAAATATCTTTCTTATAAGAGCCTTTAATTTATCCCAAGTCTCTATAGGCTGCTCATAATTTCTTCTGCTATTGTTAAGCATTTGATCCCATCAAATAATTATGTATTTGGTAAATTCTATTACCACCAACTTTATCTTCTCTTTATAGTAGTTATGATAGTTAAAGATCAATTCTATCTTTGTCTCTCATTCTAAATAATCTTTATGGCCATTCCTACCCTCAAATGGAGGTATGGTCAACGTAATATAACTAAGACTTCCATTCTCACTTTGTTAAACTCTAGGCTCCCTCATTTGCTCATAATTGCATCTATCTCCTCTTTTATGTTTAAACTTCTCTCCTTCAACCTTAAATGTTGGGCACAATGTCATTAATAGTTAATTCATCATTCTCCTCATCAACTCCTTTTAGATTACACCTATTATTCCTCCCCTTATTGTGGACTCAGTGTTGTCATCTCCCTTATAATTCAACAATCTATTTGTTATTCTTCCCTCACCTCAACATACATCATATTTATCATTTTAAACTGTTACTGAATAGCGTACATAAATGTTTTAGAGGCAAGTATTATAAGGGACAAGTATTCCTACTTCTCTTTAGAAATCGAGCAAGTTCACTGGTATGCTAGTTCTTCATTAATTATTATTAAATACCAATTATGTCTAAATATGATCCAATATTTAATATTGATCCTTATTTATTAAATATCTCATATTTAATCATAAAGTTTTTTAAACTTTATAATCATGTCTAAATTGATTAAAATATCTTTTTTCTTTTCAGCCTATTCTTTGTGTGTGACTGGTTAGGTTCCTAAATATATTGGCAACCTCTCGATTCATAAAATCTACCTAATGTTTTGAACTAGTTCTTAAGTAATCTATCGAATAATGGGGTTTTTACACAATATCTCTTTGTCTAATTATCAATTTGATATTTACGAGACGTATTAGGTCACTAACTCTCGTTACTCAATGTAGTCGAATTACTTTCGACTTACTCTCTTGATTTATTATCGAAGTATTAATATACCTAAACATCACAACACCAGAAAATTGAATTGAAAATTGAATTAACAACAATCAAGTCATAAAATAACACAAGAACAAATCCAAATCTAAAAATTAGAGCATCCTAAATGTGAATAACATATTCAAATCCAAGTTACAAATCAAGTTTTATGAAACAAACAAAGGAAAGAAAGAAAGAATTTGATTTGAACTCAAACTTGAAATCTAGAATTTCTGGATTGCTCTTCTTTCTCCTCTTTCTTGCTCTCTCAATTTGGAAGATGATGGCTGCTCTTTTTTTAGTGTTCTATGTTCTTAAATATTTCTTGAGGCTTGTAGGGTTCTTTCTAAGGTTTACCCACTTAATTTGGTTCCAAAAATGGCTCTAAAAAGTTAAAATTACAAAAAGAGTCACGTGCTAGAAAAGCTAAAATTCGCTGGAATTATTGTCTAAGCTCTCTGTCATGACAAGCAAGTTACAATCGTGACTTGCTTCTATGCTTCCAATTCTTCTTTTTTCTTCAATTCCTGTTTCCATACACTCAAAACACACATCAAACACATCTTGAAATACAAAGTTAAGATATAAATCATACTCAAAACCATACAAACACTTAGATATAAACAAACATTAATAACAACATAATTCGAAGCCTATATACATAATAATCATCTAAGAAATATTCAAAAGCACACTTAAACATCTATCAAAACATATTATAATTTACACCTATCATTAAGTTTTAATTATGAGGTTTTGTAGAGTTGTTCTTTCAATTTCCAAACCTCCCTCAACTAGTTTCTACGGCTTTTAGGTCATTAATGAATCCAACTATTGAAAAATTAACAAGAAAAATAAATATTAATGATTAAAAATAAAATGTAAAAAGAAATAAAATAAATGCAAAGGAAACAATTGGTCAGATTAATAGCAATCAAGTATTTCTAATATCTTAGTCCCTAATAATGGCACCAAAAATTTGATGGTGCTGAAATGATTATTTGTTTCAACTATAAATGCACGGTGTAGCTTTAATAGCACTGGCAACTATGAATTGATCCCACAAAGACTATGAGGACTAGTAATAACTCTTTTCCTATTATCTAACTGACAATCTATGTGATTTTGATAAATCATATTTCAATAAAAGAAAATAAATTTATTGTAAAGTAACATCAAACAAACTATAATAGCAAAATAATGAAAAAAAGACATTATGTGTATTTCGAATCTCCTAGAACTTCTCATGCAATTATGATTTCACTAATCAATTTCATATAAAGTTCATTAGAATGTGAAAATTCCTCAATTATGTTAAGATCTTTCTCAAGGCTATTAACACCTAATTCTAGTTTGATCAATCAAATTCCCTTTCTAATTTAAAACCTCTAGAATTGCATTTATCGATTTATGAAGTTCATTATTAGGCTTAACCTTAATCTGGAAGATTTATATTGACCTATCTCTAGGTTTGCATGCAACTTGTTTCAATTATGCTAGATATATTCATAAATTGGATGTTACAATGTCAGTTGCATGAAATCATGCATTAATCAATATGTCGGTAATATTCATTCAAGAACAAAAAAGAACACATAATCGAATCTCAATAAAACTAAAGAATAAATTAAATTAAATTAATTTGTTACAAGATCCATCTCGGGCTCATCTAATCTAGATTCCAAAAGTAATTTATCTCATAATTATAGAAAACAAAACATTAAAAATAGAGAAAAAATTGAAAATTAAGGATGAGATGTTTGAAATCCCTAAAATCTCCAAAAACTTCTATTTAGATTGGTGAAAATTTGCTCTAAATGGGTTTCCTTTTATTATTTTTCTATAGTTTTTCCTTGTATTTCCATAGCCTCCTTTATCTTCTTTCACTTAATCATATCTTTTAAATTTTAAAATACGGCTTTATGGAGATACATGAGCATGTTGAATACTATGTTCTTTAAATAAATATGATATGTTAATTAAAGCTAACACGTGTATAAAATTTGGCTTGTATTGTTAATATAGCCTTCTTGCTACTTAATATAGACATGTTGTTGGCCACCACGGGTGTGTTCCATAAGAAATACTCCTAACATGATCATTTTAATGTTCTACACCGCATAACCTAATCAAAACAGTTCCAAATTATTTCAAGCTTGCTTGAATTTGTTCCTTTTGCTCCAAATGAGTGAGTTATACCTATAAACAAAAATATGAACAACTTAAGTACTAAAATCAATAAAATTACTCAAATAAACTAGCAAAAATGCATTAAATATAAGACTAAAAATATGACTAAAACATCATTTATCATTGGTATAATATTTACTTCAAAAAAGTTATTTAACTCTATCCTACTGTAAGAAATCCAAACCCTTTTTCCTTTATGAATTCCTTATAACGAAGACTCAAGCTTCCTAGTTTATCTGATAATGATGATTCAATAAAAGATGATGTCGATACTGAACTACTGTGATCCCACATTTTAACTATTTTTAATTGATAGTCATTAAACAAACAATACCATAAGTGTCTAATGATATCAGTTTGTTCTTTAGCCTGATAAACATATATATATTGATAAAAAAATTATGTTCCCTCTTTGCCTTTTATTTTCTCATCATCTACTATGCCATTGTCCAAAACACCTCATTTGAATCAAATATCCATTTAAATAATGTTAGATTAATCTCACACATGTTAGCAAAACAAATGTGGAAAGTTGGATACTTTATTCCACATATCAACTTAGAAATAGTATAAAGTAGTGTTAACTTCTCACAAATTGCTTTTACTAACTCCTATTTTTTCCTCTGTTGATACATAAGTACATTGAGAATTATGTTGTCTCAACCTAACAAAAACCTCAATTTACTTAATTTCCAACTCTTGCATATTGAATATGTACTTCCATCTTAATGAAAAATTTAGGACTAACTTCTTAACACGTGGAATACTTAGTAGTCTTATAGTTTCTTCAAACTATTTAACTAGTTTAGGTGTTAACTCTAATATAATACATTAGTCTGAATTGCCTCTACCCTATCTTTGATTATCTTTAAACCATACTTAACTACCCAATTTGCTATATGTACAAAACAACACATATGAAAGGAGGAAGAGAGTTTGTTAGGGACATAAAGCACAACATTGTTAAGTCTAGGAGACTATTTCTTAAGAGAGGTGATTAATAGATCTAATGCTACTTTGTTATGGAAACAACTTAAAAGTAAGCATCAGAAGAGATACCTTACAAATTGTTTATATTAAAAGCAACATTTTTATACCCTGAGGATGTTAAAAAGTAAACTGACAAAAGATCACATTGATAATTTTAATCAAATGTTTTTAGATCTACAAGGTGTTGGAGTTAAAATTGAGGATGAGGATCAAGCCATAATCCTTTTATACTCCTTGCCTAATTCATATGAGAATTTTGTTAATACCATTTTATATGGTAAAATATTTCTTTAAGTGATATGAAGGATGCTATATAGTCTAAGGAATTGAAGAAAAATGCCTTTAACATGTATAAATATGTATCATATATGAGTTTGGTTATTAGTAGAGGAAGGTATAAGGAAACTAATTTTGATAATATGAGTAAGTCATAATCCAAATCAAAGGCTAAAGATGTTTGATGTTTTAACTATAAGTTTAAAGGAAAATTTAAAAAGGATTGTGCATAATATTATAATGGAAACATGAAAACGAAAGCAGATGGAAAAGTAAGTATTATTATATTCTGGGAGAGTTTTGATGAAAAAGATGGAAGAGGCAATGACATTTTAATAACGAGTAATTATGATTTTGCAAATCAATAGATGAAAGACACTAGCACAACTTATCATATGACTTTTAATAGGGATTGGTTCAATTCTTTTAAAGAATGGAATAATATTTCCAGAATGAGTGATAATGGAAGCATGCTATCAAAGATAATGGTTCAATGTAGGTCCAGATGCATGATAAAATTATTAGAACATTAGATGCTTGGTATATTCGTGAGCTTCAAAAAAATCTAATTTTTATAAGTACTATTAATAGATAAGGGTATAATTTTTCTAGTGATGATAGACAACTAAAGGTGATAAAATGTGCATTGACTGTGATGAGAGGAAAATTACAACATGGAATCTATGTCATAATAGGAAAGACAATAATTAAATCAATGGTTGTATCTTAATCTTTAGGGAATAATGAAAGTACTCTAGTATCGCACATGTATGTGAGTCATCTTGGTGAGCAAGAGGTGATGGAACTTCATAAGGGGATATTGAAGGATTATAAACATAAGAAGGTAAACTTTTGTAATTTTTATGCAATTGGTAATAATTATAAGGTAACCATTAAAGATGTAGGGAACAACATATGTTAGGACAAACATATGAAAAGTTCATATCAAGTTCAATCATGAGCAGTTCAAAGGTGGCACTAGAACAGCTTGGAACAAATGCTAAAAGGGCTAATGTTAGGCCCTGTTTTCGGAGTCTAACCTTCAAAAAATCATAAGACTTATCATTATCGGGTCGTCTTCTCAAAACCCTCCTTTTCTAGGCTCAGCTCAGCTCTTAGAACAGTCGACTACTATGATGATAGTCGACTAGTCCATTTATCCCTTTCAACCTGAATACCTCAAGGATCAGCGTTGGTGAGTCCACACTTTACACATA
>JAOTAY010000006.1:15786523-15816961 GCA_025629805.1 Erythroxylum baracoense
AATGAGTCCCAAAAGTCCACTTTACCCTTCCTTATAAGCTTAGGCTCTTTTGGTACTTAAGTTACATGCCAAAAATGTCCTCAATTCATTCTTATGCATTTATTCCATAAACTATTATGCTTAATTTAACGAAAAAAATTTTCGGGGGCCAACAGCTAAAATTCTAGTTTAGGAGAGAGAACATAGTTAGGAAGAAAGCATCTGCACTGTATAACAAAGATAGAGTGAGAAAGACTATCAGGTAGACAAGAAGATAAAGTTGGGGAGCTTGGTTGTATATACTTTAACCATTAGTATAGGGATGAAAATATCTTTCAGGGGACTAGGGAAAGTTAGGTAAAAGATAGACGAATATTAGCTCTGATGAAGGATGTAAGGTTTTACAAGGTTGAGAAATTGATTACATTAGGTTAAATCTTGTTTAAAAAATGTTCGCACTTCTTAGGATACAACTAACATGTTTATAAAGTCATTGTCGCAGAGAAGTTCAGTCATATATTGAACTTGATGAATTCTCATATAGCTTGAAACGCTGGGGGGCTCATATGGCAGGGAATTATTCTTGGTTAAACAATGGAGAATTCAATTCAAGGTGGGAAATTATCAGAAATACCTTAGATTCTAATAAAATAGAATTTCATTAACCTTAGGATTACGATGAAATGGAGTTTTAGTGACCTTAGGTTTCTATGAAATAGAATATCACTGACCTTAGGATTCTATAGTAATAAAGTTTCACTTTAACTGGAAGGCTTATATTTAACTTTATAAACACCTTGTTAAGAATTGTGTAAGGTAGTAGCTTTGATAAAACTTCACCTTATATCTTCCTTCTCGCAGTAATAAAAGAATATATTTACCTATAAATTCTTTTGTTATTTGCTTCCTTATTTTTCGTATATATTGCTTTATTGTGTATAACACACTTTTTTTCATTACATCGAACATTTATCAATTATGATCCAATATTCTGCATTTCCAATGCATGTACTTTTCCACCAATATATTGCAAATGAAGATATAACACTTAAACTCATCTTTTCATATAATTTGAGTGACGCATAATAGCATAATAAGACTATGAGATCTCTTTATAAGCTTACTTTACCAATTCATTTAAATAGTCTACTCTTTATAAACACCATTTCAAGAATAAAAACATGAAAGCATTTATATAAATCAATTGGGTACATTGTAAAGATCAAACTAAATATAAAGGTTAAACTTAATGGAGTAGATTATTTAGATGAATTGGTAAAATTGTTGCATTCTATCAATAGCTTCACATTAGTTTACAAGTTTAAGTAATTTGAAAGCACATGGGGTTTGACCTTTTAATTAGAATGGATAAGAGACACTCTCTTCGTTGAGAGATAACAATGACATGATGATTTCACTAGGGTTAGGTTCACTAGCTTTACTTGGTCTACTTTAATAAGTCTCATGATTTCACTAGGGCTGCTTCACTATAATTTATCTTTTTTATAATAAAAATGATTTCATTTTGTTTTATAAGAGAAGTTTAGGCTTCATACCAGAAAGGATCGTGAATGAAAAATGATGAAAAATGTTTGGTGGCTTCTCTTCATCCATTGATGAAAAATGTTTAGTGGGTTAGAATTTTTAAAGAAATTTGGGAAATGAAAATAAATGAAAGAAAAATGAATCGTTATAAATTGTTTGTACATTTTTCTTGTAATTCTTACTTCTTTTATACAACTCTCCCCCTTGTAATCTTTACTTGTTGATTGGTTGAATTTGATTGTGACTTTACATTGTCATATTATACTTAATTTTTTCAAGTTATATTAATATCATTGGAACTATTATCTATTTATAAGTTTAAAAATTGTTCATAATTATAAACATTAAGCGTTCAATAAAGTGTTAAAAAATTTATATTACTCTCAATTCACTTAATTTATCTCCCTCAATTCGTTGAATCTAGAATACTTTTGGTCTAACATATATTAATGGCCTTTATATAGACTACTACTTTTAAATTAAGTAATCTAATAATGGAATTGTATAGTATTTGGTAGAATGAATATTTAAGATTTCATATTTCACTTATTCACTCAAATTATAGTATAATTTAGTACAAAATCAATTTTAAAAATGAACAATAATTAACCATCCTAATTTTGAAAACCTATTTTAATTTAAAAGAAATAATCTGAAAAAAGAATCATCATAAATTGAAAGAATTAGTTGAACTTGAACATGGTACTTATGAGGCTTACACCAAAACCCCTTAACGGCTTAAATTGTCTCTTTTTTACAATATTTAGTTACTCTATAGTGACTGGTTCTTTAGAAGCAAACGCATTTGAAACTAATTTTCTATGTATTGAAAATTAAGACTTCAATACTAATTTTTAAGGAATAAATATGTAATACTAAATTTTTAAGATGCTTATATGCATTACATATGATTAATTAACAAGTTAATGTGTGTTTAATTTCATATTTTTAATTATTATGCTAAATCTTACTGAATACAAATCAACCGATCGTATTTTAATTATTATGTTTCAGTACTCCTATGTAATTTTCTAAAAATGCTTTTAGAAAATATGATTTATTATAATGCCCGAGACACATTACAATAGGATATCCATCCACGCTCCTCAAATTGAATAGGGTTGTTATATGTGAGAAAATATAAGCCTAATTTTTCTCACGACAGGACTGCGCGTCTGTCCCACCGTGCCCATTAGCTTGCAAAGATTCCTTGACTGTCATCCCACGATAGCGGGAGAGTGAAACTCACTGACAACCCACTGCTACTGGTTCCACAAACGTATCCGAAGAGGGCCCATGAAGAGTGACCAACGAATTCCTCCTAAAGTTGTTCCCCATCAGTAGCAATTGCCATTGGCCAGAATCTGTTTCAACAAGCACATGGCATGAACTATATAATATTGAGAAAATCGTTTAGAAAACCAGTTGGCTCGTCACTTTCCATTGAGTTTAGAGAATAGCATCTTTTAAGAATAATCAACAAAGTTAGAATGGATCCGTTAATTTATCAGAGCTTAGATTTACCTCAACACGGTTCCAAGCTGAGCTTAGATTTACCTCAACACAGTTACAATCATGGGACAATAATTGTAGCCACCGCGCGATACAGTGAAGCCAAAATCGGTATGGTTAAGGCAGTCTGAGGGAACCTAAATTGCAAGTAAAGGTTGATGGTAGCTACTTTAAAACCTTATTCCATAGTGAAAGTCTTCTCAATATAGGATTCTTCAAAGGCAATCAGAACTTTTCTATTTAATGATGCCATCTATCAAAAGATCATGCACCTACTTGAAGGTGATTGGCTTTTATTTTGATGTCTAGTCAACCAATAAAAACAGGCTTCTTCAGAAGCAAAAAGTCATGTAGAACTTGCCAGGGGGCTCTGATATTCCTGGTAATTATGAACGTCATGAAGGGGTTGAGGGGTTGGTCAAAGCCTTCCGCTTTGTCCTTTCTTACCTCAGCCGTTCTCGTTTCCTCTGGCTCATTAGATCCCAACACCACTTTTTCCTTTGCTATGGCTTGTTCATTTGGTTCTCCCGCACATCTTTTGGTTTCCCAGTAGCAGAATATCTTATAAGCTCATTGCAGCCTCCCGTTTCAAACTTTTTCTATGTAGATTTCCAAGTTTTGGCCAGTTATATGTTAAAGGCCTCCATTGATAGCTTAGTGTAGCCTCAACTTCCTATCTTCATCAAGCTTCATAATTTGCAGATTCCATGGCATCTTGTCCATTCTAATCTCCATACAAATTCAAGCATACTCAATTCTCCTTACAGCAACAATATGTTCAAGTATACTGATCTACTAAAGGAACTTGCTAAATAGTTAAACCCCTCTTGTGACCAATAATCAGGAGAGACATTGATAGCTTAATGTAGCCTCAACTTGTATCTTCATCAAGCTTCATAATTTTCAGATTCCATGGCATCTTCTTGTCCATTCTAATCTCTATACAAATTCAAGCATGCTCAATTCTCTTTAAAGCAACAATATGTTCAAGTATACTGATCCACTAAAGGAACTTGCTAAATTGTTAAACCCCTCTTTTGACCAATACTCAGGAGAGACATTGCAAAAATTGATCCATGTAACCATTTTGGGACATTTTTCATACCATTTCTAACCATTCCCATGTTAGGCCTCCATTTCTAGAGCATTTAAGTCTTACCATTGACATACAAGAACCAACTCCAAAGACAAAAAATTGAATTTTAAAATAAAAAAAATCCTCCTCGTTTATGAAGGTACTTTTCAAGCCCCATCGTTTTTCATGTCAAGGTCTCCCACAAATGAACTTGGGAGAAAAAGGCCTTTTATCCACAAAGAAACTCATGGTAATTTTGTAGCTCCAGCTCAAAAGTACATCCATTGGAGGAAATTAAACTAGTGCCAGATGAGGGAAGGATGTATCTAAATCTGTGAAAAGTAAATGGATCTCCAATAACCAGACGCCTGGTCAACAACTAAAGACGATTCTCCGACCCAAGTATTCAAAGGGTTAACCACAATTGGTTCTACTAACATTAGTGAGCACACTAGTTAGGAAGAGAGAAGAGGAAATCATCTTGAGGTGAGGTTTAGGAGAAGGAAGAAGGCCAAGTTGAGAGAAGGAAGGCAAAAGGGACTAAGGTAGAGGAGGAAAGGTCACCAAATGATAAGAATTGAGTTCCTAGAGTAGAGTTCAGCAGACCTTCCACCTTAGGAAGGCCAAACCTACTAAAGGATGGGAGAAAGACGTTGGCAAACTAGGAGCAACCATGGTCTCCTTTCTCAAAGTAGACGGAAATCAAAATTGGTTGATAAATAGGAAAGATCACTACTATTACCATTAGCCGAAAATTGTATGTCAAACAAAAGATTGTACTGAGCGAAAAAGAAGAGTAAATGTAACTGGAGGATAGAGAGAGAGGGAGAGATGATTTCCTCAAACTCCAAAAACAACTTAAGAGGTCACAAATCACATAATGAAGTAAAATTTATTAATTTAAGATAAAAACATATGTGCGATAATGAGAGTAATTATCTGTATCACCTCAAATTTGGTTGACTGATTTTTCGAGTTAACTTGTAATTGACGTGTTTGCCGATATGGCTTAATGGATGTCTTATATGTTTATTATAAAACAAAAATTTTTGAATAAACGTTTTCACACATATCTAATGCCAAATCGTTTTCCCCACAAAGGTGAGGATAACAGAGAAAACACCCAATAAAGGCACACAGGCGTCTTGCTTTTATATGATGGAAAGTAACATTATCTTTGGTCGTATAGAAAATAGCATTGAGGATGACAACTTAAGATGGAAGAGGAAGTTTGACATTAAAAATGACAAGATGTCCAGAAGTCTGCTAACACACAAGTTCATGGGACACATTATCTTCTCATGACAATCCCAAAATTACGCAAACCTAACAAATTCATCAGAAGAAAACAGTCCAACCAGCGGGTGAACAGAACAAGTTAAAAGAAGACTTACAACAGTACAGTTAAGTCCAAACATTACAACATTTGAACATTACCAATGAAGTCTAAACACGGCCACCCCACAGGCATTCCAAACCAGCCTTTCCGTCGTTCAGCAATCCCTCAATTTCGCTGGGTGGGTTAAGGCCTAATCGTTGAGCACGTTGCCAACGCGCCAGCCGAGTCATCCCAATGCAAGGTCCGTATGCCATGTTCATGTCGAATTGCCTCAATAGACTCTCATTTTTGTCATAATCATCTGCCAGCATCAAAGATACACGCACAAGAAACTATTGGTCCAATAGCAAAAGACGAGGGCATAGATACGCCCAGAATGATAACCAATTTAATAAACTACCAACAACCAAATTTGTTAATCATTATATACAAACAAAAATAAAAAAAGAAGAGAGAAACAGAGATAATACAGAGTAACCTTTTAGATCGAGGGAGCCATGGGAAATTAAAGATGGTGGGTGTGTGATAACAGAGCCGATGGAGGCATCATGATTCTTATTCTTGGTTTTTGTAGTAGGAGATGGTTTTATAATGCCTGTCTTTGAGTTTGACTTCTTCTTTTGCCTGTAAAAACCTTTCATGATGCTGCAAGTCGAGTCTCGCTTTCTCCCTCTACTGTTTCAATTTCAAATGTTTGAACTTTGAATAATGGCTTAGGGACTAGGGTTCTTGAAGAGAAGCGTAGTAATGCTGACACTAAACTTGCAGTTTAAAAGTTGTTTGGGCTGTGACGTATGCAAAGCCCAGTTTAATTGTATACTCAAAGTCCCGTTAAGCGATTGGGTCTTTTTTCCTGGAAAGAGAATATCTTTGTGTGCTGGAAATGGACCAGTGATTGGAAGTTCTGATAATACTATGGATTAAATAAGTTTTTATAGAGTTGTAGCTAAGCAACTCAAGCATGCATGTTACCGAAGAACTTTAAAAATTGTGTTCTGCGCATCATATTCATGGTGAATGTTTCAAGTTTCCCTTACTAAAATTTAATAATATATGCTTGTAGTATCTTAGACTACTTGTATATTTGAATAATTTGTAAGATTGAAGATTTCATCGTTTGAAAGAAAAATAGTTTGTTAGTCTAAAGGGAAATTCTAGGTCCAACAGTGTTGAGATAAAAAAGACTTGAATAAAACTAAATTAACTTAATGGGAATAAAATAAAGTAATAAGATAGAAGATTATATCTAACGGGTATGTACACCCAGCGAGTTTTATGATTCTTAATTTTTCACTTTCAATTTAACTTGGGTTTTATATATCACTTTTATCAAACTATTATTAATTTTTCAAAAATATTATTCCTCTCCACTCATGCCATTAGGCTAGATAATCATTCAAAATAACATAAACAATTAACAAGGATAGAAAAGAATCTCTTTTGGATTGATTTTAAGGCTTGGGCCTAGACATTAGGTGTATTCATACCAAAGTACTAGGGTAAATTTATTTTAAAAAATTTACCTTGAGATTAGTCTTATTTAAACCAAAATCTTAGTGTTTTTCTTCCTATACTTGCATTCAAAAAAATGTGATTGAATTATTATTCTGCCCAAAATAAAAGTTACACACACGCGCATTCACAAACCCTAACTTATATAGATAAACAAAAATAAATGTGCTTTTAAGTCTATTGATAAAGCTCTTAGAGCTTTGACTTTGAATTAGGTCAACATTGGATCAATTACAATATGGTTTTGATTGTTGGTCATGTTCAAAGCCCTCCTTTCATCCCACTAATAAAAGAATAAAACAGTCCAAAACTGAGTTTATAGGCTAGATGTCATGTTTGCTTTGAATGCAGATTTTCATTCCACATTTGGAATCAAATTTAAAGGCTCTATAATATGTCTGCACCACTCTTTTGCTTGTAGGATTTGATTATTTGATTTTCTCATAACCATTATATGAAGAAAGGAGACTTGTTGCTAAACAAATTTGTACCAGGGAATATGGTATGTTCTTGATGGAAAGAAAGGTCAAAGAGGTTATGTTGAGGTCAAATGATCTTAAAGAATACATTCTTGCAGGAATTGATATGACAATAATACAAATTTTGTCACATCAAATTCATCTAGAATGCAGTAAATCATTGATAATTAATGTTTGCTTGCTACTACCTAAAAGGATGTGATATAAACTCTAAACTTGATTGAGGGGTGAATGTAAAATGTTTGTCCTATTTGTAATGATGTGTGTAGAATCTTCTCTTAGCTATTTAGCAAATGGTAAGCTAAACTGATAGAGACAATATATCCCCGAGTTATTTAGATGCTAGCCAATTTATTTAAGTTGGGAATTTCAATGGGATTCTTTAATTTCTAAAAAAAAAGATATTTACGTTCAAATAGTAAGAAATTTACCGTCATCATCAGTTAAACATGTATTTTTTCCATAAAGAATCTAACTAAGGTCAAGGACCACTTAAAAGATCCTTTTTTTAAGATATCTATCTCGGGGGTAGTTATAATGCTCCTTTTAGTAAAATGAGAAAATATTAAAGTTTTTCTATATAAGAAAAGTTGCCTATAATTTGACACCATAACATTTTGGGACTTGAGGTTTAACAGGCAAATGGTCATTCTAGAGTAGGATTATCAATAGGCTGGGCTACTTTATATTTTTTTGAAAACTTCAAAAACGATGTTGTTTTTGAAGTAATGATCGAGCCATGGGCTGGGCCGGGTTGGCCCCTGGCTCGGTCGAGCCAACCGCTTCCCATTCGTGGCCCTGTCAACATGGGCCAAAATTAGGTGGGGCTAGGCTAGGTTGAGCTAAAATTGACATCCCTATTCTAGAGTAGTGGAGGAGCAAGTGAAGACCTAGGAAAGCGAAGGGGGAGTTGATAGTAGGTGAGGCAATTAAGGAATTAGAGGGGGAACCAAGATTTTTGGGATAGCCAACAGCAGGTTAAGATTGGTAAGTGAATAAGCAATATTGGCCCTGGGCAAAGGCGGGAAGGGCAATTGCCCATGGCTTAGATTCTATTTGATGGTAAGACAGTTGCGGAATATTTTGATAATTTAAATTGGTTAGTTAATGAATCAAACTCAATGAAAGGCAATTTGGTCTTTTTACATGTAATTAAGGGTAATTTGGTCCTTTTACAAGAGATGAGTGGATTAATGAGTCATTAAAAAAGGACCAATTGGAGAGTGACATGTGTAATGGAATGAAGGGTATAAAAGGGCCAAAGTAAGACAATTTGCTTCATTCTTTCAACATAAACGTGAGAGACCAAACTAAAGGGAGAAAAGAGAAGAGAAGAGGGGACATTCGGCCAAGGAGGGAGAAGAAGAGTGCAACTACCATTTTTCATGATTTTGAAGCATAAATTGGAGAAATCTTGATCAAGTGGAGGTACTCATCAAATACCTAAGAGATTGGAAGATAAATTGGTAAGTTTTCCTAACCTAAATTTCTAATTTTGAGGCTTTTGAGTGTGATAGATTCATGTAAGATAAATGATGATTTTTGACTTGTCATGGAATAGATAATAATATTGGAGCATTTAAGGGTTGAATATCACAAGAGAAAGAGTTATGTTTAGTGAAATTTTATCTTTGGTCCTCAATTTACTTGAACTAGTCCTATTGTTTTGACCATAACTTGGCCTATAGACTTCAAAATTGGGTGATTCCAATTTGATCTGAAACGTAAAAATAGTGTTAAAAATCTATAGAAGGCACCTAGACCTAATTCTAGTTGAATGACATCGAAATTTGATATTAATATGGTAACCTAATACTGTCCCTGTATTGAAGCAATTTGTGATATTTAGTACATGTTTCACGCTTTAGAAGTTGAAATGGCATGATTTTTTATGTTGTGGAAACTAGAGACATGGGGGAACAAATATCTAGAGACTTCAAAACCTAATTTGAACGTTTGATATGTGAAAATTCAAGAACAAGTGGAGGTATGAATTTTAGACATAGGTCATAACCGTGACTCATCATGCATGATTGTAATATGGTGAATTAAATTAGGTGAGATTGTGTTTTGAAGAAATTAGTAAGTTAGAATAGGTAAAATATGGTATTTAAGTAATTTTTGAAGTTATATTTGAAAACGGAGACCAATAGGTTAGCTTACGGAAGCAACCAAAAATATGATTAGTGTACATATTACGCGATTAAATACTAATCTCAAATTTGGTTAAACCGAATTATAGTTTTAATGTCCTATTTCCAAATTTAGAAATAAATGCCGAAGTGAAATGTATTTTGTGTAGGTAAAGGAGAGGCATCAAACGCGTGAGTGTGCTTAGAGATAAGTTTGCAAAACAGTGAGTGTTCTTTAAATTTATATTACGCAAATGGTTTTTATTTATGGAGAATAGCAAGTTGTGAGTGTATTTTAATTGTTTTATATGAATAAACTCTAAGAATTGATAACTTGTGAAGTTATATATTGTATGACTGGTGTATAATGGTTAACCTAGTACATGTAAGCAATGTAGAACCAGCTCCGTAACTAGAGGTTAACCAGTTGCGAGCAAGCAATGTAAAACCAGCTGCATAACCACCGGTGTATAATAGTTAACCTAGTAAGGTTAAGCGATGTAGAACCAGCTTCGTAACTATTGGTTAACCCGTTATAGGTAAGTGATGTAGAATCAACTCCGTAACTACTAGCTATAATAGTTAACCTAGTACGAGTAAGCGATGTAAAACCAACTCCATAACTAGTGGTTAACCAATCATGGGTAAGCAATGCAGAACTAGCTCGGTGACCTTATGCCCATATGGCAAAGAAGTTACTAGTGGTCTATGTCGTATAAGAAAGTTCATGATAATAATAATGTCGCCACTAGTTACTTTTTAAAAGTAACTTGAGAGATTTGATTGTTCACACTCAACTTTCTATTTTCAAAATAAAACCTACCTGGTGTACGCTCAGGGGCTTCAGTAGTAAGGACTCCACCTCATGACTAGTCAACCTCGTTACATACTACTGTGTAGGCATTTTTGCCTTGCGAACGTTTTTGGGACCATTTTCATATTCATGAATATGTTTTGGAATGTATTTTGTAGAAAGAACTCATGTATATGAATGTTTTAAAGTTAAATGCATGAATATGTTTTAGTCTTTTTAAGATTATTGAAGTGATTGTTGAGATTGCTTGTGAATGGACTTGAAGTGCAAAAATTGTAGTAGAGATTTTGATGTGATTATAGAAGTGTTTTGAACTTTTAAGGGGATTTTGAAAATTTTGGGAAGGTCAAAATACAACCATTGTGTTGCCAAAATTTTTAATAAAATGGTTTTAAAAGAAAACTCTATTATTTATATTTATGAATGTTAAGTTAAAGCTTTTCGGGCAATAGGCTTAGCTCCACGGGAACTTTCCAGTTGGATTAGATATTAACTAGAGGGTCACCGTAGTGTGCCAAGTAGGTCATCTAGTCATTTTAGGATAGGGGCCTATCATTTTTAATTAGTTTTGAAAGTAGTTTCCTTTTAATATTAAAAAATATTTTTGTAATTAAGGAAAAATAATTTTCAATAAGATTAGAAATAATAATTTTTAATTAGATTAGAATATGTTAATTATATAATTTTAAAAAGGGATTTTTCTCAATTATAATAAGTAAGAAGAATAATTTATTGAAAAATAATTTTCAATTAAATTTTATTAAAGGAGCCAAGATAAATGGAAGTAGTTTCCAATTGGATTTGAAAATTGTTTTCAAATCATATTAAATTTCTATTTGGAATAGGAATTTAAATCATTTAGGGATCAATAAGTTTAATGTAATTTGATTTTTCCAAAAAATTGGAAATATTTTTTTAGATTATGAAGATCAATAACTAGAATCAAATGAAGCTTAATGTTTTATGCATATAATTTGATTATGAGTGCATGAGTTGCCTATTTTATTTTTATAGTTGATATATATTGAATGCATGTTAAATTGTATGTTTTATAAATGTGATATTTTTCATCAAATTTTATGTTTGATGAGACGAATGGAATTAAATCCCTCATAAAAATATTAAGTACATGCTGAGAACGTGATTGTTTCCTTCTGTTGTTATAAGAATAAGATTATGTTTTGACAAGAGTTCTTAAAGTTATAAAAGAAAATTTGTATGTCCATTATGCAATTGTTGAGGATTCAGTGACAAAGTTTTAGAGATGTGTCATAATCATATAGATGATAAAATATATTGAAATTTTGAGTTGACTAATGTCTCATAAACTTTGGTGATAACATGTAAGATGTATTTTAACACCATGATAGGAAGATGCAAGAGGTTACATAAGTAGGGTTGAAAGGTATAATACCTTGTTGGAATTGTTACACTTAATTTAGCCTACTAAAAGCATAATTGTGGACTACACTTAAAGGCTTAGCTATAATATAATAATAATTTTCATAAGAAGAAAAGTGATTGCATGATTTTTCTTATATATACAAGATATGATAGATACCCGATTTATTTCTAGTTCATGCTTGTAAGTATTTGATACTGAATTTAGATTCAACATTATTATAATGTTCAAAGCATGATAAGAAATAGATTTTTAAGTGAATAGTTGATCCAATTTTATACAAACAGTTTATATGTACTGGATCAAAGGAGACTTACGCTTAATATAGGTGGCAAGAATATAAAGTTGGATAACCAAGACTATCCTTTTATGCCATATTGGTTAACGAGAATCATAAATTTACATATTTGGATATATGTATCCTTTTGATTATGAATCATATAAAACTTGTGAAACTTGTCAAGTTGAAGAATAACCAGATCAACCTTTGGTGAAAGGATGGTGATAGTATTGAATTCTTAAATCTTATATATATGATGTATTAGATGGAGTAACAATTCATAAAAGGATAATATTTATGTTTCGCTAGATTACTAGTGACTTTAAATGATATGGTCATATGTATTAAAATAAATTTTGATTTAAAATTTTGATAAGTTCAAATTGTTTAAATCTACGTAGAAATTAAGCATTGAGAATGTTGTAGCACTTTGATGAAATCGATTTCGTAAGTTTTAAATTTCAGTTATCTATAAGGAATCATATTCTCTGGTGAATACCTTCATAATAAAATTTCATAAAAGTGTGGAGTTATTTAAGGAGTAAGATACAATATGAGATATTGTATAATGTAATAGTATTTTTCCTCTTGGTATGCATAATATAATGACTTACTTTTAATAGTTCCAATTGAATCAATTAGCAAGATTTCGTAATAGATACGAAACTCTAAGTCTTTGAAAGAGTCAAAGTTAACGGGTAATTTATGGATGTAATTCTTAGTTGAGGCATACATTATCCATTAAGTTTAAAACTAAAATGGGTAATAAAAGGTTATGAAATATCCAAAAGATTGGATATAATCTTATAGACCTATTGAACAAATTGTTTGTTTCAATGTATACTTATAGGAGAATGGTTCTCAAGAGAAGTAGTAAGAGTAAGATGAAATTTGAAAGGTTTAAATCTTATGACCATATATCCAACTAGAAATATTGCTTTATTGATACATTAAATGTATATTTGAAAGGCTACGAGACTTTAAAAGATTCACTTTCATGATGAATTTAAGGTTTGTTTTGGAGATGATAGTGAATTTATCATGTCTATAAGAAAGTCAGTAGGTGTATAGTTGGGAGTATGTAGAGACATATTGCTCATAAAAAACAATAATTCTAATTTTCAATTGTTGAAAACATAATTTTCCAAGAATAACTCCTGTTGGCTATAAAAAGACAACATTTTAATTCTGAGAATTAGATCTATAGAGATAAATTGGAAGTTGATTACCTATTCTAATTCCAACTACATTGATGATGCACTAAAGGTGTTTAGTATTTGAGATATCTAATACTTATAAAGTATTAAAGATATTCATTATTCTATGTATGAGTTGATATTTAAGTTCAAGGTTATAAGGAAATTACTTTAGAAATATATCCTAATTAAGGTCTATTTTACTTAAGAACAATATCATTCACGATTGGAAAGGTTCCAATGTAGCAATGATTGCTAATTAAGCCATAACATTTTTCATTTAGTGAAAATGATTAATTAGATCAATAATTTCTTTAGTAAACTTGATATAGTTCGTTACATTATTCAAGATAGTAATGAACTGTGAAATATTAGAGTCATTGGATGTGTCAAAGGAGCCAAAGTCTCATCAAAGATCTAAGTATTTAGGTAATTTTTCTTAATTATGATGATAATTATGATGAAAGTTGTAAGATTTAAGCAAATGCTCACTATAGAGAATCTTGTAGAATTCTCTCATTAAGCTACTGTCATAGCAGTAGTATAATCGACATATGGTGATATAGTATGAGATACCTAAACGATTGGCTTAGTGCAAGTAGAAGATTGTTAGCTTTTTCCCTACAGCCAATCGATTAGTTGTGGTTTAGTAACAAAATAATTTGAATGAATTCTTTATCTTGTATATGTTTAGATATATATGATAAAGTCCATGAGATAATTATACATTGCAAATGAAATTATAATGAGATTCATATTGCATTTACGTATTATCCCTAAATTGTTCCTAATTATTGTTCTATTAAGACTAGACATTAATAAAATATAAAAGAACTAACACATGTTTTATTTTTCCTTACGAAGGAAGTTGTCGATCTCATAAACTAAAATATGGAAATACTTAAACAAACATGTGGGTGCTTGTTAGAGAATAAGTTAAAGTAAACATATCTTATATGTTATTCCTAAACTTGTCTCTAAATTGACGTAATCGTGAGTTTGTATCAAGGTTGTGCTCTTCACATTGAAACATGGGTTTTCATATTAAAGTTAAGATTTTACTTATTTGTAATAAATAATGGTGCTTTTATACATATAAGTGGTGTAAAAATTTATGAAGGTTGTACAAAGTATTCCTTATAAAGAGTGATGGTATTCTCATTTTTAAGGTGGACGTATTACTTATCTATTACTGGTGGTGGTATTTTCTACATATAAGTATGATATTGGATGTATAAAGATCTAGTATGGTTTTTATTATCAACTTAAGCATGTAACATTCGACAAAAACAATGGTGGCTTTGTTTAAAAAAGAGAAAAAAAAGAAAAATATCAATATAAATGAAAATGTTTAAATTAATTACAATATGAAACATAAAAAAGAGAGAGAGAGAAACATACGATCTTCCAGTTCTCTTTTATCGTTGATAATTTTTAAGAAAGAAAAAAAGTTTCAAGATAATTGTTCAATATTATAATATTTAAAATTTGTCCTTTTAAAGAGTAAATTACTCATATACTCTTTTTAGTACAATTTAACTAAATTTGCCTAAATGGCAAATTACTCTTATACTCTTTTTAGTATAATTTAATTAAATTTGCCTAAATGGCAAGTAGATGACCAACTACATAATCGGTTAGTTAAACAAAATACAAGACAACTTAACTGGAATATAGTGACCAAGCTGGTCACTATATATTTTTACATATCTGTCTTGATAAGGGGGGATTCCAATAATTAGTTAATTTTGATGATAGCAAGGATGGTACTTTAAGCCGCTTTATTCAATTTCTACGAACTAGCAAATCGCGGATTATCTCTAGGCTTGAAGACATTAAGGTTGGAACCCTGGGAACTATAAGAAGACCGAATTCAAGTGTTGGCTAGACCCTTAATCATTTTGATGTTATGAACTCATTTTTTAGTATCAATACAAAGGCACATGATCTAGATAGCCTTAATGATTACTTATATCAAAAGACATTAACACTCTAAGAGAAGAAGATAAAAATGCAATCACTGACTAGGAAGGTAAAGTTCACATTTATATCAAAAGACATGCTGCCTTTTTTAATCAGTGAGACTCATAGCACTTAATAATTGTACAAAAACTACCATGAAAGTATCATAGGAGCAATAGTAATTGCATACTAAATATGTTTTTTTTAAATAAAACTTTAGGATAGTTTTTAGAAATTTTGTACAATTAACTCCTTTTGCTTTTAATTTCCCAACCATTTTCACCAAATAAATTAGTTCATGTTTCTCTAATTCTCATTCTTGATCGATGTAAAACTCTAAGTAAGGAGATGCGTTGAGAATGAAAGTACTGACACACTTGTTAGTCTGCGAACTTATTTTGGACACCTTCTCCTTTAAATATCAAAGAAAGAAAGATGAAAATGGTGCTCGATTCACCGTCCATTTAGTTTTAAGATTTCTATTAGACAAAGGCACAGCTAACTTGTAAGCACCGTTGTTCAGTTCCAAAGCATTGCTTCTGCTTCTTTATCTCTCCTATTCACTCTCACCGTGCATTCTCAACAAATACAAAAAACGCATCAAAAATGCCAAACTAAATTAGGGACACCTAAGAAAGAAAGAAAAAAATTGAGGAATTTCTTTTTTCCTATTTTGGAACCTGTAATCAAAGAAAGTAAAGAGGATAAGAACTAAAGGAAGAAACAGGGGAAGAATGCACATAGCCTAATACTGCCTAGAAAATATTTGGAAGCTGAGAATCTAATCTCTGCTGCAACTCCTTAATCTTCATTGAAAGCTCAATCTTTTGTTCTTTGTGGCACAGCAACAAGTACTCTTTCCCTTCCAACAATTCCCTCAATTCTCGGGCTTCATTCTTCAACGAGTCTTCTGTTTGCTCATAATTTTCCTCATCGACATAACCATTTGCACAGCTATTTCTCATTTTGGACGGCCATCTTGTTACATTTGAGGCCTTCTCCTTAGTACCTGCATGATTTACGCAGTGATCAGCAATTGCCTTCCCCAGCCTCTGGATTTCTCTCTCTGAAGCTAACAAATGCCTCTTTGCTGCATCGAGTTGTGATTGCAAATTAGCAGACAGCACCAACTGACCATTCAGTGAATTCTGCAGTTCTGTAATCTGATCTTGCATATCAATTATCATGTCATCTCTTCTTTTCAATTGCTGCCTCAGCTTCTGTATCACTTCTCGCTTGCTGAAGATGTCAGAACCAGATTCTGACACACATGATGAATCAGAGCAGTTTGAATGGTGGAATGGCTTTGGTGGCAACTCAAGCCCATCAGGAGATGATACCCATGAAACACCATTCTCCTTGGAATTTTCTGGAGCAGAAAGTGTAACCAAAGAGAGGGCAACTTCAGATTCAGATAATAAATGGTTATTTAAGGAGTTCTGCTCTGCAATCCCTTCACTCCCTGTTACAAATAAAACTTATATGAAATAAAATTCAAGAGAAACCTTAAAAATGTCAGAGATCTAAAAACAGGATAACAAGCAACATTGGATATCCAAGAGCTATAAGTACTACAGATACAGTCTCTATATGTTGTTACTTGGGCAATCTTGGAGAACGAAATCGATGGTCAAATGAAACAACGTAATGTCATGGGGATTACAACAGGGAAACCATGTACAATACATGATTTTAAACATTAACAGAGATTCCATTACATTACAATTCTTATGTAGTCAAACAAAGGAATCAATGCTGTAGTAAATATCAACTTAGATATTAGTAAGTCAATGGGTGCAAGTAATTAAACTCTTTTTGGGCACTAACCCAACAAGTTCAGTTTCAGATAACAGAGTTATGTGAAATAATATTAAAGCCTTAATAGCCAAGTCATAAGGTGTTTTAACTACATCATAACCTTTTAATTTCGAGTTGAAATCCTGCCTCATGGGATGATGTGACTTCACATGAGGAATGTGCTAATTAAGTTACATAGTCAACTTATGAGGTCAACTCAGGATTAAACTTTTTGGATCGGAAAACTTTATCATGAATGAACATGGAAAGGCATGCCATTAAATGCATTATAATGTAGATACAAAGCAGTAATACAAGAACTACTAGTACCCATTAATTAAGCAATACTATCCTCGACCAAAGGCAAGCTTGAAATGCATTGAGTTTTTGCAGTACCTCTACAACATCCTACCTGAAATACAGTTGAAGCAAGCACTGCCACTTTGAGTAAAGGAATATATGTTCGAATGAACATGGCAACCATGTGACCTGATGTCAGATGATGCTCCATTCTCTGAAACCAAAAAGTGCACTACTTAGAAAGATGTTTACATCAAGTCCAGGTAGCTATTGATATTACCCACCTTTTAAGGCATTACTAGCTTCTGACTGATTCTTTGAATCCAGTGTCTGCTTCAGCTTGTAACCGAAGTGAATTGACAGGGTACTTAACAAGGCACCACCCGCAATAAGAATCCAATTCGGTCCCTCACCCTGGAAACCTTTAGCCTGCTGACCTCTAGGGACCCCATTTGTTGTTTGTTTCATTTTAAAGAGCAAGTATAGAGCAGGTGAAAACTCACTGAAACATCCAAATAAGAGTACATTGACAGGCTAAGGCCCCTTTGCTACCTAGATGATGAATAAATTAAAAAAGCATCAGGACTTTTGACAACTTTTATAGATTCAGAATATTGCTATTGCCAATTGTACATATGTAAACTGCACTGTTTTAAGAATTAGCTTGTCAAAAGCCATATGTTTTGGCATGTTATTTCAGCAAGTACCGCGGGCAAGGATCTGTAATCGGATGCAGCAGACAATATCTCTAACCATGATAAATCATCATGAGGCCGAATTGCAAGACCCTGGTACATTGTTTTGGCATATAGAACTTGTTAAAAGATGATACCTCAACATTTCAAACATATGCATAGTTCTACACAGGAAGACCATAGATCTATAACCAAATTAGCGAGATGTAAATGGGAAAATGAAGAAGTCTCTAATGGAAAAGGAAGTGACCTATAATGATTAATAAGGAGCTTGATTGAAGACCAAGCAAGCAAACATAAGTTTTCCATTGAGCAATCACTCTGTCTTACATTACCAAAAGTCTTAAGCACATTTGCCAATGGCAGTTTACCGACTAGGACAGATCACATGGTTTGATACACGAATGATGACAAAACAGAACCTGCCGGTGACCAATAACAACAAACAATTAATCAACACTGCAAGGTATAAGCCTAAATCTATTCATAATATAAAAAGGTTCTCTACTCAAGCAGCTCGATGAAGGCCAGCAACACCAACTTCTGGTAAGAACATAAAAAATTAAAAATAGATAAACAGAACACTATCTCAGTGAACTTGTTTCTTGTACACCATCTTGGCACCAATACTTACCAATCTTAAAGTAAATAACCCATTTTCTTCCATTAAAAAAAAAAAGAAAGGAAAACAGCTTTCGGCTGATCTTCCCCAATTTAACATTCTGTTGGACCGTATGTCTATATTCCCAGTCATGCTACTAACTAGTGCGATTGTGCATATGGCTGTCTTTATAGTCAAAGTAAAACCACGTTACACTTGCACCTTAACATAATTTGAACCCATGTTCATTCAAACACAACAATTAAAATTCCCATTGAGACCAATGACATAACAAAACATATCAGCAACAATTAACCAGACCTTCATTGCAAAAACAAATATCCAACATTTCGCACTCACCTACCAACAAATTAAGAAATTAGAGAAAGCGAAACGAAAACGCATGTACCTTAAAAGAATTTCTCTATCAACAACATCTACATTGTTAAGAAAATTTAATGCTGTAATTCAGATATCCTCATTTAAAAATGGAGCAATCCATCATCGAATGACGCTAAAAAGCGATATTAAACACATCAGATAACTCAAGCGTAAGGTTTAAGAACGAAAAAGTGAGAATTTATAAAGCAGAGAACAAAGGGGACAAACCTAATTCAACAAAATAGGGTTTAGACTTTAGATTTTTTCTCCACTGCAAACTGCAGCTGTCTCTTGTTCTCTCTAACCTTGGTGAACATCGCCGGCGTTGGCCTTCTTTATTTTATTTTATTTTAACTAGGAAAATACTACCAAGAGAGAAGAGAATTATTTTTATATTAATTTTCCTTTAGTCAATATTTAGGGCCTGATTGGTTGGATGTTAATTAATAAAATATAACAGAATAAAATAGAATAGAAAAGAACAGTTTATAATAGTATGAAATATAATATAATGAAAAGTTGTTTGGGAGAGATGGAATAATTTATAATGTAATATAGTGAGCTATTGTTTGGAAGATGGATGGAATAAAATATAATGCATAATAATAACTATTATACTCCTGATATTAAAATGATTATTTTAAGGAGTTTAACACTATGATTTTAAAGTAAAAATTATATTCAATTAAAAAGTCATGGTTGTGACTTGTTCAATTCACAACCGTGATAAATAATTTTTTAATATTTTTTTATTTTAGAATAAAACTTTTAAGTTTTATTATTTTATTATTAATTATATACAATTTATTATTAATTATATAAAAATATTATTATTTATTTAATGATTTTATCCTATTATATGTGATTTGTATTTTAAAATTATTTATTTATATTTTTATTTATAAAGAAATATATACAAACAATTAAAGAATATTTTTATATATTTTTTATTTTTCATTAATAAAAATTTTATTAAAAATTTTATTTTATTATTAATTATATACAATTTATTATTGATTACATAAAAATATTATTATTAGGGTAAGAAGAAATAATATAAAAATATTATTAATTATATGCAATTTTCCTTTGGCAAGACCCAACCACTGCAGAGCTTATTGCAACATATGCCACCAGTATGAATGATTTGTTTGTAATTCACAAATCAGTAACCTGTGTAGGAAGACACTTCTAGTAGGTGTATATACTGACATCAATAGAAGGATCGTGTTTTAAAAGTTTTATGCTCTAAATCTAACGACCACACAAGACATGTCGTCTTTGCTATCTTTTTTTAATACTTCAGTGGTTAGTTGCTTAGCTGCTTTCATTGGGTCTTTGATCCTTCTTGCTATATCAATGGTCTCCTGGTTCGACATTACCTATGTTGTTTAAGAGAAAGAAAAGCAACCTAATATAAGGATAAATCATCAATTTTCTTTTTTTCCATTACAATACAGTTGGAAAAACTAACAACCAGATGCCTCATAAGATAAAGATAGCCAAATTTGAAATAAATCACCTTCCATAAACCATCACTTGCGAGAATTAAAACATCCGTATTTTCATCTATGTCAGTAGGTTGAATCTCTAGATCTGATCGTAAATGTGACTTAAGGGTCTTGTCACTAAAAGCACGAGATACTGCCAACTGGCATTCATTTTGGGCACATCACTTGAATAAAATTTGGCCTGAGAATAAATACTTTTTAAATTTAGCCCAACCTCCAACCATGTATCATAACAACAAAAAGTAAGTAAAACATCAAATTCTCCTGGAACATGCATCTAGAATCTCACCATCGTGAAAACAATACACAAAAAACTTCAATATTCTAAGAATAAACTTAGCAGATATAATCAATTCGATAAATTGACATTTTAGTTTTAGTAAAGCCTAGGTTAGTCATCCTTTAGATAGTCGTATGTTTTCTGCGTAATGAAATATGGCTTAGCTTAATCATATTCTGCATAATGAAATAGCTTATCTGCAAAAAGCAAATGGGACAATGCATGAACCAATACATTTAAGAAATCACCAAGCATTGGAGAATGTCATCATAAATGAAGCCAAAATGGAATTAATAGATTGTTAAAATATCGATACATTTGAAAACTTAAAGTAGAAGGAACATATCATGCATTGGCATATATAAATGGTTCTCAAGTTTATGTAACCCAAATATTGACCAATTCAGTGATTGAAACTAATTTCAAAGCCCCGAGATATTTAATTTCAACCAGAGCATGTGAACTAAATGACATTTCATCCACTATGAAATGACAAAAGGGTTTGTTGCTTGTTGAGCTAAGTTTACACATGATTGGTTGCAAAAGCTAAAACTTGTCCTTGCAGATGTGATGTACTTTGCTTTCTAGGAATATAAGGACACACTAGTTTGTGTCATAAATAACATAAAATAACTTCACCTTAGTCATTGAACTGAGTAGCTTTACCCACATATCCCAAATATATCGAGTTAAATTATCAATTTGCAAGAGGAACAAAGAAATAGGAACTGAAGGAAATAAGAGAGGCAAAACAATTCGTAATCACGGGAGTGAAGTTAGATTACCAAATGCCATGGAAGTTCCAATTTCACAAGAGTACATGCTAGCTTTAGTAAAGCCTCATGCAGACAAACCTGGCATATTCGAGACAAACCCTCCTCTGACCTCATTTAAGATATTGGTAAATAGATGCTTTTGTAGATATGCAGGTATATCATCTCCCAAATGACCATCATAAATAACGAAGAGTCCTAATTCATGTCCTTGAATCTGCATAAACTTCGCAACATGAATCTTTCTCTTACCTTCACCCATTCATCCAGAAATTATGGAGAAAATATACTAAAAAGGGTAAGATTCATATAATAGAGAACAAAAGCATAAAGCTATAACTTAAATAGTTATCTTCATTTGGATTTATCTCAAACTATACATACCGGAAAAATGTTACTATTTGCTAACATACCCAAAAACAGCACAAGGAACAAAGACGTAAATTTAGACTCACAGACCAAGTAATTAAGCAAGCAATCATGCAATTGAAATGAAAGAGTCTTCAAAATCGATTTTTTAAAAGTAATACTGAACATCTAACAAAATGGTACAACAAATATGAAATCTAACATCATTCTCGACCAAGTAAAATGTCTAAAGCTTTCAAACCATACGTAGACACCAATAAAACTATTGTACCCATATCTTAATTTCAAATATTGATAAGACATTTGTGAAAAGCAGGTTCCTTTTTTTACTATTTCTGATCAAAAAACATGTCCTTCACATAACAAGAAGCAATTAGTCACATCCAGTGTTAACTTTCTATAAAGGAATGAGAACCACTGTAACATTCACCCAACTCAAAAATACACAAACAGAGACAGAGAGAACGTTGTGAAGGAAAAGTTTCAGCATTTTCTTAACTACCAAACGTCAAATATGGATACGAAAAGCTAAACAACATATCACGAATGAACTGATTCTTCACGTTACGTTGTAGCAGTGAAAACCAGTAATAGCAAAGGATTTGTTGGGCGATATGCAATGAACTACCGCATTTTTCAAAGTTTATGTATAAATTTGAGCTTTTCAGATTTTATAAGGTTAATCGTAACTTTAATTCTGTGGGGAGGTTAGAAGAAATAATTTTATTGAGGGTATATTAGGTAGTATATATTTATTAGTTTACGTTCCATCCTAAACCTTCCGAATCGAAGGTTTCTTATTTTTACTGTTTAAGATGGAATGTAACATAATATGAAACCCTCTGCTTCTATCCAATCTCGTTCCATTCTATTATAAAACTCTCAATCAAACGATGGAAGTGTGTTACGTTTCATTCCGTTCCATTACTAGCCCTCCAACAAAACAGGGCCTTAGGGAGCGGTTGGTTCGTATGGGGAAATGTGAAGAATGAGAATGAATATTATCATTATAATTATGATAGTTGGTTAAAGAAGAAAGAATGATTACTATTAGCATTGACAATGATTATTTTGTAAAAAATATTGAGAAATAAAAATTTATTATATTTTAATTAATTAATTAATTATATTGTAATTAATTAATTACTTTAATTAAAATATTGTAATTAATTAATTAAAATATTTAAATTAATGACTTAATTATATTTTAATTAATGAATTAATTATTATATTTTAATTAATTAATTATTAATAATATTTTAATTAATTATATTGTAATTAATTAATTAATAAGAATATTTTAATTAATTATATTGTAATTAATTAATGAATTACAATATTTTAATTAATAAATAATTATATTTTAATTAGTTATATTTTAGTTAATTAATTATTTAATTAATTATAAAATATAATTAATTATATTGTAGATAATTATATTTTAATTAATTATTTAATTAATAATAAAATATAATTAATTATATTGTAGATAATTATATTTTAATTAATTAATTAATTACAATATTTTAATTAATGAATGAATTATAATTAATTAATTAACTAATTATATAATAATTAATTAACTAATTATATCGTAATTAATTAATTAATTATATCTTAATTAATTAATTTAATTTAATTAATTAATTATATTGTAATAATTAATTATATTTTGATTAATTATAATATAATTAATTAATTATATTGTAATTAATTATATTTTAATTAATTAATTGTATTTAATTAATTTGTATTAAAAATATTTTTAGAAATATAGTTACTACTAAAGAACGAGTTTCATTCTTCTACTAAATGGAGGGTATGGAAAATTACACAAAAGTGGGATATCAAATATTGTCCCTATAACGATAATCAACAACCAACCACTCACTTTTCATTCCTTATCTATTAAACCCTTCGCAAACCCATCAACCAAGCACTCCCTTAGGCTATATTTGGTTGGAAATTTTATAATGAAATGTAATATTATTATATCGTTTGGGAGGAAGTTCTATAATGGAATAGAATAGAATGGAATGAGATAGAAGAGGAGGATTTTATATTACATCTTATTCTATCCTACACAATAAAATGAAAATCTCTATTTTGAGAATTTTAAAGCATGAATAAAACTATGCCCCATACTGATTGCAACTGTCCTTGGAAATCCCTCGCAACAATGCTCCAACCCCCTCTGCCCTTTCCACTCGAACTCTCCACGCAAGTATTGATCTTGATTATTCCAAAGTCGGGTGGTCTCCAAGTTTGATTTGGAAGTACTTCAGTGTGCGACCTGCTGTTCCCCTCTCTACCTTCCATATCTTCTTTGAATTCCATCCACTCATCTACTGCACGATCCATCACAATGTTATGTTGAACACTTTCTCGATTAAAGACCTCTCCATTCCAACTTTTCCAGATCTGCCATAAGATAGTTGTTGTTAAATTAATGTGATCTTGACCATTTGTCTTATTGGTAACCTCTTGCAACTTTATCCACCATTTCCTAAAATCATACCTGTATTCTTGAGCTATTCAAGTTCATAAAGCAGTGTTTCACACAAAAAAAAAAATTCATAAAGCAGTGTAAGCTTATCAAGACCTAATGGACGATATAGCACCAATTGTGGATCATGATTGCTGATGATTCCCAAAAGGCTTCATGAAAGAGACAAGTTTTTTTCATAGAAAACTATATCTATGAACCTTTAAAATTGCCTAATGGGGATTAGAAGAAAGGTTCTATAAGTGGATAAAAACAATAAAACCTCGTAGTTTACCACCTACCACACTAAAAAACACTCGCTTGCAAGTCGAGCTTAATCCAATCAAGACGTCTTGTAAAGAAGAATATTCATTTATGCTTCATTTTTCCTATTTTATTTTCTTTACCGTGCATTAGATTTCTATTTAATCATGTTATTTTTACGTTAACTATGAACACAAACAAGATGCTCCCAAGGCGAAAGGCAACCTAAGAGAAAGAAGTGCTTGGCTTATCTTCAAAAGAAAAGAAAAAAAAAACAAAAGGTAATCCACTGTGAAGGGGTTATTATAATTGAGTCACACCCTTAGTAGCTTTCACCATGTGTCCCTATTGTCTTTAGCCCACCTTCCTCTATCCATAGAAAATGTTGTTACATAAGCATTTTGAAGAAGAAGATCGCTCAATTTCAGTAAAAAGTGACATTAACTTGGACAAAATAAAATGAGGTTTGAGATGATCTGAAGATGATGACTCTAAAGGACAAGGAGACTTTGGAGGAAAAGAAAGTAAACTTCATTTGCGGAGAGTTTGGAGGACATGAATGTAAACTTCATACTTAAAGACATTTGAACATGATAAATTTACTTGGTTTATATAAATTCTTCTTTGTCTTATATTTTGATTTTCTTTCAAATTACTTATTTTGGAATCATAGATTGCAAAATAATTTACAATAAATTATGCAGACTTACCAAGAAGACTAATGTTCTACTAAGCTATTTACATAGGTATCATGCTTTTATACTTGAAAAATCGATAGGCATTATCTTTCAAGTGCGCAATACGTAAAATTCGAAATAACCCTTGAACTCAAGGATGTGAAGACAAGAGAGACAAAAAGACCCTAGAGAATGAAACAAGTACACAGAGAGTGAAACATTGTCCTGAAAAGGTAATTTTCAAAGAAATAATAACGCAACGTGGCTGAACCTGAAAGATGCCCACCTTCACTCTTTATTTTCCAATTACCTGAAAAGCTCCTAAAAGAAGTCGCGTTTTTGTTAGTTACTGACTAGACTTTCTCCATAACTTCTCTGGCTGGCTTTCGACATGTAACGATAGCGAACTTAATTAGACCCTTCCTGTATCCTTCAATCATCAATGGCATAACTAACGCGCCTCTTATGGTTTTTAGACCTGATCCATTCAGCCAAATAATTAGAAAATGTACAGATGTGAAACACTAACAAATTATTTCAAAAGATTCAAGAAAAGGAAGCATGGGTACGTTCCACACAAATAAAGTAACACGCACAAAATGAGATCATAATTTGCAAGCCTATTAAACCAGAAAACAAACCAAGAATTTGAATTCAAAGCAACAACAAATACAAATAAACTTACCAGAGCGTAATAGGGACGTTAGGCCCTTCCATGTCAGTGCCGAGCGAACCACTGCAGGCCAGAACGGGGCGACATGTTGAGACCAATCTGCTGTCTTGATATCCTTTCAAAAGAAAATTAAAAGGATTAGTTATTGCAAAAATTATTCATAAAATATGATGACAACAGCAACAGGAAAACAGATCTTTCAACTAGCGTGTATATACAAAAGAGGGCATCACTCTATGAGCAGCCTGAGCTCATAATCCATTCCTTTCTATCTCCAGCCAGAGTTTTATTAACAGGTAGTGAAAAGGTCATTAACAGCTTTCTGGCAGTGCTCTCAATTCCAAATAGCTATATCGTGATCGATATCATATGTGATTGACCAGGCAATTCAAGGACAAACTACCTGAAGATCGAGTAACTGTAGTAACTTGACATAATCAGCAGTTGAGCACCACTGGGGCAGATAATAAGCATCACATATCTTTCTCAGATGTTCTTTCTCCCATGTTTGTAAACTTTCTTCAGTAGGACCGAGGTCCCGATGGCACCATGTTACCATAATTATGGTGGCCCCTGGGGCGGCAACCCTAGCCAATTCACCAACAAACTGCCATTTCAAGAAGTGGAAAGAGGTAATTGAGTACAATCACAAGAAAAACCAGGGGGACAAAAATATTGTCATTTTGCACAACAGTACAAAGAAGTTTATGGGAGAAGAACCTTTCTTTTATCAGGCATATGTTCTCCACTCTCCATTGACCAGACTAGATCAAATTGCTCGTCAGGAAATGGTTGATCTAATGCATCTGCAACTTGAAAAGAAACCTGATAATCCTTGATATTGTTAGGATGAAATTCTAGCCCATTTACCATTAAAACGTGGACGCCGGGAAAATAAAAGTCAAAAACAAGAAAATTCCAGTAGATTTGAGGGAGAGAGAGAGAGAGAGCTAGAGGCAGACAGCCAGTCGTCAGATTCAATACTCAAAACCGTAAGAACTAAATAGATGTTTTTGGAATTAACCGAAACTATATCCTAAAAACTTCACTTGAAAAATTAACGTAATAGGAAAACAAACCCAGTAGTTCTAGTTAGGAAAAGCATTAATCCTTAAAGTATCCACAAGTCAGACGGCATCACATAGGGTAGATTTATCACAAGACATAAATGGAATCTAGCACTAGCAGTTTTTCATGATGAGCAAAAGAGACCTACTCCCTTACATGATGCAGTCCATAACTATATTAAAGTAAAACTTAAAAGTTCATAACTTTAAAACATGCCTTGTCAACTAATCCTTCTTCGGCTGCAAGAGCACTTGCCCGTTGAGCTTGGACAGGACTCAGAGTGATGCCCTGACATTTAGCCCCGAATTTCCTAGCTAAATATCTAGAGCTGCCACCTATGCCACAGCCCACATCAACCACATTCTTAGGCCATTGTTTCGGCTCCTCTACAAACAAGTTTGAAGATAAGAATGGATATAATTAAGACCTTAACTTCATCATTCATAGATATGAAGGTTGAAAAGACCAAACCACTACTGCAGTGTATAACTAGAAGAACTTGGAAAGTACAAGTATCTTTGAAAAGAAGCAAATGATTTGGGAAGCAGAAGTGAAATTATGAGTTATTAACAGATTCGTATCGGAATTAAAAACTAATCTGTAGTGGACATAAGTAACAACCGGAAACGCGGGCAAAGCAGAGAGCTTCCTCTATCATACGAATCTGGGCAGCCCTGTGATGAGCCAGCGAGCCGGAAGCCTGGGAACCGGGGTCGTAGAAGCCGTGGTGCATGTGATCACCCCATATGTCCTCCCATATGGCCGAAGATTCGTCGTAGAGTTCGGCTATGCCTTTCTTTAGCACGTTTCTATCAGAACCAGTTGTGCTGGCGTTGGTAGTTAGAGCAGGCACACGGCTGGTCCGCTTTGGTCCATGACAGGAGGAGGAGGAGGAGGAGGAGGAAGGGAGGAATAACGGTGGTTGGCACGTGCGAATGTTAAGGAATGGTGGGCTTTGGGACGTGCGGTGAATGAGCAATGGGTTCATGATGTTGTGCAGACTGCAGCAGAAGGGAGCGGCACAGAGTGTGAAACGGCCTTTTGGATAGGTTAAATTGTATTGGATATATATATTAATATTATGACCACGAGCAAGTTCAGGAGCATATTCTCTTGATGACGTTGCGCAGACTGCAGCAGAAGGGAGCGCAAAGAGTGTGAAACGGCCTTTTGGATAAGTTAAATTGCAATGTTTTAAAAATCGGACCGGTGACAAAATCGGAGAAGTAACTGATTCAAGGGTCAATGGTTCAATTGGAATTTAACCGTGATCGAACCGGTGACTAATAAATATATAAAATTTTATTTTATATATTATATATATAAGATAATTTTTAAACATACTTTTTAATTATTTATCTAACTTAAACCTTCAAACTTTAAAACATATAAGTTTTTTTTTATAAGTTTACCAACATAACACAAAATACGATAACAAAGATCACTAGTCATATTTCATCAAAAAGATCAAAAAAAGATCAGTAATCATAATATTTATTCACCATAGTTATAAAAGTTTTGATTTTTAAAGGAAAACTTTTCATTTTGAATGAACCGGCAGGTTTTTTCTTTCACCGGTTCAGCGATTTTTACCGGTCCGACCGTAAAATGAACGGGTCAATCACTCATAAAAAATAAGAACTAAACCAAATCGTTTTATGCTCCGATTTACCGATTTACTGGTCCGACCGACTGGTTCAGTCCGGTTCTCAAAACACTGCTATTAAGTACACGCATCGTCTTAAATTGGAAGTCTCTAACTGTAACTACGACCAACAGTGACAACCAACAGTGACAAATTGTTATTGCGATCCATCGCAATCGTAGTTGCATATCTCGTAATCATATCTCGTAATCATATCGGTCGAAGAGTAGGTTGTAAAAATCTCCTAGTTGTCGTCACTTCTTGATAGAACCTGTAGGTCATTCATGATCGTATATTTAAGTTGCACTTATTGAAATAATTAAAAGAGAGAAAAAATATAGTTTATACCCTGTTGCCAATCTGTTGGTTGTAGTTTAGTTTAGTGACAAGATAAATTAAAAGAATTGTTTATCTTTTATATATTTAGATATAAATAATTAATAAAGTATATATTGTAAATACAATTATGATGAGGTTATAATTATAAGATTTATATTGCACTTATGTATTATTCTTAAATTATTCCTTGTTATTGTTATATTACGAGTTAAAATAAATAGAAAGTTAAAAAAAAGTAGTACATATTATATTTTTCCTTATGAAGGAAGTAGTTGATTTTATATACTAAAGTGTGGGGATACTTAAATAAATGTGTAGGTGCTTATTAGAGAACAAGTTCACTTAACTGACCCCATATGAGAAATTCATTTGAAACATTACTTGTATGTCTGTGAAAATTCTCATTGTGATGATTATGTAAGTGATCCTTTATCTTGAGATTTCCAAAGTTATCTCATATAAGGGTTGTTATATTTTGATACTGCTTATGACCTATTCTAGTCAAGGATAACTCAGTCGGTAGTCATTGGATATAACATAACTTATACGAAGGTAGTTGAGTAATTGATATAAGATTCATCATCCTAAAGTAATTAGGGAGAATATTTCACTATTCTCAAATAGAATTGATTAGGGAAATCATTGGCTAAGGAGGAATAAGGCTTTGTAAATTACAAATATTATCAATTAAATCAGTTACTAATGATGGAGAACTAACATGATTGAACTTAAATAGAGTATATATTAATTTAATACTCTATGTTAATCGAAATATTGTATGATAAAAGGATTAAATTATATAAAAAATCGTGCACAGAATGATTAGTCAAAATCACTTTGACATTCCTAAATATTTAGTTGATCATAAAGTGTTGTTAGAAGCCAATTTTGATATAATTTATATCCATTACTAACATATTTTAGAATCTAATGGGTTACACACAAAGAATGAAATAAAGAGAGAAAAGGGTTTTAAACAAATCGGACTTGATTGTAAAGTTTGAAAAATTTTATGAAAAATATGAGATATTTAATAAATAAGCATCAATATAAGATTTTGGATCTTATTTAGGAATAATTAGTATTTAATTAGAGTTATTTATGATTCTAATTAAAGAATAATTACAATTAGAATTTAATTTCAATTAAATGACTATAATGTTAAAAACATATTATAAATAGGCCTAAGCTCTAAGGCCATCTCCAACCTATTCCTCCAAAATAGAGTAAAGTTTCCTCTATTTTAGAGATGCTACAGTGTTTTTCACTCCAATCAACAACTCTATTTTTCACACCAAAAAGAAATATTCTCAGCATATTCTTTTATACCTTTCATTAATGATTATTAAAATT
>JAOTAY010000006.1:15823523-15834685 GCA_025629805.1 Erythroxylum baracoense
AAAGACTCCTTCTCTTCTTTGCCAAAATCTGGAATTTTGGTGTTGATGTGCTATTTTGCCCAATCTTGATGATGATCATTGTCTTCAATCCTTCATCAATGCTCTAAACATGTGTTTTTCACTCAAGGATGGTGTTTCTATAGGTGGGTGTTGTCTCTCTTGAAGATGGAGGCTTAATTATCATTTTATAGTGCAAAAATCCTAAGTTTAATGAAGCCTCGCAGATTGCCTTGGATTGTAATTCCCACGTTCGTGGGAATTTGCATGATTTCCACAAGCGTGGGAATTTTCACAGACGCATCTCTCATTTTCTTCTATAATTCCCACATGACGTGGGAATTTGTCACAGCTGCACTCCTCATTTCTTCTCCTCTTTGATCTTAAGTTCACCCTCCAAGTTGCTCCTTCCTTCTTCCTACATAAAATTAGTCAATCATTGCCCTCAATTAACATCAAATACATAAGAACAACAATGGAAATCAAACTTAACGAAAAAATACAAAATGAATCATAAACTAGAACAATAATCAACAATTATGCTAGAAAACACATGTCAATTACCTATAAAAACATATCTTAATGCACACCTATCACTCCTCTACTTCTTACTTGCAAATTGCAATACAATTATAAGCTCATAGTGAATAATATTTTAAATAAGACTTTTAGGAGGGCATTTTGGTTAAGATTTAAAGAAAAATAATCTTGATTACTTGTTTTTCAAAGTGGAAAATGGTTGATTGTGTTAAAATTTCTTCAAAGGAATGAGTTATTCACTTTGAAAATTTTGAAATATTTTTAAAATGTTATGGAACATACAGGTCAACTTGTCAGGATGCTATTTGACAGAATATAAATTTGGCTTTTCAAAATGGTTTAAGTGTGGTTAGGTCAACTATACACAAATAGTTCAATTGAATGCCTTAAAAATAGATTTCAAGTATACACCTTTAACTTCTAATGTATTAAGTTGGATGCCATAAATCTATAAAGAGCATCAAGGACTTGATTAGATGTTTGGACTTTAAAACATAAGTTATAAACGATTTTTTGCAAGGCTAAAACACCATACTTCCACTAAGTATAGGATAAAATGTATTTACCTTGTTTATAAACTGTTGATCTTATTTATAGACCTTTAGATCACTACTTAGGCTTTTGCAGTCTAATCGTGGGCCTATCATTCCCTCATGTATATATATTATCCTTATTGTGGGCCTATGTTAATAACCCATATTACTTTGAATAAATTGTTATTCTATAAGCCAAAATATGGCTCACAACTTAAAAAGACTTAGGATTTGGCTATTCCAACTCATCAAATAAATCACATTTTATTTTTGAATATTGTATAGAGTTTGTGATGTTTTTACCTAAGTTGAATTTGGAAGTTCGTTGATTGAGTTGTTAGGATGTTATTATTGTAACAACTGATTTTAAATTTTAATGACTAATATCAAAGGTGAGTATACCTACTTTTAACAATTTTTTTTAATGATCCTTTGGAATATTAATAAGCTAGAGATGCTTGTTATTATTGCTTCACTATTAATAATTACAAGAGTATTTGTTAAGTTTATTCACAGTGTTGTATTGTTTTTTATAATAATTATGATTAAAATGCTTAATTATTAAGTTGTAAAGAGTTATTTTTCTCTATCATGCAAAGAAGACAAATTAGGGTACTCTTTGTATAAAACATTTTTTTGAAATATTCTTCATCCAAATTAAAGACAGTGTTTTTGAGATTTTTAATAAAAAATAAAATCATTTTAGAAAGATTACTTTTCATCGATCAATTTATTAAGAAAAGCTTATGAAGTGGATGCAAGTCAATTATCTTAGCTAAATCGCAATGCTCTAGTTCTCAGCATCAAAAGACCAAAGATGAGAAAGGATAGAGGCACATGCACACTCATTGGCTAATTTATCAGAGAACAAATTTAGGAACGTTTGGCCATATAGAAAGAATAAGAAGGGATGAGGGGAAAATTAAATAAACCATCCATAGAAAGGGGAACCAAGCGTGAGTAATAAGACTTTGTACGTACCATGTGGCATGGAATGAATTAGAGACATGTACAAGTACAAGTGATCGTTGGAATAATGGAGGATCCTCAATTCATATAAGGATTCGAATTACTTGAGGTGAAACGTGTATCTGATGCAATTTTTTTTGAAAATTTTGAATGTATTAGGTCTTAAGGGCGAATCAAATTGTCACAACTTACAAAACAGTTTAAAGTCTAAAAGCAATAAAATTGTTACATCTGAACAACATTAGAATTCCACTTTGGATTGATACCTAGTAGCAAATGATCACGTTAAGGAAAATGCAAGTATTGAACAGCTAACCACCACTCATCGTGTCGCCTTAACTTGGCTTGACAGCAGTCGTTTGTGACATGAAGCACGCAACCCGCATGCCGTGAGGACGAAACTATCCTGATTAATGTAGCATCACCAATACATCAGTGTGGCAGATCAACCTGTGGAGCCCTTCAATTGCAGACCTGTTTCAACTGCCGAGGTTGAATATGACTGGCCCATGTGTCTTTAGTCCGTGTCAACTTGGTAAGTTGTTTGAACAATAACTCCTTACAAGAGGTGTTTGAATATCGACCATCAACCGCATATCTCCATATATATGAATTCGATTCATTGTTGTAATAGGTGGTGTATATTTCATCACCTAGGGAGGTGGGGATTGTTGAGTTCTGAATTATCTGCTTGTTTTGTAATGCCATAGCCACCGATAATTTTAAAGGGAAGAAGCTCTTAAAGGAGTCAGCAACATTGGAGGTAATTAAAGGACCCACAGAAAGCCAATTATAATACCAAAAGTTGAATTTCTCATTACCTGTGAGCACAATGAAGTTTGATTTGTTCAGGTCCCTCATCTTGAAAATGGCTTTAAATGTGGCCGAGGTAATGTGCGAGCTATTTATTGACCATATTCTTCTGTTCTTGATGAAGTAGCTATGTATCCATCGGCACCATAGAATTTTTTTGTCCTCCATTAATCTCCAAATCCTTTTTGTGAGAAAAGCTGAGTTCAAAGTTTTGATGGAATAAATTCCCAAACCATCGCAATTTCTAGGAGTGCAAATTTCCTTCTATTTCACCATAGCTTTGTGACTTCTCTCTTTGTTACCTGTCCATAAGAAGTTACTAAAGAGTCGGTCTATAGCTTTCAAAATTTCTCTTGGAAAGGATAAGTGGGCAGCCCAATAGGTATTGATAGAATTGAGAACCGAGTTAATAAGTTGAGCCCTCCCTGCTCACAAAAGGTGTTTAGAGCCCCAACTAGAGACTTGAACTTCTATTCTATCAAGTAGCTTGGTATAATCATTTGCTTTTAATCTATGTGGTGAGATGGGGATACCTAAATATTTCATTGGGAACTCCTGTGATTGGAACCTAATTAAGGTTATGCTCAAAGGATGCAGATGTGAAGCCCTTTTAGATAGAAATATGAAACCTTTAGAACAATTTACATGTAATCCAGAAACTCTATGGAAAATCTTCAGATGATGTGATCAGCTTTGGAAAGCAGGATCACATCATCTGCAAAACAAAGATTGGTCAATTTAAATTTACCACACTTCAAGTGGTACTTGAACTCCTTTTTCTGTGCTACAACATGCTTAAATGATTTTATGGAGATAAAGGATCTCTTTGTCTGATCCCTTTGCAACTTTTAAAGAACCTAGTGGACTGTCCATTCATCAAGATGCTATGAGTAAAAGTTTTCAAACATTGTTCGATCCACCTTATGAATATTCCTAGGAATTCCATAGCCTGCAAAATTTTTATGATGAAACTCTAATCAACATTGTCATAGGCTTTCCTGAGATCGATGTTGATGCAATAGTTGGGTTTGTTTTTCTTCATGGAGTAACTAGTAATGAGCTCTTAAAGTAAGAAAATGTTATCACCAATTAATCTTCCAGGTATACAAGCACCTTAAGTGTGACTAATGTGCTTATAAAGAATTCCTTTGAGTCTTTAGGCTATCAGCTTAGAAATGATTTTATACAAGGAGTTGCAACAAACAATTGGCCGAAACCTATTGAAGCTATTCAATTCACCTTTTTTGGTACAAGAGTGATGAAAGTCTTATTAATGTCTTTAAGAAGAGTTCCTTTACCAAAGAATTCCATCACAGCTTCTGAGACCATGTTCCTAGTCAGAGGCCAAATGTCCTTGAGAAATTTGACATTGAAACCATTTGGTCGGAGGGCTTTGTGAGGGTGAAGAGATGCCATGGTTTCCTGAATTTCCAGTATTGTTATAGGTCTGGCTAATTAGATTGCATCTTCTGAAGAGATAGAGTCGTCTAAAATCAGTTTGAGGAATGGTGTGGAAGAATGTGAATCTGTAGGTTTGCACATCAACTTGCTAAAATGTTCATAAGCTCCTTTCAAAATTTGTGTCTGGGACTTAAAGGTAACGTTGTTGTGAGTGAGTAATATAATCCTGTTTCTAGCCTTCCTTGCTATAATTGCCTTGTGAAATTCTAATGTGTTTCTATCTCTATGTTTCATCCATGATACTCTTGCTCTTTGTTTGGAGAGAGAATAATCAAATAACAGAGCTTGTGAGTACCTGTGTAATGCATCCCTTTCCATTGTTTCGAGACTCGAATTCCCAGGATTAGTATATTGCATCTATTAAATAGCTTTTAGTTCTCCTCTAGTCATATTGATAAGATGGTATGTGTTGCCAATATTATCATTGTAGAGATTCTTCATTTCCTGCTTGATTAGTACCATTTTCTTCAAAAATATAAACTGCTTAGTTATGCAAATGTTAGTCCCCAAGGCAACCTATGCTCCTTCCTCAAACCTAGCTAGCTGCATCATAAAGTCATTAAATCGGAATGCATGGATAGGTCTCTTTGCATTTAGGAAAGTACGAATAGGTGTATGATCTGATCAATGATTATTAGCAAATTTAGAGAAGCAACTGGGAAATATATTCATCCATTAAAGATCTACCAAACTTTTATCAAGTTTAATTTTTTAAAAAAAAACTTCTATCAAGTTTCTTCTGTATCAGATGAGGACCCACTTGCTTATTTGTCCATGTATGGAAACTTCCTCCCATCAGTATATCAGTACATTATGCTTCCTCTAAACATTTGCCAAGTTCCATATAAGGAGTACAAACTGCTTGTAGTCCTTCTACCTCCTCAGCTCTCAAAATAGAATTGAAATCACCTGATAACATCCATGGGTCAATAATGGAGGTAACAATTTTTTTGATGCGATTCATAGAAGTTTTTCTAGTATGTGTTATTATGTGTATATATTAAAGAGATGCATAGTTTTTGCAGAAGCTGTCCATTGGTAACCTCCAAATGTATCATCTGATCAGTTATGCTATATGAGATGATAGATAGAGTAGTAGTATCATACAAAACAAAAATTATGTCATTCGGATAACAAGAGACGTTGGACACACTCCTCCACGTTACTGGAAAAAAGTTTAGAATATTGGGGCTCTGTTTTTTTATTCGTGTTTCTAAAATACCAACCAAGATGAATCATTTTTGCAATATGATTTCTCTAATCATTAATTGTTTATTAAGAGTATTGGCCCCTCTTACATTCTAAGAGAAAATTCATGTTGTTGTCTCCCCTAGGGAGAGTTTTTTTCATCTGATTCGATCTTCACCTTGTAACTGTCTCAAATTCTAGTGCAACATTTGTCTAAGATAATGATTGTTTTTGCACAACAAATACACAGGTTTTATTCTCCAAACTTCCAAGATTTAATTCATCTATAGAGCTTGCATTAGGTGCCTTCATTTAAACAATGATTTGTCGACATTTATCAACTATAGCACAGTTCACAGTACTGTTCACTAGTTGCACTATTTCATCCCGACACTATCATGTTCTGTTGCAATTGGAGGTTGAACAGCCACATGAGTTGCTTGTATATGCTCCCCCATATGTGTATGATGAGTAGGTGTTGTGCTTATATTTTCATCTCCTAATTTAACGTTCCCTGTGGCTATACCGACTTGGAGAATGAATAGAAATAGGCTTGCCAATTGAGTTTGCCACTGTATGCATATCCTGGGTTTTCCTTGTGTTTGCTAAAACCCCTACTTTTTTTGTTGTTTCCAAAGCAACATACTTCTCTTGACCATTAAGTAATAATCCTTGGTAACTACCAGATTTGAATGCCATCCCTGTAGATATCCATTTCTGTTTTTTGCCATTTTGCAGCCGTCATGCGTATGTCACATGCAATTGATCCTCGATGGGCTCTAGATGCTCATTCAATATAATGAATAGAATGATATTAGGTAGATTATTCAAGGAAGTCATAAGAACACAAATGCGAGCATAATTGACACATTTTGTTTTAGTCGTTGCTTAGTCCAATGTTATAGGTCAAACAATATAACTAGCAAGATTACTCAACCCACTTGTCTTCCGATATTCAAGCAAAACGTTGATTAAGAATAACCACAATGGTATGTCGTCTACTTTCAAATCTTCTAATTTAAGTCTGGGTCTCCTAGTCAAAATAAAAACAAGACTACTACTATAGCAGGAGTGAGTCTAGGACAGTTCCACAGAGAGTGTGTGTAAAGTTGTTGAAATGAAATTAATCGATATATAAGTTTAAGGGGGCTTTGGTTTTAGAAATAAGAAAATAAAGTAAAGCTAAAATAACTAACAAAACTAATGCAAAGAAAAAATGTTAAAAAATGACAAAAGTGGAGAATTTAGTAGGGACCCAATTCTTTGGTTCAATCTCAACCTACACTCTAATTAAGCATTTTTTCATGATTTTTTGTTCTCAAACCTCTCTTAGAGACTATTAATTGTGGGTTAATAATTAACTTTATGTAGTGTTTAATCAAGATACGATCGTTAATTAAACCTAGCTACTGAATAACTTAGGATACATTCTCTAGATCCAATTAGGTAATAGCATTGCCAATTATGAAAAATCAATTAATCAAGGCAATAACTACATATGATGCGTCATTTAACCTATATTATGTTATCCTTGTTGATTACAAATCATTAGTCGCTACACATGAATTTCAACATAAAAATTACAGATTATATCAAATTCTGACAATGGGTTTGCAAATAAATGATTCAATGAACGCATTAAAATCATATTTTCATAATACCTAATGGGTTCATACATAAATAACCAAACAATAACAAGAATATGATTATCCATACACAAAACCCAAATCAATTAACATAGGATAACACAACCAATTTCTAATGAGAGAAAGAAAACAACAAAAATAGTCAAATACACTTAACTCGGGTCGTCTGCATCAATGCCACCTCCGAGCCAGCGTCAAGACATCTAGCTCTTCACGAGATTCCCACAAACAATACTTCAGCCCCTCCAAAAATTAATGTCCCATCGAAGACTCCCCTCTCACTCTCGTCATTGTGCCTCCCTTCTGTTACTCTCTATTTCTTTGTTTTAATTCTTGGTCCACTTTACTGTTCACTTACATAAAACCTACGCTCCTGTTTCTGCCACCACTGTACGTTTTGCGTTGGCTAATGTTGTTGCGTTTTGGTCATCTCACTAGTTGATGCATTTTGGTCCTCCTATGCTATGTCGTTTGGTGCTCTGCTGTTGCATTCCTTCTTATGTTGCCTACCATTTTGCTGCCTTGGTCCCTCACGTCTGTGCTACGTCATTTTGGAGTGAACTGTTTCCTTCTAGCTACCTTCATTTGCTTCCTATCCAGCACTATTATTTCTTGTTGTTTCTTTCAGTTGCCTCTTGTCTTCATTTAATTCCCATAAAACACATTGCATGGGCTACTATTAATTCACATTTGTGTTTTCTTTTTTTTCTTCTTGCGTTTTAATTTTCTGCTTCTTGCTCCACGAAGACAAGTGAAAAATAATCTTCAAAAAATATCGATCATATAGAGCTTTGGACTTACTTTAACTTCTTTGCTTCTGAATTGTGCCTAAAATCATATATGAATCAAAGTGAGTATCTTAAGCAATTTCACGTCAACAATCGCTAAGTGTTATGGAATAATTTCATAATTAATTAAGTACTTATCAACTCTCGACGTGGATTCAAAGATGAAATAGACGCCGACAAACTGGTTAAGTGTATTTCTCCTTGTATTTGTTGTTTTCTTTCTTTTATAGATTGATTATGCTATCCTTTATTCAATGTTTGGGTCTTATATAAGAATGATTGAATGCTCTATTTGATTATTTTTATGTAATATCCCATTGCTAGAATTGAATACAATACGTAATCGTTATTTTTCCAATTCATTTGTAGTGACTAATGGTTCGTAATCATTAGAGATAACATAAACTAGGTTAAATAATCTGAGCTTGTGTGATTATCGCTTAGATTGGTATGTTTTTTTCTCACTCATAAGGCGACTATTCGATTAAACTTGGTGAGCGTCTCTTAGGTTATCCGATAGCTAGGGTTAATTAACGAGCTCTTCTTAATTAATTATGACCTAAGGAAAAATCAGGATTAATAAAGCTTGTTGTTAATCTACAACCAATAGTTCAAAGAGAGGTAAAAGAACAAAAACTCAATAAAATATATTTAATTAGAGTTTAGGCCAAGATTGAACTAAAGAACCGGGTCCCTAACGGATTTATAACTTTCATCACTTTTCCATGTTTTCTTTAATTTGCTTTTGCTAGTTTAGCTGCATTCTATTTTCTTGTTTGATAAACCAACCCCCCTCATAACCTAAACATCATTTAATTTCATTTGAATAACTTTACACACACTCTTTGTAGGATTGACCTAAACTCACCACTGCTATAGTAGTAGTCTAGTTTATTTTGACTAACGTTATGCTGTGCTACCAATCCATATTAGGGTTCTTCCTTGCTCCATCATTTATCACTGCCCACTCCTACTCATTCCTCGATTTCACTAAACTAAACATCACTTCAATTCCCAAAAATTTTGACTTCTAGTTTATAACAAAATTCCCAACAAACAAAAGCATGAATCCAAGTTTCATATTCATTCTTACATTAGTTGTGTATAAGTTTATTTCTATGGCCTCAACCTGGATTAAGGATAGATCAAATTTATCTCTATGTTGTGTAACAATTATCAACTATACTTTTGATATTATTTAGTTCTTTTACCTTGCCCCAAAGAAATTCCCAACAAACAAGGTTTCTAACTACTACACAACATTAAATATCAAATGGAAAAGGAAACATAAATTTTGTTCAAAAAAGAAAAGGTTTTGAAGAATTAATTGAAACTTTTGATTGGAGGAAGATATTTAAACCTAAAACAACCCTCAACAAAAGATACTAAGGCATTATATTTGTGGAGCAAAAGCTTGTGATTTCATAGGTAGGCAAAGGCCATCTCAGGGCACATCACGACTTATAAGCAACACTAGTGAGACGTAGGAAAGTAAAAATATTTGAACCCAAAAGAAATTTCAACATAAGATCTTGAGGTATTGGATTTACCTTCATTTACCTTTTTCTTCATTATTCTAAATCATCTTTATCTACTCGAAGAAGGTCAAAAAAATTGAAAATTGAAATGATAATCTTTTAGAAAAACAATTACCAACCTATCAATGTGGTGTAAGCCAAGTAATCAAGATTAACATCTTAGAATTAGATAGAAGAGGCTAGTAGGTTTAGGTTTTTGTCCAAAACTTACCATAAAACTCCCTATTCAAAGGAGAGAGCCCTAGCAAGAAGACATAATTGGTAAATCCCCAATCAAATTTGTGAATCAAAGGAAGGATAAGAAGGACTAAAAGTAGTGAAAATTGGGCTAAGGTCATTGACATGTATTTAATTGATTGTATAATTATTCCATAACATTTAGCGATTAATAACATGAAATTGCTTAAGATACTCACTTTAACTCATATGTGGTTTTAGGCACAATTCGGAAGCAAATGAGTTAAAGCAAGTCGAAAGCACTATACTTGGGGCCATTTTTTTAAGATACACATTCACTTACCTTCATGGTGCAAGAAGAAGAAGATTAGAGCAAGAGAAGAAAAGATAAAGCATAAAAGAATGGAGGGTGAATCATGCTCACAGCCTGCTGGAATTATTACATAGTCATGAGCATCACTCACAGCTATGCATGGATTTGCATGGGTGTGAGACACTCTCACACCTATGCAAGGTGCCTTACGTGAGTGAGATACCACACACAGCAGCTGCCATTCTATGTTTAATATGTAAAGCAAAGGTGTGTGTTAGGTGAGGTGTCGGCTGGGAGAAGAAAATAAAGGGCAGCTCGAATGGGATAATGACAAGAGAAATAGAGAGAGCTAGCTGTCCTTTTTGCTGCATTAAAAACCCATCTGTTGAATATAAGAGACATGTATGGTGGATGACTGCATTTGGAAAAGAAGTGAAGAACTGAGGGCATGAGAAGTTCCCACCTCTCTTATCTTTTAAAACCTAGTTTCTAACATAAACCGAGGGGTGTGTGACAGTAGAGTTATGAAAGATTGGAGGGTTTTCTGCTTGGAGAAAAACGGAGAGGGAGCTTCAGGAGAGATGAGAAAAAAGGCCAAAACTCTAAACCGTGAGAGACCTATGAAAGGGTAGCTTCTCAACGTCGAATCAGAGGTGACATCGACACCGACAACTTGGTTAAGCTTATCTTTCCTTGTATTTGTTGTTTTCTTTCTCTCTTTAGGAATTGATTTTGTTATCCGATGCTTATTATTTGGGTATTATGAAAAGATGATTTGAATGCGTTCATTGTATCATTTTATTACAAACCCATTGCTAGAATATGTAAAATAATATGTAATTGTTATGATGAAATTCATTTGTAGTTGCTAATAGTTCGTAATCATTAGGGATAACATAACGTAGGTTAAATGAACCCTTCGTATGTGGCTATTTCCTTGATTAATCGATTTTCCTAATTTGTAATGCTACTACTTAATTGAATCTAGAGATCGTATCCTAGGTTATTTGGTAGTTAGGTTTAATTCATGATCATATCTTGATTAAGCACAACCTAAGAGAAAAATATAATAGAGTTTATACCCAATTGAATCTAAATATCATACCCTAGGTGTAACATCCTCTCACCAATAGGAAGGGTATATTGGTAAATTGCCATGTTTAGGAGTGTATAAATGTATAGTGACATATGCATGCATT
>JAOTAY010000006.1:15841834-15874670 GCA_025629805.1 Erythroxylum baracoense
TGGGTCTCATGTGCACTGCATATGCATAATTGAGTGATTAAATTGTATTGAATGTGAAGTGTGAAATGTGTAATGCTGTGAATTATGTGTTACGTGATTAGGTGAGCTATCGATGATGATCACTCATTGAGTTCGCAAAACTCACCCAAAATTTGCAAATATTTTTTAGGATCAAAAGAATACCTCGTTAGGCAAACGGGAGTATACCTACAACATTCAAGTGAAGGATAGAGGTCGGAATCAGTTCGCGTCTGCATTCTTATTTCGTTCATTTATATCAGATTGTGTTTTCAGTAATGATTTTTTTATGAGTATGTAAATAATTCTGTCCTGAATCAACATTCCAAATTGGAAATGTTAGTAAATGATTTTGAAGTGTAATGAATTAGGACTACAAGTCTTCTGTTCTAGTAATGGGCCCAAATGGCATTGTAATTCTAATGATTGTATGGCTATGATTGAAAAAGTTTATGATTGAAACGGGCTCGAATTGATTATTGATTTTCCACAAAAGTGTGCATTATTTCAAAAACAAAAAAAAACTTTGTAATGAGATCTTACTGATTGAGTGTTCTAGCACTCCACCCTTATGGGGCTCGGACTCAGATATTACCCATCGATGTCCGATTCGGGTCTTGCGGGATTGTGATGCTACAGATAAAGAGAGAGTAGTTTTATTTGTTAAATTTCTTAACTTCCATAACTTTTTTATCTACAACTATTTTAGTCGTTGATGGTGAGCCAATCAGGCTTTCACACAATAAAATATAACCAGATGGATCAATTGAAAGGTATAAGGCAAGATTGGTGGCCAAGCACTATATCCAAACTTATGGAATTAACTACCTAGAGACTTTTGCTCCAATTATGAAGATGAATATTATTAGAACTCTCTAATCTTTGTTAGCTAACTATGGATGAGAACTGCAATAATTTGATGTCAAGCATGCATTTTTGCATGGAGAACTTAAGGAAGAAATCTACATAAAGGTGCCACCAAGTCATAGGAATAATTTGGCTACTTAAACTGTATATAATTTGAAAAATGCCTTATATAGACTGAAACAGTTGTCACTGGCATGGTTTGCAAGATTTGCAAGAGTAATGATAGCTATGAGATGTGAACAAAGTCAAGGGGATCATACTTTGTTTATTAAACATTCGCCTTCAAGGAGAGTCATACACTTTTATTGTATCATGATGACATAAGACAAGGAAAAACAGTCCTCTAAGTCAATGTTTGACTTAGGAGTTTAAGATTAAGGATTTAGCAAGGCAAAGATATTTCTTCAACATTGGAGTAGCTTACTCTAGGTAAAGTATTATTATCTCTCAACAAAAGTGCGTTATTGATTTCCTAAGAAAAACAGGCAAGATAGCTCGCAAATGACTAACTACTCAGATAGACTTGAACATTAAACTTGGAAAAGTAGATGAGGATGATGCAATAAGTAGGATCATTTATATGTCTGACATATTGTCAAATATAGCATATGTAGCGAGTGTGATAAGTCAGTTCATACATAGCCCAAAAGAAGTTCATTTATAGGCAACTCACTGAGTATTACAATATCTCAAATGGACACCAGGAAAAGATATTTTGTTTAAAAGAAATAGACGTTTAGTATTTGAGGCATATACTAATGCTAATTATACAAGATCGATTGCTGGAAGGAGATCAAATTTGGAATATTGCACCTTTCTTCCTGAGAACCTTGTAATATAGAGAAGTAATAAGTAGAATGTGGTAGCATAATCTAGCGCAAAAGCAAAATTTCGAGCAATAGATCAAGTTGTGTATGAACTACTTTGGTTAAAAATGATCTTAGAAGACTTGAAGATTAAGTAGGATGCCCCAATGAAACTCTATTGTGATAATAAATTTGTGATCATTATAGCTGATAACCTAGTACAATATTGATTGTACGAAGCACATTGAAGTTTACAAAAATTGCATAAAAGAAAAATTAGAGAGTGGTTTGATTTGCACATCTTATCCGGCTACAAAGGGTCAGTTTACTAATGTACTTACTAAGGGGTTAAGTAGTTCAAGTTTTGAGAATACCTTATCTAAGTTAAGAGTAGAGAATACATATTCACTAGCTCGAGAGGAAGTATGGAACAACATGATTATTTTAGGATTTTATATCTTTTTACCCTTAGAATATCTTATGATCATGAGATCTCGCTATTTTTGTTTTCCTTTCAGTTGTTAGAGTAATATGTATATAATTGACTCTTTTGTACATTTTTAAACAAGAAATTGCAAAAAAATTACTTGAAATCTTAAATTCTTTTGAAAGGCAACATGAGAAAAAGAATCTTGTTTAGAGGAATGATTATCTCAACCTAAGAACTTATACTGATGCAGATTCGTGCAAGATCTATGGTGGACTGAATATCAAGCATAGGTTACTGTACTTTCCTTAGAGAAAATTCGGGTAACTTGGAGAAGAAAGAAAGAAAATGTTGCACCTAGATCACCAATAGAATTAAAGTTTATAGCATTTGTTTACGGCTTGTGCAAGTTGTTGTGGTTGAAAATTATTTTTAGATGACTTGAAAGTGGGAAGTTCTTATGAAACTCTACTGTGACAATAAATCAGTCGTCAATATTGCCCATAATCCTATCTAACATGATAAGATAAAGCATATTGAGATTGATTCGATGAAATTAAAGGAAGGGCTCGTATACATGTCATATATTCCATAAGATAGCCAACTGGCTAATGTTCTAATGTAGGAGTTAAACATTTTAAGTTTCATGATCTTATTTCCTAGCAGGGAATAAAAAACATTTATTCCTTAGTTTGAGGAAGGGCTTCAAGTTATATATTAGTTGTATAAGGTTTTCTCTTAAAGAGGACATTCGTATTCTTGTAGATTATATTAAACTCTATCATTTGCATTTCCTGCATAGTACTTACCTCCTAGTTAGTTTAGCTTAGTTAGTTTCCTACTTAGCGTAATTAATGTAGTAACAGGCCTGGTTGGGGTTGCTCTTATATGAGTTTTTTCTGGTATGTATTTTTGTCTTACCATTTATTGTTAATCATTGACATGTTTTGTACGTACGTTATTTTGTGTTGCCTTATCTATATTTTTTAATTGTTTCTCTTTATTATTTTTTATGTTTTTGTATTTTTTGCAATTTTGCAATTAATTATTTTATTATCCTTTTGTGTTTATTTGATTTATTATTCACTTATTCTTTTTTTTTTACAAATGTACACACATCTATTTATAATTTTGTAATATTATCATGACGCATTGCATGTGAATCTATTGGAAATAACTTCTCTACTAAATAGAAATAAGGCTGAATACTATCAGACCTTTCTAGACCCACGTCTTAATAAGACTTCAACTGGATGTTGATGATAATGATGACGATGATAACCCCTTATCTCCTGCTGCTAGTCTTAAATTCTAACATTTCTCCTTACTATAAATGACAAACGTTTTCCAAGTCTTCCTTCTCAACTCTCTACGCATACATGTTCTTATGCTCCGGCTCGATCTTTTTCTACTTCTATTCACAAGACATCGTGGAATGGTAGTCATAGTATAGAGAACCTCCTACTCATGCTAAGATCTTGCGCACCTCAAAATGTTTCTCACCCAATTCCGAACGTTGAGGTGAATTTACATATAATATAATTTGAGTTGTGAATTGATCTATTAACCACCACGCAACTTGCCCTCAACCAAATTGCATGCATTAATTGAAAAGGAAAGCGTAAGAATTAACTGACTAGTTAGTAGAGTTCCTTTTCCATTAGAGGCATAAACTAGGAGCTCTTTGTTGAATCAATCATTTATAGAAAAAGCTTGGTCAATGTGATTTTAGAGCCCTCTTCACGGATTTGGGTCAAGTATGAACAATAAAATTGATATCTTAATGAATGATTGTTAAACAGATGATGAGGTGACTCGCATACCAGAAACCATGCAGGTGATCAAGAATGATACGTTTTTCAAATAGCAACGATGTTAATCACGCTAGTGGATTCTGTAAGGGAAATTTCTGATCATGGAAATCACCGAATCGATAATCCATAACCTTCTGGCCTATTTTAATGCAAGGAAAAACCAAAATATATGATTTTCTTTCTTCGAACGTGAGGCCTCTTCAAAGAAACAAATCTCCGCACTTCAATATTCAAGGTTTTAAGATGACATTGTGGCAATTTTGGAATATATATTGATATCTAGGAAAAAAAAAAAAAAAAAGAAGAAAAAAAGTTGAACAGATAATATACAACTAAAGGAAATATCAACTTAAGAAACATTGAACACAATTGTCGCTGTTCGTTTAGTAATCAAGAGGCATATGAAGAAAACAACTCAAATTTGGCAAAGAATGGTTAAAATATTTCCATCAAAAAAACGTGGTCAGTGATCCAATTCACTTTTCTTTTTCCCTATTATTCTTCCATGGACAAAAATAGTAATGGAGTTTGTTTCTTACTTCACTAAGGCCTTTTCTTCATTCCTATTCTTCTGAAGGAAAATAACAAATACATTTAATAATACTTTACAAGCTAAAGTTACAAAATGTACCACAGTCTAGACAAACTTATCTGACGTGTGGAAGGAAGGCTGGCAAGTAAGAATCTCAATCAGATTGGAGGACGGTGACATAGTATGGGTATCCTGGGCTTCTCCCCGACGAATGTCTTTTGTACGTATCTTCTTGACTACTGTTAATTGGCCAAATATTCCAATTCAGAACATAGTTTGATAGATCGTATGTACCAGGGGAGAATACGCAAATCTTAAGAGGAACTTCAGTCGATGACATTGGCTCAAGTTGCATCCTTACGGAGCTTGAGCTACACCAAATAAATGGAGAGACACTTTCTGGTGAGACTGGGTCTCCAGTTCGTCCAAGACCATCGGAAGTGACCTTGATGCCATCCGCCGGAGACACATCATACCACCCTGCTTGGCTTCCAGAAATAACTGCACTGGTATCACTCGATTCACCATTTTCAGCAGCAGAATCAATGCCATTCATGGTAACAGATGCAATGCTATGAGATGAGTTGTAAATTGTCATCCTTAAGTTTATTTCGCAGAATGAAGAAGAAAAGTCATGTTGTCTGAGATGAGGACCATCTATTATCCATGATATCGGGCTTGTTCTTGCAGTACTGAAGATAAACAACTTCAGGTCAACAAAAAGATGGAATACAGAATAGTACTCCAATGCTCAATGCTTTTACAAATCTTACCTGCAGTGACATGCGTGATGGGAAAAGAGATGAGGTGGTTCTGATATTCCATGCTCACTTTCACCTTTCAACTGTCGAGATATCAAAATGAAGTCCACTTTATCTGAAGCATCCTGATACACGCAAAAACTAAAAGCTAAAATAGCCTCCAGAACAGCAGAATACAAGTAAATGAAGAACATAAAAGTATAATTCAATTACAACAAATGACAAACCACCAACTTTTCATAAATCAATTTCCCAACAAATAAGACGCATACGTGCATGTTTTAATTTGGGATTTTGATAAAGACTTTAGGAGAGCCACACCCCAAAAGGTAGCATGTGAGGGTGAAGAGCCCAAAGTCTTTATAAATCCCACACCAACTTTGTATTTAATCAAGTGGGATCTAAGTCCTATACCTTGAAATTGGATCAAACCGTAACATTGGTCTCTCCATAAGGACCAACGTCCTCGTTGGTCATGGCCATGTTGGTTACGGCTGACACTCCCAAGCCACCACTCCGTGGGCCAACATTCCAAGGCCAACACTGATACCAATTGATAAAGACTTTAAGAGAGCTACACCCCAAAAACTAGCTTGTGAGGGTGAAGAGCCCAAAGTCTTTATAAATCGCAGACCAACTTCGTATTTAATCAATATGGGATCCAAAGTCCCATAACTTGCAATTGGATCAAACCGTAACAGATTTCACAGTTAACGATGATTCAAACTTTGCAGGAAATTGACCAATACAGTGTGTTGGTGGTGTCAAAATGACAGTGTGAAGGCAATAACAAAAGCCAACAAGAACAGTGATCACATTGCATTACCGACCTGAATAGACATTCCGTTCTGCAATCTTTCACAAGCATGGAAATCAGCCAAAGGTGAGCAAGATACATCAAAAAGCACTGCATTGCTACTCTCAGAAACCAGCATTACATCATGTCCAGGGAGAGCAGAACCAGAAGAGAGATTTTCTTCAGTTGACAATGACTTTTGACAACTCTACCAGAATAATACAAGGTATTATCAGTTTAGTTTAAGCAAAATATGAAATTATAGATCAAATTATTGCACAAAACTGCCAGCATTCTAAACCATTTATTACATGATCAAATGACATGAAGTCCTGCACATCAACACGTGTAGCAAAAAGCAGAACAAACACATCTAGAAGGCAGGAATTGTGAAATTGGAATTTTAGCGCTATTCATGGCAGAGTATAATAATAAAATTGATATAACACGTCAAAGCATCAAACAGTATGGGGTCTTCACTTTTTAACTATAACAGTAGGGAAGGGTAGTGCATCAATCAACAAACTGAGCAATGCTAATTTGGGAGTGCAAGTTCTTATACCAACCTTGAGCATAAAGAAACACGACAATGCCTGGCCAGGAATCAAAGATTGTGATGGGAAGATGGTTTCGACAGGTTGAAGTAGTGAAATTTCCCATTGGTGTCCAACAGATGACAACTGATTAAGTTGGAAACTCTCGGAGCTTGTTTTATTGACAATGTCCATGCGGACCAGGAAGTCGTGCAATCTTGATGGGCAAGGACCAATCCTAAATGATAAGTCCACTGATGGTAACACCTATCACAATAATTTTAGCACATTAGTGATTTTTGAAAGTGAAATTGGTTGAATTAAGTATAACATCATCCAATAAATATCTTCTTACAGTTCCACAAATCAAGGATGTATGCATCAATGTAATTCTTGATAACAAGAGTGAACAAGAAAACTAAAACAAGAGTGAACAAGAAAACTAAGTGCATCAATCTCACAAGATTTATATAGGAGAAATCTAATGCTGCCATAGACCCAGCACCAAGGATATATGCCAGATTTATTCAGGATAGCATCTACCTACATTCCAGTAAATCAATTGATTTTTGCGGATTATACTCCAGAAGTTTGATCTGAGCCCAAGCTTCCTATCAAGCAAATGAAGAAACAACCCAAGAATATTCATGCAGATACTCAATTGCACACCTGAAGATTATAATGCATCCGTAGAGTGCGGTATTTCATGCCACTTGATGCATCTCCCATCTCATAGTATATAACTATGTGCAAAGAAAAGTTTCCAGGGACCGCAGCTCGAAACCAAAGAGGCCATGAAAAGGGTGCTCCCGCTTGTATTGATACATCCTGATATTCATTGCAAAGGTAATCTTAAGAGAGAAACTGGCAGGATATAATACCCGCTTCCCACCCCATATGGCCCTTCTCCCACCCATAGGAAAGGAAAAATGCAAAAACACAGATGGCTTGCAGCACTGACCTCTGGAAAATGAAAAACACCATGAGAAACATTCTTCTGATTAGTGCTTACACCCTTTTGTTCAATATTTCTCTTCTTTTCTAAGGAAGAAGGAATGTCTACATTTAAATTGTCTTCGCGCCCAATACTAAGAAATCTAGGTTGACTGACCTTTATCTTCAGATTCTGCCATGAATATCATAAATCAGAAATGTTCACCAATGCATCTTACATACAGATAAATAGGCACAATAACTTATAGATATGCCAAGATAATGCTTTGACAACCTTTTCACTTAGACTGTTAAATCAACAGTAGAGCACTCAAATCATCAGAACAGCTGCCTAAAAGGCAACTCTGGTATGATTCTTAGCAATTGAGAGATTGCACAACACCTAGTTGGGAGATAAATGCATGTTACCCAAAATTAAGGGTCACTAGGACATGCAGAAAATTGACAGAGAGAGCAAGGCACTGGGAGGGAGAAAAGGAATACCTTAACAGAAATCTCTGACTGGTTTTTCAACTCCAAAACAAGATGACGTAAATTTCCTGCATATAGCTTTTCGGGTAGAGCAGATATCAAGCCTTCAAGCTTGGGTAGACTCTGGACAGGAATGAATGTAGACTAAGAAGAAATTTCTCAAACTGAGTCTATATTGAATTAGGGCAATTTTTTCATAGTTCAATTTGTTTGGGGAAGAGAAAAGGATAAGGGGAAGAAGAATCATAACCCACCTTGATCACTACAAATTTCAGGTCACCATTAGATGAAACCTTACTTTTTCTCCTTCCTTTACTTTTCTTCTTCACATTGCCCTCAAAGTTGTAGAAACCGACCACAGATCTCGACAACTTCCATCTAACACCAACAATGCTCAGAATGCCTTCAATTTTTGGAGTAACTGACAATTGGACCTGAAAAGGAAAATGAGATTGTTAATGCCCAGAACTCAAAAGAAAGATGATGTGAACAGACACAAATCATGACAAGGAGTTAAGTAACGGATTGCTTACCAATAAGTTATTTCGCTAAGGTACATGAAAGCGTGATATGTCAACTATCACTAACTTTTCCAAATGCAAACTGGTTTTAACAGATTTTCTGGTTACTTAACACGAAGGATTCACTTGTATTACTTCTTTCCAACAAATGGAAAAAAGAGAGATCTGAGAAATTCACAGATTCAAGCATACGTGATCATGTATTATCAAAATCAATGCCTTTTTACACAGCTCACACAACAGAGCAATCACTTTTTTAATGTTTTTATCAAAGAATTGCGAGTAAGCACCTGATTAATGAACTCGTACATGTTAACCAATCTTTGGAGTGTCTTAATCTAAATCTCAATGAATAAAGGTTCAAAGTAGGAACCAACACATATTTTTGTACTAGATTTCCATCATTTCACATGTACAGAACAAGTACAACATTTTTATTTTATCCAAGCCAAATGCAACTACGAATGACATAAAATACCAGATGGAGGTAAACGTATGCATGACAATTTGGGAGACAAAATTAGCAACAAGAGGACCAAGTATCACACTACTCAATTAATTCACTTTCATGCTAAGATTTATCACAAGGGTAACCTACATGTAAAACCTAATAAAAAACTCTTAACTAAGTCAAACAGGAAAAAGTCTCTCGACTAATTTGTTCCAGGGACTCACCAAATTGGTTTGACCCCCTCCCAATGACAAGTTGACCTCTGAACAAGTAAATTGAGAAATGCTGGAGCTGGTTTCCCTGAAAGGCATAAAGCAAAACATAAATTTAATGATTGAATGTAGATAAAAAGAAACAGAAACAAAAAAGAAGAGAACCCCACATAAAAGGAAAGTCTACGGGAAAGATATGATGAAATGTTCAAATACATACCCCAACTTTTTATCTACATCTTCCAAAGGTTCCGTAGTATTGTTTGCATCTGCATCATTATCACAAAAATCTATCAAGAACTTTGCCAACCAAATACACCACAAAACATTAAACAAACATCTATAGAGACTCAAGTATACTCACTGGGTTTTACTGCATCTAAACTTGCAGAATGCTCGCATACCAGAGAAACGCCGGAAATTGAAATGGGTATTTTCAGGGGGTTCTCAAATTCAATATCTACCTTAATTGCTTCTGCAGAGACCCATGAAAAAACATAAATACGGGTGCTCATTATCACAAAGTTCCTCTCTTCCAAAGGGATCTACACCTCATGTAATATAGGTTAAGAATAACTAATAACTATGTTACACACATTGCACAACTTTACATGCAATGTACATACCTCCAGCCACACAAATGTTGGATTCTTTATACAATTTTGGTAGAAGCTTTGATTGTACTTCCAACCAGTTAGTCCTCGATGCAGGCAATGATGGAACTATATCCTCCTCCAATGAATGCCAAAAGCTTTCTGTTACACTAGCCTGCAAAGTTGGAAGGAAACTTACTATCCGCCACAACTCATATCTAAAGAATTTTTCATGGACTATTCCATTAAAGAATTGGTAATTAGTACTGACAAAATAAGTGTGAAGCATATGGCTTTGCAAAAGGAAAATTAAATGACGGTACAGCACTTGTTACTACCTTGCTTCCATTTGCATCACCAGATGACATTCACGTTATTTCTTAACAAAAAGTGCATGTGTCCAACCATAAAAAATTGAGCCAATAATTTACTGCATTCCCTCCTAAGATAATGCAATCACATTTATTGTTTTGCTTCCATTCGCATCATCAGATGACATTCATGCTATTTCTTAACAAAAAGTGCGTATGTCCAACCATGAGAAATTGAAGCAATAATTTACTGCATTCCCTACTAAGAAAATGCAATAACATTTATTGTTCTCAATTAACCTAATGGTATCTGAGGCTGCCTTAATGTATGAACACAAAATAGTAAAAGACAAACAGAGAGAGTACTTGTTCATACAATTCCCATAGTTTGAATTGCAACTAAACAAAAACATAAGATGAAATTCAACTTACTGCTGTAGCCGATGCATATGTTCGATGGTCTTCATAAATAACCTTAAGCGACGAGGTTTTGATAACAGGTAACTGAAGTCCCAATACTTCAAACATTTTCCCCGTATTCTGCATTTTCCAGGCATAATAAACTTTAATTTAGAAAAGATGTCACCAGAAAGGCAGAAAACAAATTTCTTTGCTCATGCTGATGAACGATGTGAAACTAAATTAAAAACATGAGATAGTTATGAAATGATAAGAATTGGGTCTGTATATATGGTTCCAGTAAAACGTCTAATGCAAAAAAGAAAAGAACATTTCTTTCCATGCTTGGTCTTGGTAGAATCTCAACAAGTACAATCAAGAGATCACCAAATTTTCGTTCCTACATCAGAAAGCATAATTATTCTTAAGTTTATTGATATCCAACATCAACTAAGAGCAAAAGCCTAATTAGCCTTATAAGGCTTGGACAACTCCCCTCCACTTAAGATGCCTTTTGAGGTGGAGGAAGGCCAGTTCTATTATGGTATCAGAATCACTCAATGCTGGACCTCCCACAGATGCCAGCATTGTAGGCCACCTACAGCATGCAGAAACACCAGATTTCAATTTCTGGTAAGATCATTTTGCATGAATCCCTAGCAAGCATCTAATGATAAGCAATGGAAGAAAATATAGTGATTTTATTGATACTTAGCTATAGCCTTGTAGGAAATTCTACAAGCACAAGCTAACAGCCAATAATGGCCCCTCAAGCTATCAACTGAGATAGTATAAGAGCAAAAGATACCCCCCTCTGCACTACCCCCTCCCTTACATAGTACCCTCTCTCTCTTCTAACGAATTCCTCTCTAACCGTTAGCTGACTCACCCTTCCCTGCCTTAGTGATTTTCCTAGAGTATGTCAACATGGATTTGAGGCCCATGTTCGGTCCCTTCTCCCTCTTCCTCCTAGAATAAGTCAGTATGGGTTTAGGACCCATAGTGCTATCATTTTTTAATTCTTGCACTAAGGAAAGATAAATAAGTTCATTTCCAAGATTTCGATCTAAGGATCAACAGCTTGTTATCAAGAACAATGTAGACACTATCATACTGTTAAGCTAAAACATTAAGACTGCTTTACTTCCTACAATGGAAAGCTACCATACACGCAAGCCAACTCACTGCCCAATTTTAAGAACTCTATATTTTAAAAGTTGCTAGTGAGTTTTGGTAAAATTTTAAGAAAGTTACAATCAAGCACAATATCATCTTCAAAGATCTATGCACACATCTTACATTTTTTTCATTTAAAAAAAGATCTCCTAGCTATATATAGATAATAGTTTGGCTCATTGAATTAAAAAGAAAATAATATCTTCCTAACACCCTTTAAGTCAATCCACCCTTTAATATCATGGATCTATAACTTTAAAAAAAAAAAAGACAATTAGCTAAATTTCAATCAGGATTCATAAGATTAGCAACTTCACCTATAGATGCAAGCTACTCGCATCTTCTTAGTTACACAAGCATATATCATACAGAAACCATATATTGAAAAGTGTCTAGTAAGCTATAGAAATCACCTCATGGAAAGTCAAACTCCACAAATAAATACATTCAGGTAAAATAGGAGAGAGAGCATGGGAACTCTATAGAACACAGGATGAGCAATAGGTAATCTAATTCTAGTAACCAATAAAACTGCTGATTACTTGGATATCTCATCCATATCTTCTTTTGACGTCTTTCCTTCCTCAAATTTCAGCAGGGAAAGCAACTCCATCACCTTCTCATGAATCTAAAAACCATAGATCCACAAACAAGATCGAGTTATAATGAATGCTAGCTCATTTGTGAATACAATAGCATATTTATTATCCAATTGCCATACTAATAAAGCAGCAACAGTTAACCACCAATGTCACATCAGAACGAATAAGAAAAATTCAAGGAAACAAAAGAAGTTCATGGTAACAGGAACAAAGCTTGATTAGAAATTTTTAAGAGAAAGTTAAAGCCAGGTTGAAATTAAAATGGAACAGGAACAAAGCTTGACTAGAAATTTTTAAGAGAGTTAAAGCCAGTTGAAATTAAAATGCATAGGACAACTAAGATAGGCTTTTAACTCCTCATTATACAGAACTTGACAAGACTTGTTTATGACAATAGTCATCAGAGAATAAACTAGCCTTCAAAAAGTATCTAAGGTCAATCATAATTTAGAAGCTTGTTCCACATGTAAAATATAACTGACATCAACAAAATCACTCCCTAACTTCTGCGATGAGAATGTACAAAACAGTAAGTACATTTCCATATCAGGAGTGAACGTTATGTAGTAGCACAACCAAGATATACAAAATACTTTGATGAACTACTACAACAAAAGACAGACACAGTTTGAAGTTGTTATGAGATGCTTTCATTAAAGAGTATTTTTTAGCAATTTATCTAGGGTAGACGCAGAGACTAGCATTACTATGAACGATCAACACCTTTTATGGATCACGAACTGGAGTTTTCTAATGAAGGACAAGGTTATAGAAAAGTTCCTTTCACATATAAACTAAAAAGGTTAAACACTTCCATGCTTTTACAATGAAACCCATCTGTTACCAACTTTGTTTCTGAGAAGCTTTAAGGCCATCATGATAGGAAATTAGGCAAAAAAGAGCATGATGTGTGTATTTACATAACTAAAAGACTACGAGAATCAAAGGCTAACAGCACTTATTTGGATATAAAATTCAATAAAGTACAACAACATTTGTTGTACTTGATAGTGGGATCATACCTGAGGGGCATCCACTGTGATCTTTTCCCAGACTTTCAACAATTTGCTTAGCTGTACTGCAGGAAGATCCCTAGTTGAATCAAACTTTACTATTGTCACTCTATATGTAATAAACCAACTAATTCATTGAAAAAGGTTGACATAAGGGGGTAACAGGTACTAGAAGAAACCATAACTAGAACATTGAAATCAATAATCAAGGGCTTCTTGTATTGTTCTCAGCCAACACACAAACGAGAAGTATGGATATCATGGATTTCAATGTTTACCAAATCAATCTCCAACATTTATAGAAAGTAGTGTATTAACTTGATTTTTCAAGCTCTTATTGGAAGAATTAGTATCCATTGTGCCTCTTATACCTAGTGTGGCCTACATTAAATTGGAAACTTATCAATAATCAATAAAAATTACTTTATATTATTCGATATGTTAGTGGTAAAAAATTTTCTCTCTGCAAATAGAATATTTTACAAATTGAGGACCTTGTCAAAAAATATACCCAGAAATTCATCCCGATCACAGCATACATAGAATTAAAATCGATACATCAAATTCAATAAGATGGTTAATAAAAAGAAAAGGACAGAACAGATGCTAAAAAGAGGAAAGAGTCACTAGTGACGTAGCAAGAGAAAGCTATGTAGAAAGGCATGTCACTCAAAAAGGCACCAAAGTTAGAGGCCTTCAAGAATGGCATACAAATCTTATCTAAATTTGCAGGTCTTGAAAAGAGCTCAAAAGAAGAGGCGGAAAAGTAAATATCATAAGATAATATTTTTAAAGTTGATGCTCAGTGCCTCAAAATAAAAGAACAGACATTGGTACCAAAAATAAAACATTAGCGATAATTGTCTCATTTAGGATGGCAAATAAATAAAGGCTTAAACGAGCTTTTCTTCCAAGTTGACAATGGCTCAATTAAATCAAAGTACCTAAAACACCGAGGTAGTACAGCATTTCCCATAGCTTCAAAAGTTAATGGCACTTTCAATAGCATAAGCATGCAAACCCCTTCAAAATTCAATTAAGTCTATATGTTTTATAACCAATATTCAAGATATTATGTTATCATTCCTACACAAAATGTTGTGCAGATCAGTCTTTCCAAAAGTACAACATGATGGCATCATATTAGGAAGAGCAACCACTCCCCCTTGGTTATTACTTTTGGCTGGGTGAAGGGAACTGGTTGAAACAATTCAAATAATACTGCTGGCTGTTCAAATGAATATTTAAAAGTTTTAATAGGTTAGCCATAAGTAACAAGATGTCCCAAGTAGACACACGGTAATAGTTATTACAGACTTTTTTAGATGAGTAAAGTTCAAATACAATCGTAATCATATGCAAGGAAAAGAATTATGAATGGAGGGGGCTGTGGACCATTCAACATTCTCACCTTTTAAAGAATACATCTAGAATACAGTGTGAAACGTTTCATTTGATGATCATGTATGCAGAGTAAAATAATAATTTCATCAAGTTGAGGATTTTACAACATGATCGTTTACATGGTAAACTAACTATTATTAAATCAATCAGAAAAAGGTTGAGATTCCAAAAAGATAGCTCCCCCTTTGCATTGAAATGATGATTTTAAAAATGCGTTCCCAATGAGACAAAGGAAAAGCCAATACAATGTACATAGTAGCACAAAGTAAAAGTTCATAGCAATGTGTTCTATATGACAAATCAACCACTGGATGATACCCAAGCTAAGTGGATAAAACTTCTTACTTACCTCACGCTACGCACTGCTTGACTGATAAAACCACCCTTTTGTGATCTGTGATATTGTTTACCCATTGAGTGCTCAATGTGCGATGCTTGAGAATTGTTATGAAAATCATTTGGAGAAGAGACCCTTAACTTGAATAATTCAGGATCAAGTGCTTCACAGATTAAATCTAACAAGCAAATTCCGCCCCACTTTCCAGCTTCATAGAGGCACTACGACCAACAAAAGTTCAGTTCAAGGAAATGTGCTGACCTAGCTCAATAGTAAAACAATAACCTGCCTATAAGCAGACAAATGTGTTCTTAGAAACTTCTATAGAGTTTTGGCCTATAAAATGCAATCAATTGTTGAAAATCACTCTTTTGTAGATAACAGTCATAACAGTTGTTAATGTTCTGAAAATTTGGTCAAAAGTTCAGGCATCTCTTTTTACAAGTTAATGCACACATATGATATAGGTAGCACTTTATCTATATTGGCCCATGAGCAGATCTTCAAAAAGAGAATCAAATTTCTAAAACACTAATTGAAGTCAATTATTCAACAACATACATTATTTCATGATCCCAAGTTACTCAAGTGATGCTTGTTCACCGTCTCTCCATAAAATATATGCAAACACTTGTTAGTAAATATATAAAACCAATTAAATTGACCTCACACAACAGCTTAAGCTATTGTGGTGAAATGGTCGCTTAACAACACTTACAAAAACAGAAAATTATATTCATAATTGGCTGTACTTGTGCAAGGTCCTAGGAAGTGACAATAGTTAAGGAATAGATTATATGAATCTCAGACTAATTTAAAATTAACAAGGAAATGACAATAGCAGAACATAAACAATACGATAGATACTATCGTTAGGGAATGGTTGGCCTAGTAGGCCGAAAAGATAGACATTAGAATGAATCAAGTACGTCTAAATATCCTAATTGCCTCTGTAAAGAAAGAGAGAGAGAGAGAAAGTGGGAAATTTAATAAAGATATGGTCAAACATATTTTAGGAAGAACTCTGGGTTTGAATTGCTTTATTTGTAGGTCAAGTGCTGAGTTCTTGTTCTAGTTGCATTAGTAGAAGCAGTTGAGTTGTACCTAAAAGTTGCAAAACTAGTGATTTCTCACATAGCCAAAACTTTGGCACCGTTCAATTGTAAGCAAATGTCATTTGTAATGATGTTATAGCCCCAAATCCACGCTTCCCCAAACTCTCCTTCAGCATGGGACTTGAATAGAACTTGTGATCCAAAAGAACTTAAAGTCTATAAAAGAAATAAAAGAGGAAAAATTAATCAACCATAAGTCTTAATTTGGTGGGATGAGGATTAAGAATTGAGTTGACAACAAAAGATAAAGGGCTAAAATTTAGATTATGTTAAGATTCTTTATTAGATAAGTAGTGGTGGGTTAAACATGTTATTCTATTTTAGATATGTTATCCAAGTTGTTTAGGGTTTAAACTTATACAATTTTTAGAATAGGATTTAAATTTGTTAGGAACCTTTTCCTACTAGAATAAAGGTTCTAAAAACTTCTCTATATATACGTGTATAATCAGCCCTTCAATGACAAGCAATCTGAAATTTACCTACAAACTTTAGTTTTCAACTAGAAGGCGTGATGCTTTCTTCTAAAAGTGATTCTAGTTTCCTACTCTCCATTGTTTATGTTCCTCATTCCAGCAGACCTAACATAAATTCTAGTCATCTTAAACCTAAATTCCAGCCATATTAAACCCAGAAATTCTAAGTCTAAATTTCCAGTAATCAAACTCTAAAAACCCAACTATATCGAACTGAAATTTCAGCATTCTTAGCCAAAATTCAGCACTGAAATTTGTTATTCCAGCAGCCTAATATCAGCCATACGTCCTAATTTTGTGATTTTCTATTTGTCCTACATCAACTTGTGTTCATAAAAAATAGAAAATGTGGTGCCTTCATGACGACAAACAGTTTGAGCAGCAGTTCTGAAACAACACAGGCTCCTAAATGCAGATTGACACAAATAAAGTGCAAGGGAAAGAAAAGATCTGATAACTCCTTCGAGTAGCCAAAATAATGGAAAACAATAGCGACACTGTTTTCACATTTCAACAGTAAACAATTGAATAGCACATCAGGAAAGAGATGTAATCGTACTCTGAAACTGAAGCATATACTACTAAAAGCATATAAAAACAAGTAAATTATGTAAAGCCTACCAGAACCACAATACTCCAGCGCCTCTGCAAGTTCTTCAATTCTGAGAACCCTTGCACCAAGGTCTCCATGCTTTGTTCACCCAATTTGTTTCTAACAATGTTTTGCAACCAAAGCCAGCTATCAGCAGTTCATCCAGATGCTAGGCCTAATTATTCAAACGTAATTTAAGTGAATCTTTGAAGTACATTCTATAAGAAGGAAGGTCAAATGCTTGTTTGAGGATCATTTCGGCTGATATTCCATGCATCTCACATTGCAACCCCTGGAAAGTTTACACATCAAAAGAAAAAGTAAAGAAAATAAAAGTCAAGGACAGCAGCAACGTTTTATTAATTGGAAATGAAGCATAATAAGCAAAGAACAATCCTTAGAGAGGGAATAACAGTAAAGCAGGAGCACTTTTTATAAAGGCCCAATTCATTAATGCAGATGCATGCAAGGAAGCTAATGCTAGCTCAGATTCAAGGGAAATTGATGGACAAAGGGAAAAATTATACGATGCATGCATGTTATCTCCCCAGGAAGTCAAATGTTACGGCACCATGTCCTAGAATGTTTTTCAGCTTTTTAGATAGGATTCAATCGTGACTTGAGCATGCAATTGCCTACTTAGCACATTCCCTAAAATGGGCATGGAGCTTGCTATGATTTCCTAAACAAGGTATCAGAAATAAAGATTGGAAGATGAATAAGATATATGAACGGAAAGTTTGGATTTCAACCTCATTGTTGTCAACAACAGCAAATCGTTGGAGTAAGAAGCTTAAAGGCTCCGATGAAAAATGTTGAGCACAAGCTATCTGAAATTTTCGGCACACATTAAAAGAACCATTACACATGTGAAGAAATACCCCATAATGACTACTCCATTGTTGCAATCAAAAAACTGTCAATCAAATAAGAAATGTTATCAACCTTTAAAGCTCTTACGAAAGATGTTATCGTTCCATCCTGAGTAAAAAAGTAATTTCGCATAAAAACTGCAACCTCGTAGCCTATACTGAAACTGGAACATTTCTTCACAAGGACAGCCTCAACAATTGCATTCATTCTCTCAGATGGACTCCCCAAAATGAATTTACGAGGGCACAAATGCTGAATTACATTGGAAGGAAGTATACTTCTTAGAGCATCAGGGGTTGTTGTAACTCCCATTATTAAGATAACTGGGACTTTCAATACCCATTCACTGAAGGAAACATTCATAAAGGCAATATAAGCATTATAAGTTTTCAAAGATTAAAATAACATAAAATGCATAGAGTGAACCAGAACATCGCAACCAGGAAAGGTATAGAGGAATAACTAATAGGCAAAGACTATAGCCCTTATAGCAGAAGCATATAGTGCTAGGTGATGAATAAACTGCCATTTTTGGTTCATATAGGATTTTTAGCGCATTAGCAAAACAGTGCCATCGCAAAGACCAAGCAATACAAAGAAAGTTGAAAACTGACCTTGAAAGAATTCTGTAAAAATTGATAATGGAGAATGAACCTGTTTAACATAAAAATAAAATAAACTTGACACCTTCAGGAAAACATGATTACTTTAGGATTTTTGTATCTCTTTAGGATTTTCTATTTAGTTAGGATATCTCATAATCATGGGATCTAATTATTTTTGTTTCCCTTTTAGTTGTTAGGGTAACTTATATATAATTGGCCCTCTTGTAAACAATGCAATACAAAAAATATTCTCTCAAATCTCAAATTCTATCATGCTATCAGAGCTGTAAGCTTCTGAATTTTTGGGAAAAGTCAATCTGGTGTCAGATTTTCATTGTCCATATTCTTGTAATTCTAGCCAATCTTTTCGTGGTGATATCGGAGACATCTGGCTGAAGTGCAAAATATCCTGGCTATATACAAACTGAATAGAAAAAATTACCTTAAATGGCCTTAACTCGTTCAGACCATACTAAAAGGGTAAGGAAAGATCAGCCATCTCATAGGTACAAGGCCGAAACGAGGGGATCCTCAATTTGAAACATGGGATGAAGAAGATTCCATAATTATGGTGTAGATATGGAACTCTATGACACTAGATATTAGTGACACATGTATGTTCTTGGCCATTCCAAAAGATATTTGGGGTGCACTCCAACAATCGTATCTTAAGGCTAGAGACATAACCTAAGAGTATGAGGTCAGTGTAAAAGCTATGGCTGACAAACAAGGGAATTGGAAGGTTATATGCCAATCAATTAGAATCCTTGTGACAGGAGCTAAACCACTATAGGGTTTTACAAACTAGAAGTCCTAAAGATACATCTATTTTTAGAAAAAGTTTGATGGATCAAGATAAGTTAGATTTTTTGGTTGGACCTAATTGAGAATTTGACCAAGTAAGAATACAAATTCTTGGCAAGCATAAAGTTTCATGTTTTGATGAGTTTATGTCCTTATTTTGTGAAGAAGAAAGTAGAGAAACTTGATGCCTAAACCATAAAACACAAACAGCTCTTCTATGGTGGCTAAAGGTGGTAATAATTCAACCACAAATTCTGAAAAAACCCATAATCGTGATAACCTGTGGTGTATTTACTATAAGAAGGCATGTAATACGTGTGAAATGTGTTAGAAACTTCATGAAAAACTTCTAAGCCGAGAGTGAGGACAAAGAGGAGATCAACCAAGAAAAGATAGCCAGGCCAATGTTGCTATAGTTGAACAACATAGAGGAACACCATAGGAGTTAGGTGGTCTCAATCAACAAGAAGTCGAGAGGGTGAGATCTCTTATTGGCAACCTTGACAAACCTTCAAGTACTTGTTCTTTAGCATATTTAGGTGAGCTTCCACTCTCAATTAGATTAATTGTCACATTGATTATGAATTTGAGAGCTATTGACCATACGACCCACTTACCAAACCTTTTTTACATATTCCCATGTCCAAGTAGTAGGAGAATAGCCATAGCTAATGATTCATTGACCATCATAGCAAGAATAGGGGATATAATATCATTCCAATATTAAACTTAAAAAAAGTTCTCCATGCCCCTAGATTACCCATGATCCTAATCTTTATCAACAAACTCACTTGAGATTTGAATTACCATGTGATTTTCCATTGTAATTATTTTGTATTTTAGGAAGAGGATTTGGGGAAGACGATTGGACATGCTAGATTATATAATGACCTCTACTACCTTGAAGAATTGAACATATCAAGCAAGATTACGGTAAGTTTATCTCACTCCTTTTCTTTCAAAATCTTGTTCATCTTGCTCCACCACCACCGACTTGGACCCATTCTTTAAAATCATTAAATTATGTTGATTTCTTTATTTAAGGGACTCGTTGACGTTTTTCATTGTGAAGTGTGTGAGCTTGTCAAATACAAATGTGTCTATTTTCAATTAGTAATCAAAGAACTTCTATCCCTTTTTGTCTAATTCACAGTGATAATTGAAGTCCTCCTACTAGTCCTAATGTTTCTGGAGCAAAATAGTTTATTCTTTCATCAATGATTACACTTGTATCACTTGGATATTTTTACTCAAACACAAATCTAATGTTAGTATTGTCCTCCCAAATTTTTGTTCTATGATTAAAAATCAATTTGGAGTCAACATCTAAGAGGTTTAGGTATGCTAATATTAGAGACTATTTCAATCAAGTCCTAACTCCATACATTAAAAAAAAAGGGATTACACATGAGTCATCTTATGTAATATCCCATAACAAAATAAAGTAATAGAAAGGAAAAGTGTCACCACGTTGAATCAACTAAAGCCTTTCTTTTTTAGAAAAATTATCCTAAATCCTTTTGGAAGGAAGCAGTACTCATAATTATTCATCTGTTAAACCATTTGCCTTCAAAAGCCTTAGGATTAAAGAGTCCAACAGAAATCCTCTCAATATTTTGAGTATGAATCATTTGTCTATGTTTATAGCCAAAATCGCAAAAGTTAGATCCAAAGGCACTAACTGTATCTTTATGGGTTACTCTTCAACTCAAAAAGGGTGTAAGTGTTATTGATTTCTATAAAAATTCTTTTATATCTTAACAGATGTTATTTTCAATGAACATAAGTCTTATTTCATCATGCCTTATCTTCAAGGGAGAATTCAACAATGGAAGTTAAATTACTTGACCTACCATCTTCCTCTAAGCCATTGTTTGAACTTATACCCCAAAATCAACAAGAAAAGATAAATTCTACTCTTGAGAACGAGAGATTTGGGAATGTATATTAAAGAATAAGATAGTTAATCCTGAATTACATAAGTCCAAGACTCCAACCTGAATCCTTAAAAGGAGGCAATAATTTCTTAACCTTCTTCTCATAGTAAAACTGAATCTCAGTTGAACAATAATCATTAAAATCTTCTCATTGCTAATAGAAAAGGACTAGAGAATGTAACAAACAACCAATATGTCCTCTTGCTCATTTCCTTTCTTTCGAAAATTTTTCACCATCTCATGAAACCATTCCTGTTAGCCTAAACACCATTGTCATCCCTAAAGTTCTATCTGAGGCTTTAACCAGTGAGAAACAGAAAGAAGCTATGAACGTGAAAATGGAGGCATTAGAAAAAAATAAAACTTGGGAGTTGGAGAAGATTCAAGTTGGGGAGAAAGTTGTGGGCTTTAAATGGGTGTACATAGTTAAGTATGGGACAAATGGATCGATTGAAAGGTATACGGCAAACTTGGTGGCCAAAGGCTATACCTGAACTTATGGAATTAACTACTTAAAGACTTTCGCTCCAGTTGCAAAGACAAATGCTTAGAGTTCTCTTATCTTTAGCTATGGTTGAAAATTGTTAATATGATAATAAGAATTGATTTTTAGATGGAGAACAAGATGAATAAATCTACATGGAAGTGCCACCAGGTTGTAAGAATAACTTGGCTACTCAAACTATTTCTAAGTTAAAGGAGGCCTTGTATGAACTAAAACAGTTGCTATTGACATGGTTTGGGATATTCTTTTCACTCAATCACAATATTCCCATTTAAAAGTGGAAGTGTTACTTACTAGTAATGATGGCTATAGGGTATAAGAGATCATACGTTGTTCATCACTTACCTTTAAGGGGAGTCACAACACCTATAGTGTATATTGATGACATAATAGTGATAAGGGATGACATCAAGGAAAGGAAATCTCTAAGTCAATGTTTGGGTAAGGAGTTTGAGATCAAGGAGTAAAGAAGGCTATAATATTTTCTCAACATTGAAGTAGCTCACTCTAAATAGGGTATTTTTATCTCCCAATAGAAATATGTTACTGATCTCCTAAGAGAAATAGGCAAGACAATTTGCAAACCAGCAAGTGCTCTAATTGACTCGAACATTAAACTTGGAAAGGTAGAGGATGTTGCAATAGACAGGGAGAGAAAGCAACTCCTTATAGAAAAGTTCATTTATTTGTCTCACACATGACCATATGTAGTGAGTGTGATGAGTTAATTAATAAACAGCCCAAAAGAAATTCATTTGTAGGCAACTCATCGAGTTTTATAGCATCTCAAAGGGACACTAGGAAAAGTACTTTGTTTAAAGAGAAATGGAGGTTTAGTACTAGAAGCCTAAACAAACGTTGATTATGCAGGATCAATTGTTGATAAAAGATCAACTTTAAGATATTGCATCTTTCTTAGTAAGAACCTTGTGACGTATAGAAGTAAGAAGTAAAAGATGGTAGCACAATCTAGTGCAAGGTAGAATTTTAAGTAATGGATCAAGGTGCATGTGAACTACTTTGGTTGATAAACATCATAAAAGACTTCAAGATTAAATGGAGTGGCCTAATAAGACTACAATGTAAAAATAAATTTTACAATTAATATAGCTCATAACCCTTTACAACATGACACTTCATACAAGAAAAATTGGAGAGAGGTTTGATTTGCACACCTTATGCAGCTATAAAGAATCAACTTGCTGATGTACTTACCATGGGATTAAGTAGTTCAAATTTTGAGAATATTGTAACCAAACTAGGAATGGAGAATACCTATTCAACAACTTAAAGGAGGTGTAGGAAATCATGATTATGATTTCCTATTTAGTTAAGATATCCCATAATCATAGGATATGATTACTTTTGTTTCCCTTTTAATTGTTAGGGTAACTTGTATATAACTGATCCTTGTGTACACTTGTAAACAATGAACTACAAAAAATATTCTCTCAAATCTCAAGTTCTGTCAACATCAAATCTATTGATATCCAAAAGACTTCTTTTTCCTAACCCTAAATTTGAATCATATTTTTGTTATGTCATGATATAACTCCTTTATCACCTGATATAAAGTTAATTTAGGTCATGCTTATTCTTTCTTTTTGTTTATAATCTTCATATTCTCACTCTTCAATGCATTGACAAGCTCATTTCAAATGTGGCCAAACCGTAATGAATTACATTATCTAATCATTTCTTCCTAGGGCTCCTCAACATTTCAATAATTGGTCAAAAGAACGTAATGCAAACTTTCTCATGCTCGTTTGATTATGATAGGCCTATATGTCTCCTCAAGTCATGAAGACATCCTCTATATGAATGCAGTTGAAGGCTATACAACTAACCTTTGCCAAGCTCTCACAACTAGGATCACCATGCATAGGAATGCCTTTTGACTCCAAAAGAAAACAACACAAAAAAGTAGGTGCAGACTCCATATAAGTGTACAGATTCAGGTATAAGCTTTTACAACTACAAATGCATATTTTAGACTTTATACTGCAATACTCTTATGATATTTAATAATTTCACAAGACAAAATTATTTTATGAGATAGTGCAATGTGACATAAATTATGAAAAAATGATTGCTTTTTAAGGATATTTAAAATAATTAATCGTCAATTTTTATGACAAGTTTTGCTTGAACACTGAGGAAAGAAAATTTACCAAAAAACATTACTTTTTATTTTCATGTATTCAGACTAGATTCTTAACATTTGGACGAAGAAACAATATACATATCTAGCTTATAGGACTCCCACTCTTTAACTCAGAAGTCAAATTTTAGGGGAAGCAAAAAGAGAATAGTGCAATAAAGCATTACTTTTCAACAGCTAAAATTAGTCACCCATTTGTTTACTTTTAAGAATAGAACTTTTCTTTAGATTTTAGGACCTTTCAACGCATTATATGCTTCCAAATCTAAAAACATCCAAAAAACCATTGGTCATTTTAAGTTGATATTCTAAAAATGTCCTCAAAATGCCACAAGAAAAACCAGAGTCATTGGGAGACCACCTTGAGCTTTTCCAATTCCATCTTACGAATCCAATTCTATTCACATAATTAGATTCTTCCATAAGAAATGAATTGTCAAGCCAAAAGAATTCCCTACACTATTCAAGTAAAATTAACATAACACTAAATATAATTCTATCAAGCAATTTCATGAGTTAGAATGATAACATTTGTATTCAATATGATGCTATGATCCTCCAATAATGGCATAATACTTCCAATTTCATTGACTTGATAAATCTAATGGCTATGCCAAGAAAAGCCCTAGTAAAAAAACGATCATATCTCAATATGTATCCAAAGATTATGACACAAAAGACAATTTTATCTGGTAAAAAGAAATTAATTTATGATGAAATCAAACCATTTTTCAAGTCAAATAAGCAGCAAGATCACCAAATGAAACATGATGGAAATGACCTAAAGATGCATAAAAATACCTTAACATAAGAATGAAGTCAGACAAAACAGAACCATGGCATTGTTCCATATCACTTATTATTATGACCATAGCATTGCCGCAGTTCTGTTGTTCTCTATACCACGTTGCCAAGACGGATATGTCAGCTGCCTGCAAAAAGTGCAAATTGCAAAACTCATTGGTTTGAGAACTCTTTGAATGAAACCTACTCCACTTAGATAGGGAACATTGAGGTTGGATATCTTACATCCAAAGTAACCAGTAAGAACTCCCTAAACAAACTCTTTAGACAGCCACCAATTCCATTTTTTGCAGAAAAATCTAAGGAGGAAAGGTTGGCAACATGGCATCCTTTAGACTTCAAATGCATACCAAGCTCTTTGAATGTCATTTGATCATCAACAAACTCCATATTCTCTGCCAACCACTTAATGATCATGATATGTTTTCACAAAAGGAAAGATAACGTGTGTAAATTCTTATGTGTGCAAGAGTACTGATCATGCAAGGAATGGAGTATTGAATACAACAAAAGCTTAAAGGATAAAGAAATAACCTGCAACACAAACTAATAACCCCCATAAATAAGGAATCACAGGTCCCAAAAAATAGGTATGATGTTTTTAAAATTTTCTAACTACTAGAATGAGAAAAAAGAAAAGGTCAAAAGTACATTCTAAACCTCAATATTTACACCAAATTACAAATTAAACTATAATGTTTCAAAGCATTCAATTTGAATCATAATGCTTCTAAAACGTGCAAAACAAAAATAAGTAGATGAAAATTTTGATGGGGTTAAATTTTTATCAGTTAAATGTCACGTCAACATTGTAATGACATTGTTTATTAATTTTTTACAATCAAGATAGTGGGTCCACTACCACATGACATTATAAGACATACTATTTAAAATTATTTGTACAATTATTTATATAATTATTTAACACAACCTGATCTTGGATGCAAAACCCAATGAAGCAATACTTCAATCGAAACAAAGTTGTTGTTGATTGAATCAAGAAACCCATATGTCATTAGCGAATCAGATGTGGTTTCACATGTTAGATCAATCGACATATAGTTAAGCTCTCCTAGGAATTTGACTTTGCTTCTATCTATATTAGTAAAACACTAAAACTTTCTGATCTGTCCAAAACCCTTATTTCCACCCACCAAAACCAAAAACTAAACACACAAAAGCAATCAGGAGTCACCGACGACCACCACGATACCAGCGATGTCATCGAAAAATATCCACCAGCGCGGATGTCACGTGACACTGTCCAACAACTACCAATGACAGCAGTCTAATGGGTCAGCTCGCCTATTCATCCTAAATAGAGTTTAGGTCTTGTTTTACGTCAAAACCAACCAAAACTTGGTTATTTTGACAGTAGTAAAGTCTCCCAATCTGTTAGGCATAGATTTCATCCTAATTATTAGCCCCTTGATTCTACTGCCATCGATTTCTCCTTCTCAACACCTCTAATCTAGTCTTTCATGAGAGCACCAAACATATTGAGGTGGATTGTCACTTTGTTCGTGAAAAGCTTCAAGAAGGATTGATTGAGACACCATATGTCAAGTCAGAAAATCAACATGAGTTGGTATCAATTGAAATATGTAACAAGCTTGGAGCTTATGATATGTATGTTCCAACTTGAGGGTGAGTACTAGGAAATATCTATATTAGGAAAAGTATGATTTCCTCTTTGTTCCTAACATCTTTTGCTTATGTAATTGGTTCTATATAAAGGCTATGAAGGTCTTGAGAAGTAATCAAGCCTTCTGTTACCATTCTCTGACTTTGACATTCCTCATCAGCCATTCCGTCTCAATGCACCAACTTATCTTTCTCTTTCTTTTCCTTGTTCAGTTCAGAATGAAAGAATACATTGCCTAGCACTACAAAAATCAAGAAAAGATACTATAAAAGCATCTCTTAAATGAGTCATGGTGACCTAGTTTTTGGGCATGGTATTGCGATTGTAAAACTTCCTAGCCTGCTTTATATGGCAATCTTCTAGTGGAAACAAAAGAAAATGTAACATAAAGAAGGAAATAAGTATGCAAAACAAAATACTCTAGTAAAAGTTTTGAAGCCATGAAAGTATCTACAACTTTTCTTTGTGCTTGAAATGTGGGGAAGATAATTAAATAAATACATTGAAAGCCATAAAAGCCAAATTCATATTGCAATCGATAGTTAAGCAACAACACTTATCTTTCTTCCATATCAACTTTTCTTCGGGTCTATTCTGCATATTTTAGAAATGATAAGGTCCAAATTGAACGTTTTGAAACATTAGGGCTTAACTTGTATTCTGGTGTAAACTTTCAAGTTCAAAATACACTTTCGGCCAAAAGAAAATGTAACCCAAAGCAAAATATCAACCCTTTTTTGGAAAGGTGTGTCTTACTAAAATCAAATGAAATACCTAGTTTCAAATTATCTTTTATGTCTACTGCAAACATAAGAAACTATCATAAATTATAATCAAAGGGGAGAAATGAATCTAAGGAGTCTATTAAGAAATTAAAGAAAGCATGAATATTGAACTAGTTTATTTGTTTGTCAGACATAAATATGTATTAAACTAGAGCACAAAGACAACTTAAGTTTTGGAAGATCAAAATAGAATCACAGAAAGTTCCTTGCATGCATATTGTTAGAAAAGAAGGTACTTTTGTATTCATTATAATCCTCTATTTATATACATGATGAGGGCCTAAAGATTGTAGGGAGATAATATCTCAATCCCTCAAGTAAGCTACAATCCTTATAATTTAGTATAAAATATGTACAAAAATGAATTCCTAATCTATAACACATATAAAGTCATTTGTACATAATTGACATTAGTCTTATAACAATTTGGAGAAGTAATTTGCCTTGAAGGTGGTACAGGATGGAAAGATAAATTCTAGTTTATTCAAATGAAAAGTTAGAAATAATAGTGATAAAAATAAAGAAACAATGATGATGAAAATAAAGATATAAGAAGGAATTATTGTGATCACATTCTCTATAAAAAAAAGTACATTTTTTAGTGAGGCTAAAAGTAAAATAATTTGTACCACACTTTTACCATTGAAAGAATTGTATAGATCTTTTTATAGTTTCAATTTTCTATTAACTATTACAATAGCAGAAACTGTGGATGAGAGTTTTTCAATCTATACTATAATCCAAATGCAAACTATACCAAGCAAAACATAAATCCAACGTTATATTTTTCGGAAAATAATCCAACTTTATATTTACTTTTCTAGCACTTCTCAAATTGAATTGAAGACAAGGAAGAAAACTAACTTGTTAGAACCAGCCCAGTAAACAGTTGTTTAGAAGCAACATCTGTCACAATGGGAAAAGATCGTGTTGCTTCAAGGAAGTTAAGTCTTTCAGAAGTTGAAATAGTATTGAAAGATTCATGAACCCAATGATATATCGCTCTGAATGTATTCATATTGATATCTCTCAAAACATCCTGCAATCAAAGTTTGAAATTTTAATAACAAAAACTAAAATTGGCAATTGAGAAATTTGGGAAAGAAAAAAAGAAGAAGACAAACTACAAAGCATTAACTTTATTACAGATACTACAAACTTTAGTACTCTAATCCTATAAATTACATTTTTTATGTAAACTAACTTCAAAATAAAATTTTAGAGAACCTATAAATAAGATTATAAATCTCACCAAAATATAAATCAAGCAATTGAGACCAACTTTCGGCCATAAAGAACAAAGAACCAAATTTTATAAAAAGATTTGAACGCCATAAAAAAAAAAGACCCTGATAAGTTTCAGGATAGTTCAATGAAATACAAGGATTAAAAGCACTCTAACAATTGAAATAAAACCAAGTAAAACCTTAAGAAATAACATTAATAATGAAAGCAAAGACACTAAATAAATCAAACGCTAAATAATTTATTAAATTCAGTTTTAGGAAAACAATATAAAAAATAGGTCGTCAATGTGTGTCATGTCTGGTAAACTTAACAGAATGGGAGGTCTCGAGCTAGTCAATCGAACAAAAGGCATTTAATTGATTTGCTCAACTGGTCCTGGTTTGGTCAACCAAACAGTATGCTTTCACTTACAACTCACAATGTTCTACACTCCCTGATCTTCTTTAACTTTTATCCAAAAGCAATTAACAATTATTTGTCCCACTTGGGATCCAAAATGATCCCTAAACTTGACTTGCACGATCTCTTTGACTCCAACGAAGCATGTAAGTTTTGAATCAAGCCTTATAGTGCTACTTTTAACTTCTTATTCATCACCCAAGTAACTAGAACCCTAGTTATGTGGGGAGGATCCCTTATTCAACTAGTTGTGCTCGCACCGTCCCCTCTCTCCTCATGATATGATCCCAAATTAACATTTGGATCATACACGGCATGCCTCCTTTGTGTGATGACCTTCGAAACATATTAGTCATTCTATTTTAGCAAAACATCATTTAAAAGGAAGAAAAGAGTAAAGTTCATCAGTATTGAAACCTCTCTTTCACCAAATTGAGTGGATGCAATAAAAAGAACTAAAATTTTGCTACGTAATTCGGGTTAAGTACCATATGAAGGTCCACTTGTTCTTAAATTGACCTAATCGTTAATGAAATTGAGAGAAATCGCTTAACTAGTTTTAGTTTAATAATCTTAGGAATAAAACAGGAAAACTTAACTTTAAAGCAACATAGTGAATTATTGATAATTTGGTTATCTCATTTTATTTTGCTCTCATATATCATAAGGCATAACTCTGCTCAAATGTCCAAATAGACTATTTGTGACGTAGAACTATTCATTTTTTAGGACCTTTATGACAAGATATCAACCTACTATGGGAATTACAACTCAAACTGGAACATTTCAGCATTCCAACTAAAGTAAAAGACCTCCAAGAACTTGTGATGCCAAGAGCATAGTGCTTTTTTTCAAACTACCTTTGCATTGAGACTTTTAAACTATAGATGAAAACCTTTCCTCAAAGACCTGCGGACCCCCAAGACAAAGAATTGCTTAATTCAAAACCAAAGGGCAGATTAGGGGGCCCTTAATCTATACTCTCATTGATGAAACAAAGCCAAATATACGAAGGAAAGTTCAACAGTGAAAACCTACAACAAGGACAATAATAGTAAACAAACCTTTATGGTTGCCTCGATCTCTGACCAGACAGCCTGAAAAGCTTCAATACGCATGTTCACATTTTGATGATCAGGAAACTCATCAGCATTCTCAATCTCTGCTTTCTCGCCATTTGAAAGCAATGATGGAGATAATTCAATCCGCCTCCTGGTTTTTCCTGATCCGCCTGATTTCTTATAACACTTTTGAGATAATGCTTTGTGAAGGACAAAAAAGGGCTGAGAGAGAGATCAAATTGAAAGATTAGAGCTTCTTCTAAAATAACAGAGAAAATGATGTAACCAAAGACATTTCCTTATGCAACCTGTAGATCGTTATCGGCGGTTTCGGTGGCGCAGGGAGGCTGTGAATTAGGAGCACTGGCAGAAGGCGCCATTTTCAAAAGAAGGATAGGGTTTCAGCGTCTTCCACTGCCAATGGGTTTTTTTTTACTCGATTTGGCGGGAAAATGCACCCAAGGGTAATGATGTCTTCTCTCATTCCTTGATTCTTTGGTTTTTTCCTTTTTTACCCGGTGTTATTATTGGATACCAATCAAAGGGGAATAAAAACTAAAAAGCTTTCTCTACTTGATATAAACTTTGAGCTGTACAAAATGAAGATTGTATTAAGCAGTCAGTATGTTAAATTTCAATTGAGATTGTATTAAACAGTCAGTATGTTAAATTTCAATTGATATATTGTATTCTTAATTTTCATTCATATATTTGATATTAATTCTGTAATTATTTTTAATTAGATGTTATAATAAATAAAGAAAGAATAATATCATTTCACTTATAAATTAAAATGTTATCAATCTCTTATATGTTATACTTTGTTTGACTTAAAATTTATTAAGATGGGAAAACATGTTGGACTAAGAAGTGTTTTAATCTATAAAGTTGATAATAAAAAAATATGTTATTTTTAATTTTTCATTCTTAATGGTATTAGTAATAAAATGTATCAAAAATAAAGCAACATAATAGAGATTAATTATTACAAAGTATTTCAAGAAGTTGATTAAAGTAAATTAATCATCAAGAAGTTAATTTAACATTAAAAACAAAGTGATTGAGCACTAAAAAAATCAAATGAAGAATAATAAGATTACAAGATCAAAAAAGAATTAAAACTATTTTATGTATAGATCCAAGTAATTTCCATTATAACTTTTTAATTTAAGAATAAGGCAATATGTTAAGATCAAGCATTATAAAATAATTCAAGTATTACAACTAATTTTACACGAAGGAACTCATACTTCTCTCTAAACGTTCCATCGCCTTGAGTTCCTTGAAGATCACCCACTACAAGTTCTTATAGATGTCCTTGGGGTTAACTCATCCACAACTCTTCTCTTCTAAGTTCTAGTCTCTAATAACCTCCCCATTCTAAGCCTCCACTTCGCTCTAAACTTGGTACCATTCCCTCAATTCGATTAATGACATCACCTGGGACCAATTAGTTTGTGCCTTCCTAGATAAGTACTCTCTCCTTACCAAAACTACAAAGGTTATCAAGGAGATCACAAACTTTCAGCAAGGTGATGGGGAAGCAGTTTATGAAGCGTGGGAACAATACAAAGACTTGCAAAGAAAATGTCCACATCATAACTTACCTAAAGAATTTCTTTTGCAAACATTTTATGTAACATCCCGTTTCCAGATAACGGGTTGAATTATAGAAACGGGTGCACGAGTGATCAATCGGAGAAATTAGGAAAAACACATCTCATGCTCATGCATTAACAGTGATTTTTGCACATGAAAAATATCTGTACATGCATTCATGACATTTTCTCGGTTAATTGTGAATAAGTGTGTTTTTATGAAAAATATGTTTTTGTGTGTAAAATTTGTGTTGGAGAGATTCTTAGAGATTTTCTGATTTTTATAGAATTATAGAATTTTTTGGAGAATTTTTCGGAGTCAATTTTGGACCTGAAAAATTGTCAAGTGACAGAATAAGGGTCTACCGGTAGTGAAATTGACTGTCCAATGGCACTGGAAACTTAGACTTACGAAATTAGGAATTATTGAATTGAGCCATTGGAAATTTGGAGAGAAATTGGAATTGAATTGGAAGAAAATTTAGGAAACCAATGAGAGTGTGACATGTGTCACTATTCTAAATTAAGTCATTAAAAATCAGCCCCCTTACTTAGTCACCCACGACACTTCTCCTTCTTGCTTCTTTTGTCAAAGTGTTTAAGTGTCTTTTAAATGAAACCTTGCTCTCTCTCATCCGAAAGTTGTTTCCCCTTTTGTTCTTCTTGAATTTTTATCATTTTGCTCACCTTCTTCCACTCTTCTACACTTGGTTCCCTCTTCTTTGAGTCAACACCCTAACCTAAACCCTCACCCTATCAAGATGGTGATTGTCGTGAGTGTGAGTGAAGTGTAGAGAGAGAGAGAGAGTTGTGTGAAGATTGAAGGAAAGGAAAGCAAATTGGTAAGAATAGTGTTTTTATGTTCTTTTATGTTCTTATATGCTAGTTTCATGCATAAATTTTGGTATGACATGCATGAATTGCATGGACTTGTGTTTGGAATGAATTGGGTGAGTGATGTCTTGGATGAGGGATGAAGGATGTGTTAGAAGATAATGAATGAATTGTAAAGTTGTTTAGGTGAATTAGGATGTTTTGATGGAGTGGAATTAATGGAAAAAGTGAATGTGTATGTGCTGCCACTTTTGGCCTAATGGTGAAAGATAGGTTGTAAGATAGGTTATGGTGAATTTGTGAAGTGAATTGTGTGTTAAATGGTGTAAAATAGGTATGGAAGATGTAGAATGAGAGTTAGGTGAAAATCTGGAAAATTTGTGTTTTTGTGTCATT
>JAOTAY010000006.1:15882523-15900513 GCA_025629805.1 Erythroxylum baracoense
AAGACACCCATAATTGGGGTTTGTTTAATTACAATTAGACACAATCTATGGACACAGTTATGTCTAAGACCATTTAAGTCGCTAGAAACATATTGGGTGGAACATAAGCGTGTCTGTATGACACGTTGAGAATAGGCATATGACACAAGGTGTCTGGTAACCATATAAATCGGTAGGCCTACATGAGCAAAGTTAAAAATTCATAAATATTGATAATTACTTAATTATTGATATATTTATTCCCTAATTCTTATTGATTAATGTTATATTATGCTTAAGATACTTATTTTGGTTCATATTTTACTTTAGGTATAAGTTGGAGTAACAAAAACCAAAAGGAGTTAAATTTGCATCCTTTGAGCCATTCTATCGATATTTGATCTTATTTACCTATGTGGGGACTTACATGGTCATTTAAGTTATTGTGTATCTCATTGGAACCATAGAACTCCATGATTTCTATCAAATTAACATATACGATCACTTAAATGCCCATGTAACTAACCTTGTATAACCACACAAACCTAATTTTGTACTATAAAAGGGCATTCATGAGGTTGAAAAGGGCATGAAGATATTATAGACATAAAAGAGGCAGATTCCCTTCCCTTTTGAGAGTTATAAAGAACTAATCTTCATTTTTTCAGTTTAAAGGGCACATTAAGGCCAACGAATATGTTTCAGCTTGATTAAGCTAGTGATGTTATTTTTAACTCCCTTTTAGGATTGAATATGTTATTCCATATTTTATATTTTATATTTATGTATGAATGATTTAGATAGGACTAATAGATTATTCATTTATGGACTTATTAACATAATCTAGATTGCAATATGTACATCATTAGGATAACATAGCATAAGTTAAATGACCCTAGCTTATGTACTTGTTGCCTAGATTAATATGTTTTACTATTTTGTAATGAAGTTGTCATACTAAATCTAGAGAGCTTATTCTAGGTTGTCTAAAAACTAGACCTAACTAAAAAGCTTATTTTAATTAGATAAAATCTAAAGAGAAACTAATATTAACATAATTTATTTTTGGTCTATGGTTAATAGTTTCAAAGAGAGCAACAAGAACAACATGATGATTGATTATGTACATTCGTGTGAAGGTCGAGATTGAACCACGAACTTAATTCAACACCTATTGATTAATCCTAACAAATTTGAACTGCTTGTTTTAATTTGTCTTTAATATTTTAGTTTTAAGTTATTTTGTTAATTGAATTCAACTAAACCCCAAATCCTAAACACTGATTTTTTTATTACAAAAGTTAAATAACACTCTTTGTGGATACAATCCTTTCTCACCACTACTATAAATTTAGTGTGAATAGTTAGGTATTATTTTCTTGTGTGATTGAACACATCAAGAATTTTGGCACAGTTACTAAGGAGTGAAGTAATTTTTTTTATATTATTAGTTTTACATATATATTTGTTAAAAATTGTTTTTAACAGTTATTCCTTAATCTTTTTATGTTCGTTAGTGTGTATGTATGGCAGTGACTATATCTCCTCATCAAAATCATATATAATTTGATCCCAAGATCAAAAGGACACTACGAAAGTTATGTAAGGAAAAAAGACTAACTCTAAGAATAAAGAAAAGAATCAATTTGGAAGAAGCTATGGTCAATCCAAGAACTCTAAGAGAGTTGGCTACCTCAGGCTTGTCTTAAAGGCCATTATGCATCACTTTTTCAAATTTTGCTGAACATATTTCTTTTAATTTTAAGTATATCTTAATACATATTTTGCCTAAATTTCATGGTTTTGTAGGTGAGGATGTTGATAAGTATCTCAAGGAGCTTGATGTGGTATGTCTTAGTATGAAATCTATGAAATCTCTAAAGGTAACGGAAGAGCATACCATATTGAGAGTCTTTCCACTGTCAATAAAGGATGCGGCAAATGACTAGCTTTTTTGTTTTCTTGTAGGGAGTGTGAGCATATGGATCGAAATGAAGTGGCTGGCATCAAATATAGTTAGCATAAAGAAAGAGATTTCCAGGATAAAGTAACATTATGGAGAAACCCTTTATGAGTATTGGGAACGCTTTACGAAGTTATATGTCAGCTGCCCTCGGCATAGTATCATATAACAACTCCTTATCTATTACTTTTACAAAGGATTCTTTTTTATGATTAGGAGCTTGGTAGATGCAACAAGTGGTGGAGTGGTCGGGTGCTTTTTGTGTGTAAGTTTTAATTAATAATCTGCAAGCGCACAATTTGTTAGCGTAGTACCTAAGGTGTCAATTCCATGAGGAGGGATTATCCTAAAATCTAAGGCTAGAAACAAATATTTAAAAAAATTCAAGATGTAACTAACTAAACGAAAATTCAATTCAATCAATCAAATTAAATTAAGAATCAATCACGGAAATACTAATTACTAAGCAATTGCAACATACCAAGAATCAACTTAAGGAAATTATCAATTGAAGGAAAGGAAATTTTACCTATCCTTAATGCTGACCTAACTGATTATGAATTACTAGATTATTAGTTCTAGATGATACTAGGGTTGATTACTCTCTCTCGAGTTATAAGCATTAACCCTAAATCATAAACCCTACTGAAATTTGGAGGTCGCAATCTCTCAATTTACAACCTATCTAAAACCCTAACTAGTTCTAAAGTTCTCTAATAAACTACTGGAAACCTATGTAAGATCTCTCTTCGCACAATTTAATGATTTGATTTAATTCTAATTTCTATTAAATCACCTAACTCTCGTTAGCCCAATTTAATAATTTTTCATTCGATTCACCCTCTCAGTTTATTATCAAATTATTACAAAATTAAATCACAATAATTCCAATAAGCACATAAACATTAAGATTTCATTAATTTAAGAGCAAAATTCCGAAGGTGAGTTTAGAACATCATCAATGCTCGCTCAAGGTTACACACTCTAAGTTTCAATATTTTTAACCTTGATAATTACCGTAAGCGCACGGGTCATTTACGTGGTACCTAAGTTGTTGATCTCACAAGGAAGGGAATTAGTCCTAAGTCTAATGGCAGCTAAGTCACAAACCTGACAACTACTACAGAAAAGTAAATCAATTGATAATTGGATGTAAGAATTGAAAGTGCTAAAAGTAACAGAAAAGCAATCAAACAACAAAATCCAAAATCAACCTAGAAATCACCAAGTGAGAGAAAGGGGATTTTCATTTGAAATTAAAGAAACTCAACCAATTATGCAGTTATTGACTTAATGGGCCTAGACGGTCCTAGGGTGAATTACTCTCTCTCGAGTTATAATTCTTAACCCTAATTGATAAACCCTAATTAAATTTATGGGAATTCTAATCTCTCGATTCGCAATTGACTTAAAAACTAAATTAGATGTAAAGTTGTCTACTAACCTACCGGGAACCTATTCGATCTCTTATTACACGATTATATCGATTTGATTTAATCTTTTACCTATCAATTCACCCAACTCTCGTTAGCCTAAATTGATTATTTGCACTTAGCTCACCCTCTCAGTCTATCGCCAAGTTAATAAGAACAGTACTTAAATCACAATCCAATAAAAAAAGACACAATTGAATAAACTTTAATAATCATCAAGAATCAATTCTAAAGGAGAGTTTAGACATGAACTCAACATTCATCCAAACAAATCTCAACACCTATTTCAATTCTATGCATGAATAAAATTGAAATAAGGGAAATACTATAGGGAATGGAATTTGGGATGTAGACAGCAGGAAAACTCTTATTCTAGGAAGTATTTCGCATCAAGCTCTTCACTGTGTCTCTCTTCCTTTGTCTCCTTCCTTAATCTCTCGGTGTCACCATAGGTTTTCTCTCGGAATTGACGGAATGGAAAATTTTTTGTTAAACTCTTAGCTCTCTCCTCTTCCTCTCTTCTATTGTCACATCATATTCTATTTATATCTTCGAGGATCTAGGTCAAACTCAGGGTCAAAACGGTCAAAAATTCATCTGAAACTTGAGTTTTTCTATTAACCTGGCGTAGTGCATGATCATGGCCTATGTTTTTTCCTTTCGGTCATGGTCGTGGCCAATAGGGCACAATCGTGCCTTGAATTGACGCTCTTTGTCACGATTTTGGCCTGTGTGCACGATCGTGGCCTATGCATTTTGACCCGAAAACTCTTTAACTCTTCCTGTTCTTCCCTATTTACCCTGCTACACTAGCAAACATATAAAGATACCTAAAAAATATACAATTTAAGTTCAAAGATTCAAACTAACCCATAAAAACATTTAAACGCAAAAATAACCTAATTAAACACTTGAAATGACATTAAAATACTTATCAACTCTAACCCTAAAACACAATACAAATCACAACTGTCAAAATCCCCACACTTAAATGTTTGCTTGTCCTTAAGCAAATAAACAACAACACATAACATCAAAGACACACAATGCAATAATGCGACAACGACTCTAATCTTCGTGAAATAAATTTATTCGTGGACACAATCATTCGAATTATATCAAATCATTAACAAACAAAATGGGCATCTAGGGGCTTTGACTAGATATACAACTTAATCTAGACCCATGTGCTAACTTATGTACCCTTTTTAATTGTACACACATATTAATAATTTTTTAGTCTCTCAGGCCCTGTAACCATTCCTAGGTATATTTTTATAAAGAAAAAAATCAAGCTTATTACAGGAACGGTATGTTTTTATTTAAAACATTTTTTTCGAGACTTAGTCTTTTACTCAGAGGCAAATATTGGTGATGAATGTTGATCCGGTTACTTGACTAGGTCATTTATTAACAACTTGGTTGGAACATCATTATAGCCTTTTTACGCAACGACACATATTTGTAATGCGTGTCGATCCAGTTACTTAGCTATTATCACGTGTTCGACTAGCTACTAGCTCTATTCATAGCTGGAAGGTCAGCAGAATAGTATTTACTTTTTTTTCAAATTATTCGTTTCCATGTAAAAAAATACTAGTTAAGCTACTTAGCAAAAAGGCCTCAATTATGAATGAATGTGACAACTTAGAGGGAGCTAAATTTACACTAAGTCCTAATTATGCTATATATTTATTCAAAGGCCATTTAATTCACTAATTTCGTAAGCTAATGATTATTAATAACCTAATAGACTCTGTCCAAAATTAAATAAATTTCACTCAAACCTAAGCCATTGACACATTCACACATTTCACATTATGCAGCCTAATGCTATCATATGGTATGCAAAGTCACATATAAAATAAAAACACAATCCCTCCCCACAATTGAACAACACATTGTCCTCAATGTGAGAAGAGAACACACACGACACATACATGATCAAAATGTGAAAACAGAAATTAAAATAACAAAGAATAGATAAAATAACTATAAAAAGAAAAATAAAAAATAAAAGGAAGATAAAAATGACACAAAAAATAAACACATAAAACAAAATAAAGCTGGAGAAAAATTTTGGGTTAGATTTAGATCCTAAGGATGCTGGTTTATGGTCCCCAACATGACCGTTATTTCCGGAATGTTGTTTCAATTAGCTGGAGATAAGGAAATCATTTCCTTGTCTTTGGGAATTTCTCCTCCAAAATATAGCTTACATCGACGCCTATTGACCTTAAAAGTTTCCTTATTATCATTCTCTAATTGGAGAGCCTTATGATCAAAAACTTGAATTATTGTAAATGGGCCACTCCATCTAGACTTCAACTTTCCTGGGAATAGCCGCAACTGAGAATTGTATAGCAGAATAGTGTCTCCTACTTTAAATTCTTTTTGCTTCAGATGAGTGTCGTGCCATTTCTTAACCCTTTCCTTGTAAAGTTTGGCATTTTTCATAAGCATTAAGACGAACTTCTTTAAGCTCGTGCAGTTGTAGAAATCTCTTTTCACTGACTTTTTTCCAGTCAAAATTTAATGCTCTAATTGCCCAGTATGCTCTATGTTCTCATTAGATCGGCAAGTGACAAGCTTTCCTATAAACTAGTCTATACGGGGTTGTTCTAATGGGTGTTTTAAATGTCGTCCTGTAGGCCCATAAAGCATCATCTAATTTAGTTGCCTAATCTTTCCGAGAGTTATTAACTGCCTTCTCCAAGATTCGTTTTAACTCTCAATTAACGACTTCCACTTGGCCACTAGTTTGTGGATGGTAAGGTGTAGGCACTCGATGATGCACGCCATATCTTCGTAGGAGAGCATCAAAAGAACTGTTATAGATATGTGCGCCTCCATCACTTATTATTGTGCATGGTACTCCAAACCAGTTAAATAGCTGTTTAATGAACTTTTCCACCACTTTCCAATCATTGGTTGGAGATGTTGTTGCCTTGGCCCAACGCGAAACATAATCAACTCCTACTAGAATGTACATATTTCCCATTGACAATGGAAATGGTCCCATGAAATCAATGCCCTAGACATCGAAAACTTCTACCTCTTGAATATTGGATAACGACATTTCATCCCCCTTAGAGATGTTACCCACTCTTTGACAACGATCACATTATGTTACATAGGTCTGTGCGTCCTTAAACAATTGTGGCCAATAGAATCCACTCTCCAATATTCCGGTTACCGTTTTGTTAGCCCTATAATGCCCAGCATACTGCCCTTCATAGCATTGCTTAAATATATCTAGCGTTTCCTCATCTGGGACGCAGCGTCGCATTAATCCACTGCACAATTTCTATATAAGGTTGGCTTATCCCATATGTATCAATTGCAGTCACTGGCGATATAATTAGCGATATCTGCAAACCATGGTGTTGTTAAGCTCTCAACTATCATTAGGGTTTCATCGGGAAAATTTTCATTAATATCCTTACTCGACTTTTATTCCCCTCCCTCAAGTATGGATAAATGATCTGTAACCACATTTTTGACTCCTTTTTTATCTCTTACCTCCAAATCAAATTCTTGTAGAAGTAACAACCATCGAATGAGCCTTGGTTTTGTGTCTTTATTATTAAAGAGGTATTTTAATGTCGCATATTTGGTGAATACAATTACCTTTGAACCTAAAAGGTACTGTCGGAACTTACACCACTGCGAGTAATTCTTTTTCTATAATAGTGTAGTTCAGTTGGGGTCCTGCAGGAGTTTTACTAACATAATAGATTGCATGCAATTTTTTATCTTTCTTTTGGCCCAACACACAACCTATAGCTTGGTCACTCGAGTCATACATAACTTCAAACGGAAGTGTCCAATCTGGTGAAGATAAAATTGGCACTGATACTAATGCCTCTTTTAAAATATTGAATGCAATTATACACTTATCACCGAACACAAAGGGCACATCCTTAACTAAGAGGTTAGTCAATAGTCGTGCAATTTGTAAAAAGTCCTTGATAAATCTTTGGTAGAATCCTGCATGACCTAAAAATCTTCGCACCCCTTTTACATTGCTTAGGGCCGGAAGCTTTTCTATTACCTCTGTCTTCGCTCTGCCAACTTCTAATCCTCGATGAGAAATTTTGTGCCCAAGTACGATCCCTTCCTGTACCATGAAATGACATTTCTTCCAATTTAACGCTAAGTGTGATTCTTCACATCTTTGAAGGACTTTGTCCAGATTAGTTAGACATGAATCAAAGGAATCTACAAAGACTGAAAAGTCATCCATGAACACCTTCATTATATCGTCTATCATATCAGCAAAGATTGACATCATGCACCTCTGAAATGTTACTGGGGCATTGTAAAGTCCAAATGACATTCGTCTATATGTGAAGGTTCCATAGGGATAAGTGAATGTGGTTTTCTCCTTATCATTAGGGTAGACAAAAATCTTATTATATCCCGAATATCCATCTAAAAAGCAATAAAACAAATGGCCAGCTTCTCTTTCTATCATTTGGTCAATAAACGGGAGAGGGAAGTGATCTTTCTTAGTCGCTGAGTTGAGATTACGATAATCTATGCATACTCTCCACCCTTTGACTGTTCTCATAAAAATTGCTTCTCCATTTTCACTCTTTATCACCGTCTTTCCTCCTTTCTTGGGTATGCATTGCTCTAGACTAACCCATTCATTATCGGAGATAGGGTAAATTATCCCTACATCCAAGAGTTTTATGATTTCTTTCTTAACCACTTCCTTCATGTTAGGGTTTAATCTCTGTTGACGCTCATGCACTGTTCTATATCCTTCTTCTAAGTTTATTCGGCGCATGCAGACATTCGAGCTTATCCGTCTAATGTCAACAATTTTCCATCCGATGGCTTTCATCCGTTTCTTCACAATTTCCACCACCTGACATTCTTGCGTTTCACTTAATTGATTGGAGATTATTATGGGTAGAGTTTGGCCTTCACCAAGGTAGGTATACCTGAGGTGTGTGGGTAAGGGCTTAATCTCTAATATTAGTGGTTTCTCTGAAGATGATGGTGTGGTTAACTCAATTTAAACTAACCTGTCTTAGTGTTCTGAGACATCTAACTCTACCATCTCATCATCTTCCATCACTTCAGAGATTTTGTGTTGATTATCAACTTCTATTCCCAGTGTTAGTACTTCTACTATGTAACTCTCAATCCACTCTTGTCCAGTTTGATCCACGATTTCCACTTTCATGCATGTGCTACTTGTTGGATTCTTCAAGGCTTTATTCATTTTAAATTCAACCTGATCTTCACCTATTTGCAGTGTCAACTTACCTTCGTGAACATCAATTATAGCCTTTCTGGTGTTTACGAACAGTCTCCCTAAGATTAATGGGCAATTTTTATCCCCTTTAAAATCCAGAACCATAAAATCCACTGGAATGATGAGCTTATCCACTCACATCAACACATCTTCCACTATTCCCAATGACCTTTTAATGGACTGATTAGCTAACTAAATTAACATGGATGTAGGTTTGACCTCTCCAAGTCCCAACTTCCTAAATATTGAGAGAGGCATAAGATTTATGCTAGCTCCTAGATCACACAAACATTTCGTAAACTCCAACTTACTAACCACACACGGTATTATGAAACTTCCTAGATCTTTCAACTTTGAAGGCATTTGACTGCTGACTATGGAGCTGTAAGTACCAATTAGGGTCACCATTTGATTATTGTCCCAATTATGCTTTTTCGATAGAACATCCTTTAAAAATTTTGCGTATTTAGGCATATGTTCTAATGCTTCAACAAACGACAGATTTATATAGAGCATCCTCAGCTTCTCAATGAACCTTGCAAATTGTTCATCCAACTTCTTCTTCTATAGTCACTGAGCGAAAGGAATCTTAGGTTGATATGGTGGAGGTGCAATGTAGGAAGGGTACTCACTCATATCCATTTCCTTCTCCTTTTCTTGATTCTTCTCAACTGGCCAGTCGTGCTACTCTATTATCCTTGTGGGTGGTTCAATTTCCTTCCCACTTCAGAGTGTGATGGCCTTTAATTACTCCCTTGGTTTTGTTCCTATAGTACTAGGAACGTTGCTGACATTCTGTATAGAAAAAAACATTGGTTAGTTAACTTACTTGGACTTATAAATTATGTATAGAAGACACATGAATTTTATTGACTTGCTCAAATTTACTTTCCAACTTCTTTTGCGCATTATCCAAAGTTCCAAGCTTATCAAGAATATTATCTAACTTAGCTTCCATTGAGCTTGTTTTGTCCTGTTGGAAAATCGTTTGTTTTTGGGGTCTGAACTGTCCTCCGTTATTGTTGTTGTTATTATTGGACCAGGAGAAGTTTGGTGATTCTTTCACCCAGGGTTATAGGTGATGTAATAGGGATTGTTACCCCCTTCGCTTCCAAATTGTGCCCCCATGTAATTTACTTGCTCCAGGTTATCGTCTCTCATCAGATAGTAGTCCACTGTATCATGATCCATTTAGTCGCATAGCACACATTTCAACTGTGTAGCCTTCACTACATCTGAGGATGACGCCTTCATATTACTGAGTTTTTGTTTCAAATTATCGATCTTAGCTTGCATTTCTGCCATTTGGTTAATAGCGGTAACTCCCTTTTTTTTCCCTAAAATTAGTAGGTTGCCTATTACGTTCACTAACCCATAAATAGCTATTGCTGGCCATCTCCTCTATTAGCTCTTTTGCTTCATCGACTATCTTTCTCATTAACGATCCTCACGATGCTGCATCAATGGTACCTCGAGTATGTGGGTTCACTGTGTTGTAAAATGTCTACAGTAGGAACTCTTTGGGTTAATTATGATGTGGGCATCTCCTCTGCAAATCCTTGTAATGCTCCCACACTTCATAGATAGACTCCCTGTCACCTTGTTGGAAGTTTGTGATCTCTTAAATAATTTTAGTGGTCTTCATTAATGGGAAGTATTTATCTAAGAAGGCTCGCACTATCTTTTCCCATGTCGTAATGTTAGCGGGACTTAGTGAATGATAACAAGCCTTCGCTCTATCCCTAAGTATAAAAGGAAATAGCCTAATCCTCACTACGTCTTCAGACATTTGGTGATACTGAACAGTATCAAAAATCTTAAGAAAACTCACTATATGCGTGTTCGGATCTTCATTTACAAGTCCGTAGAATTAGACGTTCTGCTAAAGCATGTTCAGGAGGGCTGGCTTGATTTCAAAGGAGACCACTTGAACAGGCGGTCTAGCCACTCCTTGGTTCGTAGGATTGGATCCTGGCCTCATAAAATCCATAAGGTCCTCTGTTGTTGCCTGCCAGGGTAAACTTCTTGATCCATATTTCTTTGGAATTCTTCGGCCATTTGTATTTTTTCGGTTTCTTCTTCTTCTTCTCGCCGAGCTTTCTTAAGGGTTCTTTCTAAACATGTTATGTCTAAATCAGACGTCTCAATTGCGCGACTCGAACCCCCTGTGACTCTTATGTTCATACAAGAGTATGAATCCTAAGTAAAATGAATGAGAGAAAATAACAAATCTAATGCCTTAAATTATAGAACAAAATTGCCTTCCCCGACAATGGCGCCAAAAACTTGTTCACTCAAGGTTACACGCTCTAAGTTTCAATATTTTTAACCTTGGTAATTACCGCAAGTGCACGGGTCGTTCGCGTAGTACCTAAGGTGTCGATCCCACGAGGAAGGGAATTAGTCTTAAGTCTAATGTCAGTTAAGTCACAAACTACTACAGAAAAGTAAATCAATTGATAATCGGATGTAAGAATTGAAAGTGCTAAAAGTAACGGAAAAGCAATCACACAACCAAATCAAAAATCAACCTAGAAATCACCAAATGAGAGAAAAGGGATTTTAATTCGAAATTAAAAAAATCAACTAATTATGCAATTATTGACTCAATAGGCCTAGACTGTCCTAAGGTGAATTACTCTCTCTCGAGTTATAATTCTTAACACTAATTAATAAACCCTACTTCAATTTATGGGAATTCTAATCTCTCGATTTGCATTCGAACCAAAAACTAAATTAGATGTAAAGTTGTCTACTAACCTACCAGAAACCTATACTCGATCTCTCGTTACACGATTCTACCGGTTTGATTTAATAATTTACCTATTAACTTACCTGACTCTCGTTAGCCCAAATTGATTATTTTCACTTAGCTTACCCTCTCAGTCTATTGCCAAGTTATTAGGAACAAGACTTAAATCACTATCCAATCAATAAAAAACACAATCGAATAAACTTCATTAATCATCAAGAATCAAATCCAAAGGTGACTTTAAACATCAACTCAACATTCAACCAAACAAATCTCAACACCTATTTCAATTCTATACATGAATAAAAATGAAATAACGGAAATACTATAGGGAATAGAATTTGGGATGGTGATAGCGGGAAACCTCCTATTCCGGGAAGTACTTTGCGTCAAGCTCTTCACCGTGTCTCTTGTCCTTTGTCTTTTTCCTTAATCTCTCGGTGTCACCCTAGGTTTTCTCTCGAAATCGGCGGAATGGAAATTTGTTTGTTAAACTCTTGGATCTCTCCTCTTCCTCTCTTCTGCTGTCACATCATATTCTATTGATATCTTCGAGGCTCTAGGTAAAAGTTGGGGTCGAAATGGTCCAAAAATTCATCCAAAACTTGAGCTTTTTTGTCAGTCTGATGCAGTGCACGATCGTGGCCCTGCCTGCCATGATCATGGCCTGTTTTTTTCTTTCATTCATGGTTGTGGCCCATAGTGCACGATCGTGCCCTGAATTAAAGCTCTTTATCATGATCGTGGCCTATGTGCACAATCGTGGCCTGGCTATTTCTTGTTCTTCCTCTTTTGTCACGATTGTGGCCTATGCTTTTTGGCCCGAAAACTCTTTAACCCTTCCTGTTCTTCCCTCTTTACCCTAAAATACTAGCAAACACATCAAGGTACCTAAAAAATATACAATTTAAGCTCAAAGATTCAAACTAACCCATAAAAACACTTAAACACAAAAGTTACCTAACTAAACCCTAAATTCATACTAAACACTTGAAATGACATTAAAATACTTATCAAATCTAACCCTAAAACACAATAGAAATCAAAACTATCAATCAACATTCTAAATCCTATCATCAACTATTTATTTCAATTCCATACAATAATAAAACTAAAATTAAATAGGAAATTCAATCTGAACAGATGATGGGAGGTAGCGACATCCGAAAACTTCTGATTCAAGCAGTATGTTAAAAAAGTCAGCTTCTTCTCCTCTTCTCTCTTCCTTCTTCTCTTCCTCTATCTCTCGATGAATTCTCTCTAGGATTTCTCGAAGTGGCTGATGTAAAAGCTCTTTTCTACCTCTTTTTCTTATTCTTTAAATATCCTTTGTGTTTTAAGCATCCCTAAGGTTTTACCGGGGTCTAAAAAGTTAGAGAAATCCCTCAAAACTTGACTTTTTAGATCGTTGCTTACGCTTCTATCATGAGGCCATGACCATGAGCCAATTCTGGTGCTTCTGTCACTATCGTGGCCTATTATGTCATGATTATAGGCCGTTATTTAGCCTAAATGTCTCCGACTTGTACTAACCCAAAAAATACTTAAAACATAAGTAATTAACAAACTAACACAAATCTAACCTAAACACATACTAAATGATTGAATTAATAGCTAAACACATATCAAACTAAGCCCTAAAATAGAATAAAATTCACACTTATCAACATCCCCACATTTAAACATTTGTTTATCCTCATGCAAACAAAACAACAAACACATAAGATTACAAAGAAGAAAATGCAGTAATAAGACAATGGCTCTAACTTCATACAATAAATTTAACTTTAAACAGAATCATTTAAGCTATTTCAAATCATTAACATGCAAAATCTGCGTTTAGGAGCTCTAGACTAAACATACATATTAATCAAAATCCAAATGTTAAGTTATTCACCCTTTTCAATTGTACACACACATTAATAATTATTTGGTCATTCAAACTCTATAAGTACTCCTAAGTACGTTTTCATGAAAAGTCAAGCTATTTACATATTTGGTAGGTTTTATTAGAAAACATCTTTTTAAAATTTTTTTGGACACGAACCTAGTCTTTTACTCAGAGGCAAACATTGGTGATGAATGTCGATCTAGTTACTTAACTAAGTCATGCTTTTATTAAGATATGTCGATCTAGTTACTCGATTATATCATGTTATTAACTTGTTACTAGCTCTATTCATAACTTGAAGGCCAGTGGAATAGTTATTTATTTAAACTTAACAAACACACTTTTTTATTATTATTATGCCTAACCTTGTTATTTTAGCTACTTGTTTCCATTCAAAAATACTAACAAAGCTACTTTAGTCTCAAGACCTAAAATTATGAATGAATGCGATAATTTAGAGGGAGACAAACTAATACTAAATCTTAATTAACTTGGATATTTAACCAAAGAATCCAATTCATTAATTTTGCGAGCTAATGACTCTTTATAAATGACAAGATTTAAAGTGTATAAGAAAAATTGAATGAAAACAAAAACTTCTATGATCTTGAAAGGTTGAAATTGGATTTGAAATGGTTTGTTGATTAATATGGTAAAAGTTATGATTTGACATAAGAATATGTCAATGGAATTGAGATTAGAATTTCATAATGGTTATGCCTTTATAATTTTAAATTGATTGAGAATATACATATGTAAGATGTAATAAAGGATAATTGGAAGATGAGATGAATGATAACGAGATAAGTAAAAGTCCTCTAGGTTAAGATAAATTGTTATTGTGAATGTAAGTTGGATAATATGAATACCTTAAAATATGATGTCATTAAGCACACATGTATCATATACTTGGATATGAAATAGGAAGTGATCCATGTCTTATTAAATGCTTTTAAGTTTTTAATCCCGATAGTTAAAATTTTAAGATGAATTAGAGTAACGCATGAACACGTTGATGATGATCAGTTGGGGATAGATTGAGAGTGTAAATGATGTTACTATATGTGATGGATTTGAGGAAAAATAAGAAGGGCACGATTGTGGTTGAGATTAATTGGTTCTGTCACGATCATGGCAGAGTCCCCATGATTGTGGACAGGCTCAAAAGGAGAAGCATTGTCCAAAATCAATTGAGATTAAGGTATGCTTAGCATAAGTTATTACTTGATGAATTGTCATAAATACATCTCTAGATAAGATGTAATGATCTTGATGATAAATGCCAAAGTATAAAAATAAATGGATATGTTTATTACTTCACTGAGCTTTATTATAAAGAGTATTATGACCATGTAAAGTATGATATAAATTGATCTTATTAAGATGTTATAAATAGTTGAAATCGATCTTATTGAGGCATTAAGAATGACTAGAAAGTGATGGTGAATATAGTTTATTGACAAAGATTACGTGAATAGTATAGATGATAGTAGCAAGAAATCTTCTTTTGAAGAAGACTTCCACCGAATTAGGCCAAGTAGACCAAATGGTTTACTTACAGGAATGAGTGAATATCGAATGAATTAAAAGTGAATACTGGAGTCAGATAAATATGAGACTCATTTACAAGAAAAAATGAATATAGTATAAAGAGTGTATGTGTTTTTATCTATTTTAAAGCATCCAACTATGTTATTAGATTCTTGAATTACAGATGATGGCCCTCGAAATTTATTTATTTATTTTGATAAATAAGCATGGTTAGTTTAATTTGGGTTCTTGCTATACCATTTTTATCTTAGATTTAATTAGCATGTTAATGTGGGTAAGATAATATGACATAAGTTAGGAAATTAAAGTTAAGGTGGTAAGTTTGCATAAGGGCTAATTTGGGAAGATCACTTAAGCTTAAAAATCTTAAAGCTTTAAAGGAGGGGCAAAATGGGCATTGTGCAAGCATTAAGAGTAGAAAAAGGGAGAAAGAAGACTTGTCTTGTAAATAAGAAGACAAAAACATGAAGGAGAGAGAGAAAGAAGAAGAGAGGTTTCGGTGGAGTTAAAAAAATAGAGCTTTGAACTAGGTCATGATTTTTCTTAGTCTTTAAGAGTGATTTTGGAGTTGTTCAAGAAGGAAACAGAAAGAGGAAGGAAAGAGCTTTCTTTAGAGCCAAGAATCTCATTATTTGGTGAGAATTCAAGGTAAGTCGATTTTTTTTATATCTCTTGGAGTTTTGAAAGGTTTTTGGTTCAAAGAGCTTGAGAAATATATGGGTTTAAGTATTCTAGGATCTATTTTGGTGAATGTGCCTTATGGGTTATTCAAGTCTGAATTTCTGTTGAATGGGAATTGTGTCTTTCATGAAGGAAATCAAGGAGGGGTTCAAGAGAGGCAAGAGGAGCAAGGGGAAAGACATCCTAAATCCAATACCTAAACAAGCAAGGATTTCAAGGTGGGTTACAGTTTTATGATGAAGCAATAAGCAATTAATGTTTTCTCTTAAAACAAGAAAAATGAATGATTTCAATTACTCCAAAAATGTGCATTTGTTTATTCTTGGTTAGGTTGAAAAAGTGTTATACGTTGCTGCACGATTCGGAAAAACATTTGTTTTTGAAAAGTTGCAAGTTTATGAAATCATGTGTTTATATATGAAAAACAAGTTTCCAAGAATTGTTGTTATGGGCAATAAGTTTACAAGATCATGAAATACATGTTATGTGGGTTTGGTTTGGTCCATTCTGTTGTCAAGTACACTTAGACTAAAGGCTTCTCCCACTTCCCGCTAGTGGCATAGAGCTCCTTCATGGACTCCCTCATGTTTATGACTTCACAAAAACCACTAAGTGGGATTGTGTTAGTTCGTTCTGTTCACGACTTCGCAGGACCATTATATGGAATTGTGATTGTTCTTACTATTTATGGACCTTCCAAACCATTGTGACGTGCTTATGTGCTGTGAAATGTTAGTAAGATTGATGCATGCATGAATCAAATTTTTTCATGAGTTATTTGATAAATAGAAATAAATTTTGCAAATGATTTTCCCTTATTTCTTGATTATAATTATGTTGCCCACGAGCTTTAAGCTCACCCCCTCCCAATCATGTCCCATTCAGATGAAGAGTAAAAAAGTGAGTAAGTCAAGAGTCATGGCAGCACCCCAGTCTGCATATTTTCTTTTCTATTCTTAAGTTAGATTTTTGAGGACTCAAGGGTTTAGCCACATTTCAAGCTTTACTAGTTCAAGTGTATTGATATATTGTGGCTTGTAATGTTATTAAAGCTTGCAAAGACTTCTGCCAACTGTTATGAATGAAATATATGTATGTTCTGCCTATGACTATGATCACTGTTAAGTTTTCATGTTGCATGTGATGATTAAATGGGTTGGAGGTTTGGGGAAGCAGTGGATGTTTATGTTTTGTGTAATCTATTTCTGAAACACAGACGAAATTTATCATCTGTGATGACATCACACACAGACGCAAAGGAAAATATAGAGGAAGAGTATCATCTATGATGACGTCACATACAGACGCAAAAGAAACATAAATGTAAGGAACACAGACGACACGTTATAACACATACGCAAGGAATCGTGTATGATGAAACGTCATAAGGCAAACAATAGAAAGACAGACGCTAGAAGGTAGACGATAAAACATAGACGATAGGGGGTCAAGCACAGACTATAAAACACAGACGATAGAGGGTCAACCCAGATGATAAAAGTCAACCAGTGACGATAAAACACAGACCATAAGTAGACATAGACGATGGGCGAACTATAGACGATACAAAAAGAAGTTAAGTCAGTATGATTGAACAGTCACTTAGTTGGAAATAAACATAGAAGGAATTATCAAGGATCAAGAAACAGTTAGAGACTTAGGCTCTAAGTACAAGTCAAGGGACAAAAGTGGACAAGATTAAGATGAAAATCTGCCATGATCAACGATTGTCTAGTGTGGGCACTCCACCCTTGTGAGATGCGCGTCCAGATGTCACTTAGGACATCGGCCACGTGTCTCACTGGGGGCGGGGTCTCAATAGAATTCAAATTCGAATCCTAGACAAAAATTGTAGTCGTAAAAAATAATCCCATTTAGACTTCTACATATTAAGATATGGCTAAAATACAGATACCTGTTCAGTGGAAACACTTCATCTAACATATTTTAGCATAGGGGTCTATCACAGGCAATATTGGGGAAACAAACATAACTCGAGTTCTAGTCACTATTTTCTCAAGTCACTTTCACAGAGATCAAGTTAAGTCCTATATCTACAACTCTAATTGTTTGAATTTCTTCAAATTCATGCTCTAAGGATATGAGAGACAAATCGAAAGAGAATGATAAAATTGAAACTAGAATTTCAACTTACCTTGATAACCTCTTTCCTTCTCCTCTTCTCTCCCCCTTTTTCTCCCCTTCGCTTCTTATTTTTGTTTTTCTCCCTATTCTAACCCTATGGTCGACCTTCACTCTCACTGCTATTGCCATTTTCATTCATTTTCTCTAGAATATTCAAAGAAAGTCAAACTAATTCATGCGTTACCATTCCATTGGTCCTTATATCACCATTTTATTGGTACATATGTTATCCTTTTATTTATCCATATGTTACTATTCTATTAGTCCATGTGTCACTTACTTTAGGCTCCACATGTAACTCATTTAAGCCTCCATATGTCACTACC
>JAOTAY010000006.1:15909256-15919313 GCA_025629805.1 Erythroxylum baracoense
TTTTTTAATTATTTATACAACAATTAATAGTTTATTAAATCAGTGGGCTTTTTAGTCATTTTATCTCTTTTCAGCAATCGCACTTGCCAAACACCTATTTTTACGTTTCAGCAGTTACTAGAACAGCAATCCCAAATAGATAAGTACTTATTGAAAATAAGTACTTATCATTTCAGCAAGTTGATTTCAGCAGGTTATCAACCGCCACTGCTCCCCCAAACTAAGCCATAATAATAAGGATGTCACCACTTGCATGGTGGTCACCACTGTGCAAGCTTATGCACGGGGGTGACTGATAGTTGTGTAATTTCATGTGTTTTAGGATTGAAATTGTTATTTTTTTTAGTGTGAATTTGAGTGATGTGTGTGAACTTAGGGTGTAATTATGTTAGTTTGTGTGTTTTAGTGTTTTTTTTGGGTTAGATTAAGTCTTTGAGCTTAAATGTTATATTTTTGAGGTGCCGTGATACGTCTCTTAGTGTTTCAGGATAAATGGGGAAGAACGACGAAGATTCGAGGAGTTTCAACCCAAAGCCATAGGCCGCGATCGTGACAGAGAGTGTCAAGTTAGGCCACGATCGTGCACATTGGGCCACGATCGTGATAGAAAGGTTAAACAGCAGGCCACGATCGTGGCAGGTAGAGTCACAATCGTGGTCGCGTCGGGATGACAGAAAAACTCAAGTTTCACAAGATTTTTGGACTGTTTCGACCTCGACTTTGACTTAGAGCCTCAAAAGTGTAAATAGAACATTACAAGTAGAGGCAGAAGGTGGAGAGTCTGAAAGAGAGAGCACTCATGCATCCCGATTCTGAAGAAACCTAGAGAGAAATTGAGCGATTGAGGAAGGAGACAAAGAAAGAAAGACATGGAAAAGAGCTTGATGCGGCGTACTTCCTGAAACAGATGGTTTCCTACTATCGCAGTCTCCCTGACTCTGTTCTCGACATATTTTTCATTTATTTCAGTTTTATTTATGTATTGACTTGAAATAGGTGTCCAGAATATATTGTGTTGAATGTTGAGTTGTGTTTATACTCACCTTTGGATCTTGATTTATGAGATTAATGAATTTGTGATTGATTGGGTTTTTATTGATTTATTTGTGATTTAGTTCTTGTTCTTAATAACTTGGCAATAGAATGAGAGGGTGAGCTAAGTAAAAATAATCAATTTGAGCTAATGAGAGTTAGGTGAACTGATAGATAAAGGGTTAAATCAAACCAATAGAATCGTGTAATGAGAGATCGAGCATACGTTCCCGGTAGGTTAGTAGACAATTTTAGAATTAATTTAAGTTTTGGGCCAATTGTGAATCGAGAGATCGTAATTTTCATAATTTAAATTAGAGATTATCAATTAGGGTTAAGAATTATAACTTGAGAGAGAGTAATTCACCCTAGGACCTTCTAGACCCATTAAATTGATAATTTCATAATTAATTAGGTTTTCGTTAATTTCAAATCAAAATCTCGTTTCTCTCACTGGGTAATTTCTAGGTAGGGTTTGGATTGGTTTGTGAGATTTGTTTCTTAATTAGATTTCTTCATCTCAATTCTTGAAATTAGTTGTTTGATTAATTTATTTTTGCACTATTTTTTTTGAATTAGTGTAGTTTAGGACGACTTTAGATTTTAGGACTAGATTAGGCTTCCTTGTGGGATCGACACCTTAGGTACTACGTGAACAACTGGTGTGCTTGCGGTAATTACCAAGGTTATAAGTAGTAAAAATTAGTGCATGTAACCTTGAGCGAACAATTTGTTGGCGCCGTTACTGGGGAGACTATTAGTTTAGTTCTTTAATCTAAGTCTTTTCCACTAACTTTTGTTTTATAAATAAAAAAAGGGGCGTAAATAGAGACACATCAAGACATTTTAAAATGAGAAATGAGACATCTGAAGAGCTAGATTGCAAGAAGAAATGGGAAGAACAATGATGGAAGATAGATATTATAGGGAACAAGGAACTTTGGTTGGGGAAATAATGATCCTTATGGAACATATACACTGTGGGACGGCAGAACCACCTCGATTTCTATTGGTCCAATAATATGGAGACTCACTTAGGATATCAAGGCATATTGGGACTTCAGCAAGATGAGTCCAGTTCATGGAATTCTAAATTGAACAAGATCCTGGATAAGCTTATGGATATGGAAGAGGGCCAGAAAAGGCTAGAAGAGTAAATTGAGCAAGTAATGGAAAATCATACCTCGTCCATTCGTAACCTAGAGATTTGTGTGAGACAGCTTTCCTGTGAATTTTGTAAGAGAAGTGTGGAAGACCCTCTAAGTAATATGGAAATACATAAAAGAGAGCAATATAAGGCTAGCGCACCTAAGAATGGGAGAGAACTAGAAGGACCAGTAGAAAACCAAACTAAACCTACCTTAATAAAGACCAAGAGACGACGAAAGCGTATGAAGAAAATAATGCCAACCATTCCTATTACTCACCAGTTCTTGATATACTATATGTGACCATCGAAAAATCTTGGAGAGATGTTCAGGAAAAGAACTCTATCTTTTGGATTGATGATGATCAAATGACATTCAACATGAACGATGCAATTAAGAATTCGAAGGTTAGTAGCTCCTTCTGGATAATTGAAGTGTTTGAATCTTTTGAAAAACAAAAGGACGAAGAAAAGATGACAAGAGACAACAAGTTTGAAGAAAGCATGGAAGTCTCTATTGGGGAAGCAGAAAAAGCCGAGGAAATAAAGGTGATTAAGGAAGAAGGAGAGCAATTCCCCTTCGTATAGGAAAAACTGTTAGATTCGATGGAAAATTCAGGGAGTTTTATTATTCCCTATTTTATTGATAGTTTGTTAATGAGAAGGACGTTGATGAAATTAATTAGTTTTCTCAACATTATTAATGTTGTCCCTCTACTCATTTTACAATTTGTAGCTTACTCATATGCTACAAAATTGATGTTGAATGAGAAGGGTGAAAGCAAGCTGCTCATAATTAATCTTGGCTAAGTCTTAAAGGATGAAGGTCAAGCTAATGACCATGCATTATCACGTTTAGTAGTTAGATTTAAATTGTTATGTAGTTAGGTTTGTTTTAAATTCTTAAATAAGTTTTGAATGATTTCGAATGGATTGGAGTGCTAATTATTTTGCTCTCTTGAATCACTTATAAGATAGCGAAACTCTCTCGATGTCAAGTGGATTTGGTCTCAACACTATCACCATCTCCACATCCATCTCCTTAGGATTTCTGTCTAACCTAATTTTTCTTTCCCACATTAGCCTTCAGTTCTATTTTGTCTTTATGTTTGTTTTTATTTTTAATTGTTTTATTTTATTTTTCATTTTATCTGTTCTTTGTTCCTTCGATTTTTGTCTTTCCCCTTTGTTTATGTGCTTGTGTGTATCTCCTTCCCACATTGAGGACAATGTGTTGTTCAAGTGTAGAGAGGGATTATGTGTTTTATTTTGAGAATGTGATTTTTTATGTTGTATAATAGTATTAGGTTATATTGTGTGAAGTGTATGAATGTGTCAATGGCTTAGATCGAGTGAAATTCATTTAATTTTGGACAAAGTCTATTAGGTTTTGAACGATCATTAGCCTGCAAAATTAGTGAATTAGGGGGCTTTTGGATGATTATACAACCTAATTAGGACTTAACGTAAATTTTGCACCCTCTAGATTGTCACATTCATTCATAATATGAGGTCTTTTAGATTAGGTAGCTTAACTAGCATTTTTTTCATGAAAACGAATAGCCAAAAGCAACAGGTAATAAAAAATTTTATTTTATAAATTACTATTCTGTTGACCTTCGAGTTATGAATAGAGCTAGTAGCCAGTTGAAAACATGATGTAGCTGAGTAATCAGATCGACACTTATGACAAATGTGTGCCTTCGTGTAAAAAGGCTATAATAATGTTTCAACCAAGCTGTTTAACAAAATGACTTAGTTAAGTAACCGGACCGACATTCATCACAAATATTTGCCTCCGAGTAAAAGACTAAGTCTAGGAAAAATAAAAAAATGTTTTCTAATAAAAACCTACCGAACTTGTAACACGCTTGAATTTTTGTGAAAATATACTTAGGAATAGTTACAAAGTCTAAGGGACCAAAAAATTATTAATGTGCATGTACAATTAAAAAGGGTAAATAAATTAACACTTAGGTCTCGATTAAGTTGTATATTTAATTCAGCCTCTAGACATATATTTTGTTCGTTAATGGTTTGACATAATTGAAGGATTATGTTTTAGATTAAATTTATTTCATGAAGCTAGAGCCATTGCCTCATTATTGCATTGTGTGTTATGTGTTTTGTTATTTTGCTTGCTTGAGGACAAGTAAACGTTTAAGTGTGGGGATATTGATAGTTCTGTAATTGCATGTGTTTTAGGGTTGAAATTGTTATTTATTTAGTGTGACTTTGAGTGATGTGTGTGCATTTAGGATGTAATTATGTTAGTCTGTGTGTTTTAGTGTTTTTATGGGTTAGATTAAGTTTTTTAGCTTAAATGATATATTTTTAAGGTGTTGTGATGGGTTTGTTAGTGTTTTAGGGTAAACGGAGAAGAAAGGCGAAGGTTCGAGGAGTTTCAGCCTAAAGCCATAGGTCATGATCGTGCATGGCAGGCTATGATCGTGAAAAAGAGCATCAAGTCAGGCCATTATCGTGCACATTAGGCTACGATCGTGATAGAAAGGTTAAACAGCAGGCCACGATCATGGCAGGCAGGGCCACGATTGTGGCCTAAGTCAGGATGACAGAAAAACTAAAGTTTCACAAGATTGTTTGGACTATTTTGACCCCGACTTTTACTTAGAGCCTTAAAAGTATAAATAGAACATTACAAGTAGAGGTAGAAGGTGGAGAATCTAAAAGAGAGAGCACTCACGCATCCCAATTTTGAGAAAACCTAGAGGAAAATCGAGCAATTGAGGAAGGAGAGAAAGGAAGAGAGACACAGAGAAGACCTTGATGCGACGTACTTCCCGGAACAGGTGGATTCCCGCTGTTACTGTCTCCCTGACTCTGTTCTCGACATATTTTTCATTTATTTCAGTTTTATTTATGTATTGACTTGAAATAGGTGTCCAGAATATATTGTGTTGAATGTTGAGTTGTGTTTATACTCACCTTTGGATCTTGATTTATGAGATTAATGAAATTGTGATTAATTAGGTTTTTATTGATTTATTTGTGATTTAATTCCTGTTCTTAGTAACTTGGCAATAGACTGAGAGGGTGAGCTAAGTGAAAATAATCAATTTGGGCTAACAAGAGTTAGGTCAATTGATAGATAAAGGATTAAATCAAACTGGTAGAATCGTGTAACGAGAGATCGAGCATAGGTTTTCGGTGGGTTAGAAGACAATTTTAGAACTAATTTAGGTTTTGGGCCAATTGTGAATCGAGAGATCGTAATTTTCATAATTTAAATTAGAGATTATCAATTAGGGCTAAGAATTATAACTTGAGAGAGAGTAATTCACCCTAGGACCGTCTAGACCCATTAAATTAATAATTTCACAATTAATTAGGTTTTCGTTAATTTCATATCAAAATCCCATTTCTCTCACTCGATAATTTCTAGGTAGGGTTTGGATTGGTTTTTGTGATTTGTTTCGTAATTCGATTTCTTCAACTTAATTCTTGAAATTAATTGTTTGATTGATTTATTTCTGTACTATTTTATTTCTTTTGAATTATTGTAGTTTAGGACGACCTTAGATTTTAGGACTAGATTAGGCTTCCTCGTGGGATCGACACTTTAGATACTACGCAAACGACCCGTGTGCTTGTGGTTATTACCAAGGTTATAAATAGTAAAACTTAGTGCGGGTAATCTTGAGCAAACATTAACTAGCCCTCACGGGGGTGACAAACATAGGCACCCCAGTGCACTCCTTTAATCCGTTGTTTTATTACGTGACAGTTGTAGGTTGAAGGGACACAAAAAGCTAAACTTAAATGAGGCTACAAATAGAAAGGATAGGAAGGTGGCTGCGGACATCATTCATTCCATTCTTTATTCTTGACTCAACACCAGAGACACTTTGGGAGAGAGAAAATAGGGAGAAAGAATGGAAGAAGAGAAGAGAACAAAGAGAGTCGGCGAAGAAGAGAAAAACATGGCAAAGAGTTGGAAGCAAAACCTAATGAGAACAAGCAGAAGCGGAAGGCGAGAGCCAACACAGGAAGCTTAAGAGGCGTAGGAGGCCACAGCACCTCAGTCACCTGAACTTTGTTTTCTTTTTTTGTTATTCATCTGTTGCACTGTTTCTTGTTTATTTGCTAAACTTATTACTTTGTTAGTTTTACCGACTATTACTTTGTTATCTTTTCATATTTCATTTAGTATTCATTGTTTTATTATTTTAATGCTTCTATTGACAGTAACATGGGACTAAAGTGTATGGAGATGAAGAACTATGTTTATGCTATGATGAGTCGATCTCTTTTTCTTAATAATTAATGTAGCTATTTTAATCAACTATATATGAATGAGTTACAGTTTTGTTGTCTTACTTATTGCTATGGTTTCTGAGCTGAATATATGTAATGGCATGACCAAACCTTGCATCATTTTAGTATTAAAGGAAGGATCGAGAGAAGAAGTTTAATATGGTACGAGAAACTATAGATTAGGTTAAGAATTAGAAATATATTAACTTAAGTGGTAATTAGTTGCCAGATTTTCATAATAATTTGGATAATAACTTGTTGAATACAAAAGTTAGATTAGTTCATTATTCGAGTTGATTGAAAGCCAACTGTTAATTTTAGTAAGATAATTATCCCATCATTTCCTTTAATCATACCGAGATTAAATTAGTGAAATTAATTCTCAAGAGTCTTCCACTTCGATTAATCTATTAACTCCATTTACTTTCAGTTTAATTTTGTGATTTCCTTTAAAGTCTTTACTCAACAAATCGAGATAGAGTGTTTATGATTGCTTCTATTTTTATTTTTGTTCAAGATTAATTTGAGTGGACCAATTTTACCTCCATGGAGATAACCCTAGGTAATCACTACAACTACCTCATATACTTGCGAGTAGGATGCCCTAGGTAATTTTTAGAACTTTTTAGGCACGATAAGCTTTTGACACTGTTTCCAGGGAGGTATTTAGTATTTTGAACTTGAATTAATTTTGATTGTTTTTATTTTCTTAAGTGATTTTGATTGTTTGTGTTTGTTCATGCATATATGTTTTATTTTGTTATTTTGTTAATGTGTTTTGAAATTTTTGTTATTAATTTAGTGCTTTCCGTAGTTAGTTTGTACTAGGTAGGAGAACTTTTGGTAGTGAATTCATTTGGTTTAGGCTAGGAAAGAGTTCTTTAGATAGTGAACATGTCCCTTTTATTGATAACATATATCGAACACAAAGATCTCAAAGGGACTCTAAAGATGATCGCGAGGAACCCAAGCATGAAGATCAAGTGAATAAGCATAATCAAGTGAATAAGCATAAGATGGCTGAAAGGCAGTTGGTGATGAAGGAGTACATTAGATCAGTGATTGGTACTACGATGTCCTGTATACATTTAGGAGAGGCAGCTAGAAATTACACATTGAAGAGCATCCATTACAACATGTTATCATTTTTTGATGGGGTTCCTAATAAAGACCCTTTAAATTTCATTTGGGAATTCTATACCACTTTCCAAACATTCCCTTTGGATGGTTTAAGTGAAGATCAACTCAGGATGAGGTGCTTCCCATACACCTTGAAGGATTGGGCCAAGGTGTGTCTAATGACCCTTCCACCCAATTCATTGACTACATGGGAAGACGTGTACAACAAATTCATGGGAAAAATTTATTCCTATAAAAAAACATCCAAGTTGCGTACCAAGATAGCTACCTTCACTTAGATGGAGGGAGAGTCATTCTATAAGGCTTGGGAATACTTTAAGCACTTGCTGATACAATGTCCACACCATCATTTTCTACTTTACATGCTAAACCGATTCTTTTATGATAGGTTGACGCAACAGTGCTAATACTCGATGGATAATGCATCAGGAGTAGCCGTAAAAGAGAGGAAGATCGAAGAAACGTATGAAAATTTTGAAATATTGGGGGATAATTATTAACAAAAAAGCTTGAGGGGAAGAAGAGTTGGAGTTTATAAAGTGAGCTTGAATCAAGAATTGGGTATGCAGTTAGTTAAGTTGACGAGGCATGTGAAGATGCTAATTATAAGGTTACTCGAAAATGTTCCAAATCAAGAGGTGTGTGGTATCTATGGAATTTTTGTTCATGGAGCTAATGTTTGTTCATATCAAGTTAACTCACTTAACGGTTTTCAACCAAGGGAGCAAAATGATCCATACTTGAACATCTAAAACCCTTGTTAGAGAAATCACCCCAATTTCTCTTGAAAGACCAACAATCCACCGATGCAACCCCAACCACAATATTAGAATTTTCAAAGGCCAAATTTTTTCTAAGGGCAATCCTCAGATGAAAACCTACCAAGAAAGCTTTTTTTGGAGGAAAGCTTGAATGCATTCATTTAGGACACAACTCAGAATAAAGAAACAAACAACAAGAGATTTGAATCCTTAGAAACATCTATCATGAGGATTAAGATTCAAGTGGGGCAACTTGTAGCTCAAATGTATAACAATCAAAAGGGAAAGTTTCCCAGTTAACCTGAGCAAGCCCAAGCGATCACCGTGTTGAGAAGTGGTAAAGTAATTGATAATCAAGTTGAGTTTCCTTCTGAGCTGCCTGATACTAATAATCAAGAGAAGGAAAACCTCACCAAAGAAGAAGATGAGCAAAATGAGAAAAGCAATGGAAGAAACTTTTTAATTCACATTCAAAAGGGTAAACAACTTAAGCATGAAACTAAAGACAATGAAGGAAAAAAACTGTACAAGGCGAAAAATCCTTATTGACCACCAATTCCATATCTAAGCCACCTTAAGGAATCGAAACAAGATGAGTAGTTTTCCTATCTATGTAGCATGATTTCTAAGATTAATGTTAATCTTCCCTTACTAGATGTGATCAGGAATATTCCAGTTTATGTCAAGTTCCTCAAGGAACTAAACACTAAGAATCAAAAGTTTGAGCCTAACAAAAAGGTGTTGGTTTTAGAAGTAGCTAGTGCAATTATACAGCAACATTTACTGTAATGCTGGACTCTTTGATCCCTTTTTGTATTGGTCTGTACTTGGAGATACTACTACATATCGATATATACATGATTGTATATGAGCTCAAAAATATATTTGAATCGTTTCGGTATATATTCTAGCGATATATAATGTTATAAGCCCTTATACGAACTTAAAGTTCATCGGTATGCAAAATCTTAGAGATTTCTGACATATAAGCTTCTAAGTGTGTAAAATCAAGTCCATTGGATGGATACGGCCATTGTCTCCGAGTTAAATGTGTTCTAATACCTTAGAGGTGATTAGATATGATTTATAAAATTATTGGACACTTAAAAAGCTTAACTAGAAAAGTTGATGTACATAAGGGATTTTAAAGTAATTTTTCAATTCTTGGAGGACCAATATATAATTTTATAAAGTTAAGGGACTTAATTATAATTTTAAAAAGTTAGGGGACCAAAATGAAAATAAAAGTTTTGGTCATTCTCAAATCTTGGGCTTAATTGCAAATTTAGGAAAAGTTTGAAGGATATAATGGTAATTTCACATAAGCTAAGGGCAAAAAGGTAAATTCACCATATTTGGTCAAAGAAGAGTTAATATTGTAGACCCTTCTTCCTTGTGTAAGGTCGTGCGCCCCACCATTTAGCATTAAAACATTTTGTTTAATTAAAAGAGAGGAGAAAAAAGGAGTAGAGAGGAAAAGACGAACACTTTTGGCCATCACCCAAATTCTAGCAATTTTTTTTGTTCTCCAACCCAAACCAAGGTGTTCTGAGTTAATTTGGGATCATGGAACTCAAATCTATGATTATATTTGAGAAATTCTCAAAGGATTTTAAGATATTACCAAAGGAAAGTTTAGGTAAATTTTGTCTCATCTCTCTCTACATTATGATTTTGGGTTTGGTGTTAAGATATGTTGTTC
>JAOTAY010000006.1:15929872-16006162 GCA_025629805.1 Erythroxylum baracoense
ACTTCATTCATGAATGCATGATCAGATTAATGGGAGTTGTGACCAGAGCAGCCACCGTTTAGAGCTTTTGAGCTCAGAGTGATATTGGAGTTTTGAACTCCCCAGAGCCTTTGGCTCAATGTTATTGGAGTCTTGAACTCCCCAGAGCCTTTGGCTCAATGCTATTGGAGTCTTGAACTCCCCAGAGCCTATGGCTCAACGTTAATGTGCCCTTTAAGGGACAGTTTAGGCGCTCGGTCACAACAACGTAATAAAATGAAAAGAGTCTCATAAACACCTCATATGCATTTATTTGATTGTGGGAAAGGCTTATAGCCTTATTTTGTGAAGTGAAGGCTTAATGCCTTACTCTTATGTGAATGATGTGAAATATTTGTATACTGATTTATGTATCGACTTTAAGTGTTTTCATGCCTTGTGTGTTGCATGAATTGAGTGGACCATCGATGATGGTTCCTCACTGAGTTCGCAAACTCACCCAAAATTGCAAATTATTTTTCAGGACCGAGGGACTACATCGACACTACGGATTGAAGTGTTCAGTGCATTCCTAAAGTCAAAATTTGGTTCTCCCGTCAAAGTTTTCCAATAATCATCTAGATAAAAGTTATCGTGATCATCTAAAACTTTAGTGTTTGGCAAATCAAAAAGTGCACGAATGACATTATAATCCAATTTATAAACATTGCAAGCTAACTTAAACCAGAAAACATCCATTTTAGGGTTATAGTGGACTAGAGTAAAAAACTCTATGGTCATCATAGGGTAAATAGGTATGCCACACCGAATAAACCTATTCCAAACTATGTTCACAACTAGTCGCTCAGTTTTTACCTCACTCCTATGATTTCTAATAATTCAAAATCAAAATAATAAGGAGCGATCAATTCACTATCTCTAAGGTCTCAGAACTACGAACTGTCTTCCTCTGAATAAATGGGAAATGGAGCATGATAATTTGCCGCTAAATCAGACTTACCTTCACTAGAGACTTGACTATGCAATTCATCATTCTATTTTTGAGATGCCGCTTTCTTTGGTGCCATTAGAAGATTAAAACCTGTAAAAATAAGAGAAAGAGAGATGAAATCGTTTTCTACAGAGAGAGAAAAATCTTACCCAAATCCTTGTGTGTTTTGAATGATTAATGCATAAGAAGAGTATAGGATTGTAAGATTAATGAAAAGAGATGAAGATTATACCAAGAATCTAGAAGAAAATGAAGGATTTTAGAGAGTGCGAGGAGAGTTTTCATAGGTTAGAGAGAGAAGGTGTGAAATTTTAAGAGTGAATGAAAGAAGAAGAGGGGGAGGCAAATTTAAAATTTCCCTCAGATGGGATTCCCACGATTGTGGGATTGGGTAATTCTTCCACTTCTAAACCTTCTTCCAAGCCTAGTATGCATTCTCAATGATCCCACAATCTATAAACACATCAAAATAATATTATCAACAAGAATTTCGAAAGGAAAACAAGTTAAAATTTAAACAAAACCCAAATTAACATCAATCAAACTCAAATCAAATTTAAACATAATTGAATGAATCAAGCAAACAATTAGAAAAAGATAACCAAAAGAAAATAAATTTCATGGGTTGCCTCCCATGCAGCAGTTCTGTTAACGTCGATAGCTCGATCTCCTTTTTGCTCGTGGTGGCTCAAATGAACGGTGCAATGATAGTGCAGAAGCTGATCTCAAGCTCTACACTTGAGCTACCCTGGTATGGATTCCACCTTCCTTATGGTTTTCCTTCCTTCGCCTTCTCCTATGTGATTGTTTCTTTCTGAACGCGCTCCCAGGATCCTCAATATCTTCCCATTTGCCTTGAGTTTCGGGTTCCTTGATATCTGTTGAAAGTAAAGGAGAACGATAGTCTTTCTTGGACACTTTGAAAGTTAATTGTTCCTTTCCAACTCTCAGTGTTAATTCTCCCCTATCCACATCAATGATCAAACGAGAAGTAGCTAGAAATGGTCACTTAAGAACCATCGAGTTTTCTGCATCTTCTCCAACATCCAGTATGTAGAAATTTTCGGGGAAGAAAAATCTATCAATCTGTATCTACACATTCTTGATGATCCCCTTTGGTTGGTGCACTGTTCTATCGACCGTTTTCACCAATATCTTAGTAGCCTCTGGCTCTCCTAAACCCAACTTCTGACTAAAAGTATAGGGCATCATGTTGATACTAGCTCCCAAATCTATAACTAGCCTAACTATGCTAACTCCATTTATACTACAAGGAATGAAGAAGTCCTCTGTGTCTTTTTTCTTTTATGTTATGATAGGATTGCCTCCTATTATGTGCTCCTTCGCCTCTTTCTTGACTGGTTCCTTGACCGTGAGCTTTACTTGGAGTTGATTTGTTATATCCTTAATTTTGCTTGACTCAACCTCCTTACAATTCTTCATTACTCTATTTGAACTTGACTTCCTCTAAGAAAAGATATGATACGGAATCCCAGGTTGAGGCTCCTTGATCAACTCACTTGCTAGCTCACTTGGAAGGACTTCCAAAATCATTTCAACTTCTCTCTTGGCTCCATTTTCCTTCTCAAGTTCACTTTCCCTTTCCTGAGTTTGCATGATGGCCATGATCTTTTCCTTCGAGTTGAATTCGGTATTGCTTTGTAGGCTACTTGCATTTCTAAAAGATAAAGCGTTAGCGAGTTAACCTACCTGAACCTTCAAATTGTGGATGGATGATGCATGATTCTTCACAATCTGGTTAAATTTCGCATCCATCCTGTTTTGACTTTCCTGCTAACTGGCAAACATCCTCTTTTGATTCTCCTCTTGAGTTGCCAGTTTAGAACCTAAGACCTCTATGATCTTGTCCATCTTGCTCTCTATTAATTCGTTTTTATCTTTTTGAAATCCCAGAGGTCCTTGCGATCTCACTTGGCCACCTGCATTATTATTACTCCAAGAAAAATTTGGGTGATTTTTCCACCCCGGATTATAAGTATTTAAGTATGGGTTATTACCTCACTACGGCTGGCACAGGTAACTTACCTGTTCGATACCACCGACTCCCAATAAAAAACACTCGACTGAGCCATGGTTGTTCTATCCACATAACTCATAATGTATTTGCATCGCCTTAGCTGTAAAGGCAGATGCTCATTGCATGTTGTTCAGCTGCTTCGTAGGGGCTATAATTTAAACCTGCAAAGTAGTAATATAGTCAATAGGTATCATACCTTTTTGCTCCTTTTACCCCTGCCTGCTCCTCTCGCTAGACCACATGTAGCTGTTGCTCGCCAACTCCTCTAAAAGATCATGAGCTGCTTCCATAGTCTTCCTCATCAATGAACCTCCGGTGGCTGCATCAATAGTTCCTCTCGTGCTCGGATTCTCGCCATTATAAAATGTCTATAGCAGGAACTCTCTTGGAAGGTTATGGTGGTAACAACTTTTCTATAGTTATTTAAATCTCTCCTAGGTTTCATAGAAAGATTCTCCATCATTCTGTTAGAAATTTGTGATCTCCTTGATTATCCTCGTCGTCTTGGTTAACAAAAAGTACTTCACGAGGAATGCTTGGGCAAGCTGCTCCCAAGTAATAATCTGTCCCGAATTTAGTGAGCTGTACCACGCCTTTGCCCGATCTTTCAATATGAAAGAAAATAATCTCAGCTTAAGTGCATCGTCGGTCATCCCGTTGAATCGAAAAGTATCACAAATCTCTAAAAATTAGCGATGTGAGCATTCGGATCCTCGTTGGATAGCCTGTAAAATTGCACACTGTTCTGTAATATGTTGAGGAGTGTCGGCTTGATCTCAAAATTGTTCACTTGAACCACCGAACTTACAACTCCTTGAGGACTGAATCTTGGCCTTATAAAATCCATCAGTTCCTCTCCGGTCGTCCTTCTTTAGCCATATCTCTCTGTGAAAAATTTAGATGCTTCACTCTTCTTAACTCTCTTTCGTGTCTCTTAATATCAGGAAATTCGTCTTCACTAACTTTTGTCGATCTTTGCATACTCCTTATGTTAATGCACCTGCAAATACACAAGGAAAAATATCAAAAACTCTTAAGTCAAAGTAATCTAAATTAAACAAGATGCTAAATAATCCATCCCCAACAACAGCATCAAAAACTTGTTTAGTGTAATTTATGCAAAACAATCTATTCGTTTTATGCTCAAAAACTACAAGTGAACGGGTCGTAACTTGTAGTTAGAAAGTAGATATCGAAACCACAGGGATTGATGTTCAGACACCACTTAATTCAAATCAAACTTTGTTTAAGAAACAAAATTTTTTAAAGAAAATAATCTGGAAAATTAAATTAAAATTGAAAGACTAATAATAAACAATGAACAATACCAAAATGCAAAAAATTGGAATTCAAGAATCTAACGACTAGAGATCACTTTCTCCCTATTTTTTCTCCCTATTTTTTCTCCCTCTTATTTTACTAATCGAATTGTGTCTCACCTAAGATAATTGAATGTATTAATTATCCTCTCTCAAGGTGTAATTAATTACCCTTAATCAAATTAAATGAAATCAATTGAACGATCTCTCAACCAACCCAATCACTCCACCAATTTAGCTAGTTATTAAGCTATCTTATGGGTGATCAATTAAATTAGCCGAGATCTCTCTTCTAACTAATCAATTAAAGTGATGATTGCAACTCTATAAGTAGCGAACTCTCGTTGTACAATCCTACACAAATAACCTTACTCACTCTCTCGTTTTGTTACAAGATAGAAATAAAAGCAACAATCATCAAAGACAACTTTCGTTCAATTCAATAAAATAGGAGTTTAATAAAAATAATTCAAAAGCAATCTCTAAAAACAAATCAGCTAATCATGGTATCCATAACATCACCAACACTCAAATATTCCAATCTACAAAGATTAGAAGAGATAAAATTGACAGAAAATTAAATAAAGAAACTCCTCCTTTTGTTTGCCAAAATCTGTAATTTTTTATGTTGATCTGCTATTTTCCCAATTGTTTTTGATAATCCTTGAATCTTCACCTTCTTCAAGACTCAAAACTTGTATTCTTACAGAGGGGTTTCGTTCACTTACATCCATTGAGGTTTAATATGTTATATAGTCCCAAAAATCTAAAATTTAATTGAACCCCGCAAAATGTCTCGAGTTAAATTTTCCACGTTCATGGGAATTGGCATGATTCCCACGATCGTGGGATTTTGTAACAGAAAGTTTCCTCTTCTCTTCTCTAACTTAATCTCCAAATTGCTCAATCTTCCTTCTTACATAAAAATAATCAATTCTTACCCTAAATTAACATAAAATATAAAAGAACAACAATGAAAATCAGACTAAATAAAGGCCTACAAAATGAAACCTAAACTACAATAATAATAAAATACTTAGAAAAACATAGACTAATGCACAACTATCGTTAGGACGAAGGAAAGATTACCATTACCATTGATAGTGATTGTTTTGTTAAAAATATTAAGAAATAAATTTTTTTAAATTTTTTTACATCAAATTTTAATATATTATAATTAATTATAATTAATTTTAATATATTATATTTAATTAATTATATTATTTTGCTAAAAAGGAAAAAAAGATAAAATAACTGTCATGGGAGGTGATTGAATTTGCACCAATACAATGGAAACCATAAAGTTGAGATATAATAGAAAGAAATAATAGATCTTTTTGGCTAATTTGATTCGATGGAGAGATAAAACCAGTAGCGCTTTCCATTGTGCAAGCAAGATTGATTGGATTAGCTCACTTTTTGGCAAATATAAGTCGAAGCAAAAACAAGAATATTTCTAGTGGAACATCTTTCACAATTCCTGGAGAGATAGTTCACTAATAGACCGAAGCCTTGTCAAATGGTGATTTTTTCTTTTGACCATCTTTTGATTGTTAATGCTCGTGACCCTCCTCTCATGCCCGTGACAGTGATCTTTAATGCTCGTGACACTTACGCATTATACAGGAATGACTTTCGTTCCTCTCATTTGAAAGGTATGGAGTAATCTGAAAACTAGAATATAAAAATATTATTCATGTAATGATAATATACAACCAACCAACTATTTTTTATTCATTACTCATTAATATTTTCCTAAATCCATTGACAAGTACCCGCTAATTTTTCTTAGTCATATTTCTTGCAATGGGTTGTTAAGGAGACTTTAATGACTTTAAATTGATCATAAATCATGACACTTATGTGTGTATACTCCAAGGACAATATTAGGATGCCCAAGCCTTATCAGGAAGTACGGAGAACTATTAAATAGATTAGAAAAATCATTTTTAGTCGTACAACCCAAGCTCATATTAGTACTGCTCAAAAACAGATCCTCTATTCCTCTTAACTAATTCCTACTCTGTTCCAATTCATCTCATCTACACATTTAAATGAGATCGAAAAAAATATGTAGAACAAAGTAAGAATTGGTTAAGAGGAACAGAGAATCTCATCCCGTACTTCCCTAGCTGAAATTTTTTGTGTTTAATTCATCTATATCTACGACATAAAGTCTTTTGCTATCATGTCTTAATTCTTAAGTTTTAGGAACATGACAAATTTTGTCCTTATTTATATCTCTATCTAGAGGTTGGTTTAAGAGAGTTAGGATGTACTTATTTAGTGGGTATAAAAAAAAAGAATAGGTATGAAACAAAAAATAATGATTAACAGAGAGTTATGATTGAATAGCTAATACTATTTTGGGCATTACTCCATTCCTCTCGTAATGGGAGTTATTCCTCTGTATATTTGGCGCACGTTTTACTGCGTTCAGCTCCTATGTAGTTGGAAGTCAGGAGTTTAGTACAGTTATCAAAGACAACAAAGCCACACGAGGAAAAAAGAGTTGTAAGTTTCAGTCTAATCGTAAAGCAAACCAAACAAGTAAGTGAAAGAAGACCAAAGCTTTTCAGTTTTATGCCTTTTCTGATAATAAAGGTCCCTCCTTTTTGGACTTTGATATCTCAGGTATTGCATTCTTTTTCTTGTTTTTTTCTATTTCTTTGTTAAGAAATTGTTGAAGCATATATTTTCACTTCTTTTTCTTCCTAAAACGAATGGTTTGAACTTTTTTTATTCCTAAATCGATTAGAGATCTTTTCCTTGTGTTTCAAGGACCATCTGGCATTTATGACTGAATCAGATGGATTTTTGGTGTGCATATGTATATGTTATACATTCTCAGACATGGGTTTCAACTTTACCTGTTGAAATTTAGACTGATGGTTATATCTGACCAATCTTTATATGTAGATTAATGGACTCGAGATATGAAGTTCAGAAAGTTCACTCTTCATATAATAAGGTGAGTATGTGAGTCAGGATTTAATTAGTTAGTTCTATAATAAGGTGAGTATGTGAGTCAGGATTTAATTAGTTAGTTCTACTTACGTATTTTTTCTGGAAATTATTCTACTTATGTTTGTTTCTGTTGTTTATAATCTTTTGGTTTCGAGATATTCTTTTGCTCCCTAGAGAGCTTCTAGAGTCCCTCTTTCATTTTTGTTTCATTTCTAAAGGTGAAATTATAGTTTATTATCTTGGGCTTCGACTATTGTGGCATTTTGTGCACATTTTTGTCAGCTTATGGTACTTTGGAGTTCATGTAGCTTATGTGTTTGAAAGTTGTATAATGTCTTGTGGACTATTGAAACACTATAAAAAACTTAACATCAGTCATATGTAGTTTCTTGCTGTTGTGGTTGAAAGCGAAGAAGCTTACCAAATTGGTAAAGTTATTCCGCTCTTCTAATGGCTGGAAGCACTCGATGTGAAACAATTATGCCTCTATGATGTTAAAGGTAAGATGTGAGGTGTTTTATCAAACTTTGTAGTGGGAAACAATGCTTTGCTATTGCAATTTAACGATGCAAACTATTTGTAATTTAATATGCAACAACTAAAATGTGAGATATTAGGATTTTAGATTTTATTTTTACCTTCATTTTACTTGCAGGGATTCTGAAGAAATCCATCATAGAGAAGTTGGAAAGTGTAATACTGCTTGAGGTAGTATCATTTAGTTCTATCCCAACATTTACCTTTTTCTTTTTGTTTAATTTCATTAATGATCTGGTTGTTATCCTAAGTTCTAATTGTTACTCATCATCTATTGCATCACCAATATACATCTCTTTATCACATGTTTTATCTGGAATGAGTAAAATCGACATAGTCACCAGTGTCTATTTTGGTGATTTTTGTATGCATTGATACTGGACATGCAATTATGCTTAAACATACTAGCATCAATGGCTGAGGTTTTCTTGAACCAACTTTTGGCACTTTCAAGAATGCGTGGAAGAAGATTTACCAAAGAAGTAGAAACATATGATTTTGGAGTTTGCTTCAATCTCTGTCGGAAAGGATATGGTGGCCAAGGCAACTAATCTACTGTTCTCGAAGTTGGCAAAAACTAATGCAGAAGAAGCTCAAATGTTCACAGCAGCTAGCTTGGGGGAGGATTGGTTTGCTCACTTTAACTGAATCTTTTCTTTTTCTCATTGATATCCAGTTCTTGTTACATTGAACTTCTTGTATCATCAGGTTGCAAAGGACAAGATCCTGATCTAATGTTAGTGTACGGACCTGTAAGATGCCCCTTGAGTTTTCCAGTATGGAGAATTCGATTTACTGAGATAATGTAAGTGTAATAATTATGTATATACTTAAATTGATGATATCATTTATGCATAAACGTCCATAACAGTGTTACTTGTAGAGATGGTAGTGGAGTGGGCTGTTGGCCGATTGGAATTGGACAGTTCAAAGTCCGATTTGAACGGGCTTAATCGATGTCATTTTGCCTGAATTAGCTCTGGTCAGTCCAATAATCCCAAGTTTGAACCTGGCAAAAGTTTCGATCAACTTGACTTTCATCCATTGACTTTAACCCAGACAGGCTTTTTTAGCCATCCCTAATAATTAGGGGATTTTCTTGCAAAAAAATTATTATGGAGCTTCTTTATATATCCTACAAGTTTTTAATTTCCTTGCTGAAATTTGTAATTTGCTACAGAGACATGGGATCCCTGAAGTCTATGAGACATGGTTCTTTGCTGAATCCAATTAGAAAGTTCACATCTGTGCAGCAGAATTATGGTGAAAAAAATAAAAATAAAAAAGCCCTTCACTTTTTGATGATAATTCCCATCTATTAATAGATTTTAATAATAACAAGTTATGAAGACCTTTTACTTACTATCTGATTTTCATCTTGTGACAGGCAAATGAGCCACTTTGCGAGGAAATTGCTGTAATTTAATTTTCTTTAGTGACATTCAACCATGTATAACTAACTTTTTTTTCCTCCCTCATTTGAACCTCCTAATTCGATCATGTATTAAATAGACTATAGTAGTTAGTTGAGATTCATATGAAAGCGTAATCTTTCAATCACAAACTTTTTGATGCTACATACAATTATGGCTTGCTCTATATAGTTGTGATATTTTACGTTATTAGGATTATCAGAGGAATATAAATTGTATTAAACTATGTTACTTGATTTTACTATAGCAATGGAATGATGGATATTAAGATTATATCGAAGAATTGTACAATATTTTGGATGATTAAACTATATTTTCAGGATATTATGTAACTAATGATATGTTGATGTAAGAAAATATTGGAGTATTTTTTTCTTCAAGAGCTATTGGAAAGGAAATACCGCAATATACTTGATTTTAAACATTCTGTCATTATAAATATGGTGCATAAATTAAATATAATCAATTAAAATATATTTCAAATTTGATATAAAACAAAAATTTAACAAATTTTTATTTCTCAACATTTTTAACAAACGAATCACCATTAATAGTAATGGCAATCTTTCATTTATCTTAACTAACCATCATAATTATAATGATTATATCCATTTCTATTTCTTGCTATTTTCATTTTCATTCTTATTCTTATTCTTATTCTTATTCTCCTTTGTGAACCAAACGCCCCTTTACTAGTGTTGTTTCTCATAAAGAGTAACTCTATCTTGAGGTTGGTTTAAGATAGTTACTAGTGTTGTTTCGCCGAAAGAGTACCTCCTATGGTTTGAGAACCTTTGTTTATTAAATTACAGTTCTAATAATAATAATTTCATTTCCAAAACAAAAAGAGATGAAATTATGATAGGAACTGCGTACAGGTAACACATACAATACGGGTCAAAATTGACGAACATGACCAATGGACAGTGTAGGTCATTGACGGAGGGTACCTTTTACCATAGTAAAGACCAAATTTACCCTAAAAAAAAATTATTGCCCAAAGTTTTGGTAAAATCTGTCAAGTGCAATATTTCCTGACAAAAAATAAAACGAAGAAGATTAATATGAAAAGAAAAAAGTCCAAATATCTCTGAGCTCCTTGTTTTTTGAAGCCCACGTGGCATTGACTAGCTGACTCACACCAAACCAATGAAACCCAGGACAATACACAATTATTCACCCTCTTCTCCGCTTCAGTCCATTCCACCCACGCGCAAATAATCTGACGAAGCGACTCCACTGCATTGATCTGGTGAGATAATAATTCTCAGAAGTTTCATAAAATCACGAAAATGTCCAGCGATAGCGAAGACGAAGACGAGCTCCTTCAGATGGCGTTGAAGGAACAAGCTCAACGTGATCTGAATTACCAGCGGCCTCCATCATCCGGCCAACGCAAACCGGTGGAAAATTTCGTGCAATCGCCGAAACCAATGCTGCAGAAGTCGGCAGCGAATCAACAACTGCAAAAACAGGAGAACAGGAGAGTGGTAGAGGAGGATGGCGATTTGGAGGTGGAAATGCTAAGCATATCGAGTGGAGACGAAGAGGTGGGTGAGGATCGAGATGGTGCGAGAGGAAGAGGTGGACGTGGCGGTGGCGGAGGCCGTGCCACTGCCGATTACGATCGAAGTTGGGACGGAGAAGAGCCTGCTTACTGGAAACACGTCAATGAGGCAGAGGTGATGTGAAATTTCATCAATTTCTAGTGTTCTTGTTCACTAGGACTATAAAAGATGTCATTTTGGTTGACTGATGGCGCATGATTGTGGTTGTGAGAGTGGATATTCTAATTTCTAGCATGTTTTGATAATTAAGATGGGCAGATATACTACAAACTCAATATATAGGCTGAAGATCTGGGGTTATTTAGTTGCAATGCCAAATAAATGTAACTACTTCATCTGACCTTTTTAAGGCGTCGGAACTCGAATAATTGGTGGTGCAAGAAGTCAACTATGACCAGACATGGCTATTTGCGATTTATGTTTGTTTCTACTCCTTTGGATTAATCGCATAGAATCTATAAGTTGTGAGGGTTTGTTCATGACTTAATGTGGCTCATATGAGGGATAGAAATCACTGAGATTTGTAAACCATTTTGATGAAATCAGTCTTGAATTGTGTAGGTGGTTATGGTTTGTTGCAGATGCTAGTGTTGTTCCGGTTGAAGTATTTTCTAGAAACCCATTTATTTATCATTCCTATATGGTATTTTGCGGTGGGGTGCATGGATTTACCTTGAAGCATTGGATTAAGGTGGTGCTTGACCATGCACACTTATTGGAATGAATTGAAGCATTGTGGAATTTTCTTATAGAATTCTTGTGTTCCATTTTATATTTGTAGGGCTGTTCTTACTTTCAAGGATTAATTGTAATTTTTGTGGACAAAATCACCATGTCAAAAGGAGTTTGACAATTTATAAATATATTGAATAGAACTTTGATGTCAAATAAAATATGTTTGGTGAAGTTGCTAACTATTGTCAACTACAATTTATAAATATATTGAATAGGAATGTGACATCAAATATACTACAATTTCTGAAAGGAGGGGAACAATATCTATTATAATAAACATTCATTACCTGGATGGCATATGGTCAGCGTATTTAGTAAATGTGCTTACATGAAAGGTAAAATATTCATTTGAATTTTATTTTCACCGAATGGAACTAATAAAAAAGAAATAAACTATAGCTTCCGTTTAACCTTGCTTCACTTTTAACCAGTTATTAATTTCTTTTAAAGGAGGATAAGATGTTGGATTGCACTAATCTATTAGGCGTTTTGCAATTTGAATTTGCCTAATTATGTGCTTTAATAGCTTACTCGTAGGGTTCGTGAAATGCGAGAGAAGAGGACAGCACCGGTGGCTCAAAAGTATGAAACAAGACCATCGACATTGGGCCAGAGAGTTCTTAATAATTTGCAATCATTCCCTCGTGGCAGGGAATGCATAGATCCATTAGGTTTGGGGTGAGTTTCTCTTTGGGATATTTTCTATTGAACTGTTAACTCAATATCCCTTATGGATAAATAACTTTTAAACCATGTAGTTGCCTTGTTTTGCGATGTTATTGAGCTTTTTAATAATTTCTTTTTTTTTGCTAACTTATTTATTTCTAATGAAAATTATTCCATTCGATTGCATTAAACTTGTTTTGTTTAACCATAAAGTTTTTCTTGTTTGCTACATATTGTTCAAGTTTCAACTTGGTATGTATTCTGATAACTCAAGGATTTGCTCTATTGATAGGATTATAGATAATAGAACATTAAGATTGATCACTGTGTCATCAGAAAGTTCACCAAGTAAATCTGACAAAGATCATCTCGATGGCAACCTTCATGGTATCTCTTTCCATCTCAGTGTTTTTTCTTGTTTTAGTTACTTTCAAAATGTTATTGGATGTAATAGCCACATGATATGAAAGAACAATGCTGCCTATATGTGCTTCTAGTAGAGAGTGATACCATTTCCTCTGAGCTAGTTTTTAACGCCAGTTAGTTACTAGAATAGTTGTTTCCCTTTCCACTTTCCACATTGTGTGTGTATATACATAACTATGTGAATATGTACTTGGTTCTGCTGGAGGTCTTCAATATCACTTGAATTTATTATATTTCTTTTGTTAATATATAGAAATACTTGGTGTTACAAAAGTTAGAAACCTCTTTTGGTTTTTAAGGGGGCTTCATTTTATCTATTGCACAAAATAGATATATTATATGCATCTTGTAGCATGACTTAACAAAATTTCTTAAAATGTGGCACTCAAACAATTTCATTTTTCATGTTACGATTGTTCATTAGCAATGATCGAATTTAAGGTTTTATTGTAGGGGTAATAAAGAAATGGATCTACTTTGTGAATTGCGAAGACTAGGATCTTTGGTGCTAACTTTTTATTATAGGGGACTGTTGTTGAAAATGGTCATATAAAAGAGGTGTGATAAATAAAAAATAAAAAGAAAGATAAAAGTAAGTAAATAAATGAACAATTAATAAAGAAAAAAATAAGTAAATTAAATGAACAAGTAATTGAAAAAGAAAAAGTACAATACAAATTGTTGGGAAATAACTATATTATATGTTAGGAAATATCTATATTAGGGCGAGTATGATCTCCTCTTTATTGTGTGATTTTCTCTTTATTCCTAATATCTTTTCCTTATGTAATTAGTTCTATATAAAGGCTACAAGGGTTTTGAGTTAGTATCAAACCCTCAGTTAACTATTCTCTAAATTTCACATGGTATCAGAGCCTAGTTAGTTTCCAAACCTCAAAACCTTGCTTACCGTAAAACCCTAACACGTTCTAACCTATCCAAAACACTTACCTCCATTTAAAACCAAAAGCCAAATCCACATAAGCAACTAGGAGGTGCTGGCAACCACTAAGGTACTGGCAATATCGTCGGAAAATCACCAATGTGCTGGTGCGTGGGCATCATGCGCCCTCGTTAGACCGCCGACGACAACAATTTGATGGCTCAGCTCACCTCTTTGTCTTGAATGGAGTTTTGGTCTTGTTTTATGTCAAAACTAACCAGAACATGGGTATTTTGATACTAGTAATGTCTTTTATACATTTTGGAACATCGTCAGCAGTGTCAGTAGTGTCCGTTTAGCCAAGAATGTCAGATTCCAATAGTAAATCATTGACTAAGTGTTCCAATAATGGGTTCCTAACCTTGCGAATCACCAAGCACGAAATAATAATAACTATTACCTTGCGAATCACCAAGCACTAAATAATAATAACTATTCTTTTTGGTCTAAGAATGTAGAATAGTTTTTAGAGGTTAGAGAAAGTTGTCCCATCTTATATCTGATCCCCTAACTGATCAGAAAATACGAAAAAATTGGCAAGGTGATGATGCACATTTACTACATATTCTTTTCGATTCTGTGGAACCTGAAATCTCAATCCTATTCTGTCTTGTTAGCACTTGTACGCAAGCTTGGGACTATGCTAAGTGTTAAAAAGGTTTTCTTTCAGCACCGAACTTATTTGCTAGACGCGCCTACTCCTTTGCACGACAATCTCACTTTGCTCCGTCAAAGTAAGATTCAGCCTTCCTACGTGATCTTCGACTAGCCTACTTGTTCTCGAACGCCTCACGACCCTCGCATATTTAACTGTCATACCCGCAAGAAAATTACGGAAGCACTAGAATAGTAAAGGCAACAACAAGAACAAGAAAGGGATATAGCTAAAAGCCAACCTTCATTACTTTCTTAAAGTATACTAAGGAATAGTCTCTCAATTTCTGTGTCTCACAACATTCTCCTCTTGATTATGAGAGCAAGGCTCAAATAAGCTATTTGTAGACATCTTTAGATGACTAAGTTAGAATCCTAATTGAATCCTATTTATAGGCATCTCTAGTGGTTTCCCATGTAATTTCCAGCAGGTCTCATGGGTGTGGTAGGGCTTATTACAGTGGTCACGCCACTGCTTGTTCTTGGTTTTTTGCTCTCGAGTTTGGTAAGTAGACTCCTTTCGAGAGCTTACAACTAAAGCTGAGCCTTGAGAGGTTTGTTCTAAAGTGTGTGAGATAAGTATGACCTTTTTCCTATTCTCTTCCCTACGAACCTCAGCAAACGTTTCTCGGATTGATGGCAATGGTTTTAAACCGAGTAACCTTCCTCGTGCTTCATCAAGTTCGACATTAAGTCCCTGCAAGAAATCAAAAACTCTCTCCTTTTCCACTAAATTTTCATACTTCTCGGCATCAGCACGACATTCCCAATTTATTGCATAAAATAGACCCATCAACCATAATTCAGTAAGTTATAATACTCGGTAACATACATATTACCTTGGTGAGTATTTCTGATTTTTGATTTGATTTCAAAGCATTGAGAAGTGTTTTCCAAATCAGAACATATTTCTTGCACAGCCTCCCAGATTTCTCTTGCAGTTTTGCAGAATAGGTAGGTTCTTCCTGTTTTTGGCTTCATTGAATTTATAAGCCAAGCCATGATAATAGAATTCTCAGCTTCCCAAGCATCGTAAGTGATTGCTGTTTTGTGTGGTTGAGGAATTGCCCTTGTTAGATATCTAGCCTTGCCTTTTCCTTTGATTACGAGCATGACTGATTGGGACCATTCTCGAAAATTTGTTCCATTTAATTTATGTTGCGTGATTTGCAACGAAGGATTATCAATAGGAGGAGATGGAGTTTGGGCTGAAGGTATTACATAACTAGGTGTTTGGCATGAGGTTTGGGACTCATCAAAGGAACCGAAGGTTGGTTGAACTCCAGCCATGATGTGGCTGGAAAAAAATTAGGCTACCAGAATCGGTAGCTCTGATACCATGAAACAAGAGGGTATAGAAAATATCAGAAAAGACCCATTTTATTTCTCTAATTATAGGTGATTTATACACGAGTGTAACCTATTCTAATTCTACTAAACTACTAGATTTTTTGTATATACCAACTTATCCATTCTATAATATATCTTATCTTATTTACTAGAAGATATACTTATCTCCTAGAAGATAATCTCCTAAGCTAACTAATCTTATCTAAAATAATTATCCAACACTAAGTAACTTTGGAACTCTCGCATGTTCCCGTCATGCGTGTGATCGAGCTAACCTTTCATTCGAAGTTTGTCTCAAGTCTTCTTTTGGTCTCGCATACGAATCTTGCATCTCGTCGAAGATTTCCACCAATGCGCACTAACGCTTGACATTGCCCCTTCTCGTCCTTGCCTCCTCGCAAGTCTTTGCCTTGTTTCGTTGTTTCGCATGTCGAATACTGGTCAAGACTTGCCAATGCTCGCACGATTTTGCTATAACAACTTAGGAGTCTAACAAACCACCCCCACTAGAAGAAATCGACGCTCTCGTTGAAATAATCTATGGACACTCCTCCAAGTGTGGTTTCCTCGAATACTTCTTAGCTATTGACACATCTCCCATGTACCATGTTCCCTCTTCATCGAGCTTCTCCTTGCTTTTGTTCGGACGCTCCTTCACAAGGCCCATTGCGCCTAGCATAGCAAAACTGTTGAGGTAGACTTCTTATGTCGAGTCCTCCTCTCCCTCTACTTGATCTTTAGCAACCATGGAATTTACTTGCTCCTCACCCGCCTTCTGTCTTGAGCATTGTCGAGCAAAATGAGGCCCTTCACAAATTAAACAAGCGATATCTCTTTTTAATTGTTTCTTACCTTGAGAAGATTCACCTAACTTCTCCTTGCCTTTCTCCGAGTCATTCCATGTCCTACAATTCTTCTTGCCCTCATAGCTAGTTCGAATTGATGGTGGCATTTGGGGATCTACCAAGGCATCTGCGCCGCTATTGTGCTTGGAAGGTCCTTCATGTTCTGCCTCCTAAGCTTCATTTGTGTCTAACCTTGCAAGCCACTTATGAAGTTGAATAACTTGTCCTCTTCCGACAGATTCTGCACGTCAACATCAAAGATCCCGCACCGAGTCGTCTTGCTTCAACCTCTTTAAAGCTTCTCTCGCTAGCCATGAAGTGTTGTTGGGGAGGAACTGATCTGTTAGCTCCATCTTCTCCCAAGTGTCGATGGGAGTTCTACTTGCACTAATGTCGTTGAAGGTTCTCGTTTTCCACCACAGCTTTGCATACTCCACCAGGTACATTGCCGTGATCGACACCTTCTCCGAGTTGGAAACCTTTGCTGCCGCAAAGTGTTGTTCCATATCTCACAAGAAATTTTTGAGCTCCTTGGCACTTTGCTTGCTGTCGAAAACTTGCGGCTCTCGCACCTCCACCAAAATTCTTTCAACACGCCCAACATCCTGAGTTACAACGGCACGCCTTAGGATCGTGATCTCGAATCTAGAATCCTCCTGTGCCTTCATCAGCTCCATTATTTGGTGCTGCAACTGTTGGATTCGCGCTTCCAACATCTCGAATGGAGTGTTGTAAGATGTGACCTCTTTCTCTCCTTGAGGAAGAGGCCCAATGAGTGCTTCCACTCGGTTGACACGTTCCGTCAAATTGTTGCCTCTTGCCATCTAGAAATTTGTTTCTAATACCAGCTATTACAAAGGTTTTTCTTTGGCATAGAACTTATCTGCAAGACACGCCTACTTCTTTGCACGACAATCTCACTTCGCTCCGTCAAAGCAAGATTTAGCCTTCCTACGTGATCTTCGACCAACCTACTTGTTCTCTTACGCCTCACGACCCTCGCAATGTTTAACTCTCACAATCGCAAGAAAATTATGGAAGCACTAGAATAGTAAAGGCAAAACAAGAATAAGAAAGAGATACAGCTAAAAGCTAACCTTCATTACTTCCCTCAAAGTATACAAAGGAATACTCTCTCAATCTCTCTGTCTCACAACACTCTCCTCTTGATTATGAGAGCAAGACTCAAGTGAGCTATTTATAGGCATTTCTAGATGACTAAGTTATAATCCTGATAGAATTCTACTAGCTAAGATCCTAATCTTATCATATCTTATCTTTATCAGATTATATCAAACTAATTAATAGATGACATCTTCATCTAATTAGGAATCTATCCAATAGAATTAAGTTACATCACATTAACAAGATAAAAGATTACCCTATTTAGGAATGATTATCCATATCTACGAAGATCTCTATCTTCAGATGATCCTTCCACATGATCTTTATTTCTTAAAGTTGCTGTATATCCATTGCGATCTTATCTGCTACATCATCCAATATCCCCTGATCTCTATTTGTTGATGATGAGTCATCCAAGCCAATAGCACACTGGTTTGATCCAATGCTTACATATGCAAACTCTATTAGCCATGATCCGTTGATTTGAGCACACACTAAAGGTGTGCTTGGTTAATGGGTATAGGAAGGCAAGTAAAACCACATGCTTGTTAAGGAACTATGATTGAATGAACAGTGATTTCATTCTTACTTTTTAGGTATTGGTTCATATCCCTCATAATAGAGAGGAATGGAAATCATTACTTGATACATTTATAGTTTAAGAAATTAAATAATTAATTCCTTCCCAAACTCATTAACTAAAATATAATTAATTAATTATAATTCATTAATTTAACTAATTACAATTAATTATATTATTTTAATTAATTAATTAAATAAATAAAAAATTATAATTAATTAATTATATTATAATTAATCAATTACAATATAATTAATTAAAATATTTTAATTAATTAATTACAATTTTATTATTATTAATTAAACTATAAGTAGTTAATTAAAATATAATTATTGATTAATTAAAATATTTTAATTAATTAATCTATTAAAATGTAATTAATTAATTATTGTTATTAATTAATTAATTGCATTATAATTAATTAAAAAATAAATTTTACAAATCAACCACTATCAATAGTAATGGTAATCATTCTTTCTTTTTAACCAATCATCATAATTATAATGATAATATCTATTCCCATTCGTTACTATATTCATTCTCATTTCTATTACAATTCTGCCATGCGAACCAATCGCCCCCTAAGTCTTTAGTCTATCAAGAACTTTGCATTAGCCAATTCAGCTTGTGCACGGACCGAAACTCTCCCAAAACTTGCACCATGCTTGATCTACTTGCTAAGTAACCTTGGAACTCTCGCATATTTCCGTCATGCGTGTGTTCTAGCTAACCTTCCATTCGAAGTCTGTCTGAAGCCTTCTTTTGGTCTCGCATCCGAATCTTGCATCTCGTCGAAAATTGTCACCAATGTATGCCAACACATGACATTGCCCTTTCTCGTCCTTACCACCTCGCAAGTCTTTGCCTTGTTTCGTTGTTTCGCATGTCAAACACTGGTCAAGGTTTGCCAATGCTCGCATGATTTCGCTATCACGACTTAGGGTCTAACACTAAGCTTCTTTACTCCAGTAATATACTTCACATGTATGATATTTCTGTTGAGTTATTTCAGTCCAAACAGGAGGGAAGTTTGGTTGAATACTTTGGGAAAGTGAAATGTGCATTTGAGGAATTGAATTCTCTACTACCGATCATATATGATATTAAGGAGATGCAGAGTCAAAGAGAGCATTTGGTGACTATGGTGTTTTTGGCTGGATTAAAACCCTAGTTTGAGCCTGTGCGAGCACAAATCTTGGGAGGAGTAAAGTTTCCATTCTTAGTTGAATTATATTCTAGACTCTCTCGCTCTATGATTAAGGCGGATCCACCAGAGAATAACTTTGATAGGTTAGCACTTGCAGCACAATCTAGTTCACAAGTCAGATGAAGTCATAGGGGCAACCAAGGAGGATATTGTGGTCGTGGTAGAGGCTCACGACTCCATTGCACACACTGTGATAAAGGAGAACATAATGAAAAGTCTTGTTGGGATAAATATCCCCATTTGCGAGCTGCTTATATTGCATCTCTTGAAGAACATTCTTCGGCTATAGCTTCACAATCATTTGTTAATTTATTTCAGGATGAGTGTACTAAATATTGTAGTATCAGTCAACTCAACAGACATGGTCTTCTTCTATGGCATTTGTGGCTCATCAAAATAACTCAAGCCCCTGTTATTCATTTATACCTAGAAAACATTCATGGGAAATAGATTCTGGTGCCACTAATCATATTTCAGGTAAAATAATCAACTTTAACCATATCATTCCTTTACTTGCCTCTTATAATGATAAACTTACTATTGCTAATGGATCTACCGCCACCATTAAGGTGTCAAACCCTCTCATCTTTATTCTTCTCTCACATTATCCTCTACATTATTTGTACCGAACTTTCCTTTCAATCTTATGTCTGTGAGCAAATTGATTAAACAACTAAATTGTTTTATGTTTCTACGCTAAGGTTTGAAGACCAGGATGATGATTGGAGAAGGGCGTGAATCTAATGGAATGTACTATTTTGGCAAGTTGCAATCATCCATTGCATGCCCATTATCAGTCTATTTTATTGATATCCATAGTCGATTTGGTCATCCATCATTGGAAAATCTCAAGAAAGTAGTGCCGGGGTGAGATTCTATTTCTAGTTTAAATTGTGAGTCGTGTCAGCTAGGAAAACATCATCGTACTTCATTTTTCCCTGGAGTCAATGAAAGAGTTGAAAAACCTTTTATGTTAATCCATACAGATATTTGGGTATCGAGTCATGTCAAGTCTAAGCTGGGATTTTAGTATTTTGTAACTTTTGTTAAGGAGAGAAATAACTTGGTTATATCTAATGGGAGATCGTTCATAACTATTCTCTTTATTTTCTTTCTTTCTGTGGTGAAATTCAAAATTAGTTTAATACTCGAATCAATATTCTTCGTAATGATAATGCTAAAGAATATTTTTCTAGCTCATTTTTTGGCTAGTTGAAACAATAAGGTATTCAACATCAATCTTCCTACCCACACATTCCTCAACAAAATAGGGTAGTTGAGCAAAAAATCCAACATATTGTTGAAACAACTCGTACCTATTTAATCCACATTAACGTATCCATAAGTTTTTGGGGAGGTGCTGTACTTACTGCATGTTTTCTTATCAATCGAATGCCATCTTTTGTGTTAACATGTAAAATGCCATTCTCAATTCTCTTTCCCTATTAATACCCTTTTTTCATTAATCCTTGAATATTTAGATGTATTTGTTTTGCTCATCAACTTCAGCCTAACACAAATAAATTAGATCTAAAAGCTATAAAGTGCATTTTTCTCTGGTACTCTTGTTTGCAAAAAGGGTATAAATGTTTTAGCCACTTGTTGAATCATTGTTTTGTCCGCTGACGTTACATTCTTTGAAGAGACACCGTACTCTTCTGATGCTCAGTTTGTCTCTATTGACACTGATGAATGTCTACCAATTCCTTTTGTTCCTTCCCAAACAAATCCCAATTATGTTGCTCCTAACACTAATCCTACTCCTTTGGAATGTCTATCTCGTTTTGATTTGCAGGTTTATACTCTACGCACTCATCATGAAGTACGACCATACGATTCACGCTCATCACCATTGTCTTCTCCGTCTTCAACTCCATCATACGATGATCCTGATTGGCCTATTGCTCTCCGTAAAGGAAAAAGGTCTAGTGTGTTGGCATAACAAATCTTTGTATGGACTGAAAAAGCACCAAGAGTTTGTTTTGGGCACTTTAGCAGGCTATGGAGTTTGGTCTGCATCGATATGGTGTGGATTACTCTTATGTTTTATAGTCACTCCGAGGTTGGTAAAATTCTTTGATCGTTTATGTTGATGATACTATTATTATTGGAGATGATAACGTACGAATCCAGTCTTTAAAGTCATTCTTATAGACTAAATTTCAAACAAATGATCTCGGTTTACTAAAATATTTTTTGGGTATTGAGATAGCAAGGTCAAAGATGGGGATTAGTCTATCTCAAAGAAAGTGCGTCCTCGATCTTCTAAATGAAACGGGTTATTAGGAACAAAGTTAGTTGATAGCCCTATGGAACCAAATATAAAACTTAATGCTGATAAAGGAGAGTAGTTGGAAGATCGAAGTAAGTATCGAAGACTTGTTGGTATATTGAATTATTTGAGTGTCACTCGTCTAGATATTTGATTTACTACAAGTATAGTGAGCAGTTTATGGGATCTCCACGAACTAGTCATTGGGATGCAGTTATTAGAATTTTGAGATATTTGAAAAGGCTATCCAGGGCAAGGTCTTCTTTACCAACATCATGGACACATTTAGATTCAAGGGTATACAGATGCTGTTTGGGTAGGCTTTTATGACCGAAGGCCTACTTCAGGCTATTGTGTATTTTTGGGTGGAAACATAGTGTCATGGAAAAGTAAAAAGTAGTCAGTTTGTTGCATGTTCTAGTGCTGAGTCTGAGTACATGGCCATGTTGTATACTATATGTGAGTTGATTTGGTTAAAACATCTTCCTAGGAAACTTGGTTTTGAGTGCTCCACTCCAATGAAGTTTGTGTGTTATAATCAAGCAACCATTCATATTGCCTCGAATCCATTCTTTGATGAGAGAACCAAACATATTCAGGTGGACTGTCACTTTGTTTATGGAAAGCTTCAACTTGTTGATTTATTCAACAAGCCATTAGGAGGGTCTTAGTTGAAACCTACATGTAACAAGCTCGGAGCTTATGATATGTAGCTCTTGCTTGAGAGGGAGTGGTAGAAAATATCTATATTAGATGTTAGGAAATATCTATATTAGGGAGGGTATGATCTCCTCTTTATTGTGTGATTTCCTCTTTATTCCTAAGATCTTTTCCTTATGTAATTAGTTTTGTATAAAGGCTACAAGGTTCTTGAGTTGTTATCAAGCCCTAAGTTAACTATTCTCTGAATTTCACATAAATAAATAAAATAACTAAAGGAATAAGTGTTTCAAACAAAAGTGTTTAGGCTAATTAAAAGTCACAAAAAATGAAGAAAATGTTCAAAACGCATATGAAAAAGGAAAGACGTCTCTATTTAGAGTACACTACTTGGATCTTAGTTCGCCAAAATTTTTGTTTAGGAGCAAGTTCTTGGTAAGCTTTAGTAGGGTCATACTGTTCATAATCATTTTTTCCCTAATTCTTCTAGTGTTTCTTTTCTTCTCTTCTAGTCTTTCTTTTCTTCTCTTATAGTCTGTAAGTTTGATCTTGTATTTTCTCATTGGGACGTCATGTGCATCCTCTTAACATGTCTGAACTACCTAAGTCTTGTTTCTTTCATTTTACTATCAATTTTAGTCACCCCTAACTTGTCTTTTACCACATCATTCCTAACCTTATCTCTTCTTATAAAGTTGCAAATCCAACGGAGCATTCTCATTTCCTGCACTATTAACTTATGATTATGCATCTATTTTATGGGTCAATACTTGCCATGGAGCATGGCTGGCGTTACAACGGTTTTCCTTTAAGCACGAATTTGTCCCACAAGATGTGCCAACCCCTTTGCACAATAATCTCACTTAGCTTCGTTAAAGCAAGATTCAGCCTTGTCTCGTGATTGTCGACCAACCTACTTGTTATCGAATGCCTCACGACCCTTGTAGTGTTTCACTCTCATGTCCTTGCAAGAAAACTACGAAAGAACAAAATATTTATGGAAACAATAAGAACATGAGAAAAGGATACGACAAATGCCAACCTTTAGTACTTCCCTCAAAATGCTCTCCCAATCTCTAAGTGTCTACCACACTCACTTCTTGAGAAGAACAAAGCTCAAATGAATTATTTATAGGCACCTTTAGATGACTTAAGTTAGAATACTAATAGAATTCTAGTAGCTAAGATCAGAATCTTACCCTATCTTATCTTTATTAGATTACATCACACTAACCAATAGAATGACATGCCTATCTAATTAGGACTCTATCTAATAAGATTAAGCTACGTTACAATAACAAGATAAAAGATTACACATGATCTAGCCTTATCCACAAAGATGCCCACTATCTTCAAAAGATCCTCTCGAGTGATCTTTATCCTTTAAAGCTGATGTTTATCTACTGTGATCTTATCTACCACATCATTCAAGATCTCATCTTTATTCGTTGATGATTAGTCATCCAAGCCAATAGCACACTGGTTTGGCCAATGCTTTCTCATGCTATTTCTATTAGCCATGGTCCGTCCATTTGAGCACACACTAAGTCCTTATTCCTTCAAGAACTCAGTCTTAGCCAAGTTAGCTCGTATAAGGTCCGAAACTCACCTAAAACTCGCATCATGCTTGATCTACTTGCTAAGTCACTTTGAAACTCTCGCATACTCCCTTCATGCGTGTAATCTAGCTAACCTTCTACACGATGTCCATCTCAAGTCTTCTTTTGATCTCACATCCGAATCTTGCATCTCGTCGAAAATTTTCGCTAATGTGTACCAATGCATGCCAACGCTTGACATTGCCCTTTTTAGTCCTTGCCTCCTCGCAATTCTTTGCCTTCTTCAGTTGTTCTGCGTGTCGAACATTAGTCAAGGCTCACTAATGCCCGCATGATTCCGCTATCTCGGACTTAGGAATCTAACAGTTGGCCTAATTTTTAAGCAGTGGAATTTACCTGTTAGCTTTAGTGACATCTTCTTGTCACATTTTTAATCCCGCTACAAAATCCTAGTTGTAAAACGTATGAATACTTTATATCAGACTATGACAGGTAGTACAAAATGTTCCATAAAAGTCATAGGATGAATTATTTTTGATTGAGAGCTAGCTAAATTTTAAGCAAGGAGTTAGCTGAGCACAAAACAAATTGAGATAATTGAAAAGGAAAAGAAAGAAAAGCAAGACAAGCATAGCTAGGAAACAAAGTACTTAAAAAAATGTTCACGAATTAAATACTAAAATTGAAAGCTCTATAGACAGGACTTAATGTTGGCTTCCATGTTCATGGGTGATAGAAGTCTAGTGGGAAGAAAGGTGTATGACAGATTTTAAAATTTCATATAAATTTTTAAGTAATCATCAAATCCAAAAGCTTAAGTTATTATGTGAGGTTTAAGAATTATTTGATATTACTTTGAGATGCTCCCTCACTTAAAATGTATATAAAACACTTAGTTATCCACTAGAAATGAGGGCTATATGACTTGAACTTCATAATTCCTAAATGTAGAGGCTCTAATACCATGTTATAGATTGTTGATCTAGGGACGTGATTGTATCGAACATTATTCTATTGGAATTATTTCATTCTAGGGACGTGATTGTATCGAACATTATTCTATTGGAATTATTTCATTCTTATATTTTTTTTTAAGAAGTTCCTTTCTCTTTTTAAAGAAACTAGATTTTCTAGAAAAATTATAGTTGAATGTTGTTAATGTACAATATTGGAAAACCAATTGGCAAGTCTTTTGGCAAACAACATTTCTAAGTACAGACTACATGCATGTCTTTATTAGGGATATGCACTAAAATTGGCTATAATGGATTTATTTATTTCCAATTGGCGCTATAAAAAACATGGCCTTTAAGGCAGATCTGATGTAGCCATCTATAGTTTATAATGTGGTAGAAGTATGCTATTGTAGCCAAGCGAACAACTTTATAAAATATTTGCAAAAATTTGGGGCTTGTCCAGTTAACAATGAAAGTTTATATAGAAAATTTTTATGATATTGTTGTTTTTGTTATTATTGTTGTTTTTGTCTTATTACAAACATGCTTCCAAGACTCTGATCATAATGCTTAAAAAGCCAACTATTGCTATTTAATCTAAAGATTCTTCTTTGATAATGTTTAAGGGATGTTGATTATTTGAGACCTATATATATTTGAAATTTAATAATAATGCTTAAAAGCCAACTATTGCCATTTAATCTAAAGATTCTTCTTTGATAATGTTTAAGGGTTGTTGATTATTTGAGACCTATATATATTTGAAATTTAATAATCTTATTTTGAGTCTTATGTCAACTTCATGTCTAATTTTTCATAGGGTTAATCCTTGATCAACCAAAATATATTATTTATCTCATTTTACACATTTATTATTGTGTAACTTTCTTGGCTTTATTATTGATGAACATTATAGTGACTCTCCTTTTTATGTGTTCACAGAAAAGTTGTTATATTTCTCCGAAAAGTTTGACTCAAAGCTATTTTTATCTCGAATACATCAAGACAAAAGTTCAGCAGACTTGGAAGCTGGTGCTCTTGCTTTGAAAACTGATCTAAAGGGACGAAATCAAGAAAGAAAACAATTAGTCAAAGACAATTTTGATTGCTTTGTCTCTTGTAAAACTACAATTGATGGTATATGAACATTAGCTTCACATCGATGCTAATTTTAAACATATCGATGGCTAATCCATCTTTGGTCATTTTTTCAAACCTTTTTTTCTCGCAATTGGCCACTCTTTTACATATTCTTGATTCTAAAGTGATCTGTTTGCAGATATTGAATCAAAATTGAAATGGATTGAAGAAGACCCTGAAGGATTTGGGTCTTCTCACCTGTATAATTGCATGCAAGGAGTTACATCATTGGCAAATCGTGCTCTTGAACCTCTATTTGAGAGACAGGTTCTTTTGGTTTAATGTTTTGGGATTTTCATGGGACTTCATACATTTTTAATGCGACATGGAAGACTTGATTTGTTTCTATTGTAAACAACAGGCTCAAGCTGAAAAAATAAGATCTGTTCAAGGTATGTTTCAAAGATTCCGAACATTGTTTAATTTGCCTAGTACAATTCGTGGGAGCATTAGCAAGGGTGAATATGGCTTTGCTCTTAGGGAATACAAAAAGGCCAAGTCAATTGCTCTGCCTTCTCATGTAAGCAAGGATCAAACTTTTACTTCAATTTCATGCAATCTGATTGAAACTCATTTTGTACAGCCAAAAATTATTGGCATCAAACAAGTGTTGTTAACTGTTCCACTTTACACATGAACTTGTTTATTTTCTATAATTTAGGCTTAGTAGGAAGGCCTGGGTTTCCACTTAAATCCATTCACATTATGATGTCATGATACACCATACATTTATCTTCACAAAACATTGTGCATTTCATATTTACATGTGAAATTTTGATTATGGATATATTATTCTTGTGCTTAATATATTTGCTATATTCTTCTGGAGATTGACTGTTGCAGTTTTTTTCATGTGATGGCTACTTGCAGCCTTTCACTTTATTTCTTCCATCTAACTAGTAGCTAAAGCTCATAGACACTAGGAAATATGGGCTTTTGATTGTTGCTGGGCTGCTAAAAATTCAGATTTTAGGTTTGGATTTCAGATTGGGATGTTGGAATTTTAGATTTGGGTACAACTGGATTTTTAGGATTTGATTGTTGAAAATTTAGGCTAGAATTTTATGGTTTGATATGGCTATAATTTTAGGTTTGATATTTCTAAAATTCAGAATTTTGGTCATTGGAAATTCAACTTAAAATTGTTGGAATTTAGTAAGGTAAACAAGTAATGGAGGTAGGAAACTAGGAATCACTTCTAGGGTCTAAAAATCACTCTTTAGACAAAAGCATCATACCTTCTAATTGAAAACTTAAGTTTATAAAAAAATACGGGATATTTATTATTAGTATCCCATATTTTTTATACATATATTTATAAAAAAGTTCTTAGGATCCTTATTTTAGTAGGAAAGGGGTTTCTAACTTAAATATCCAAAACAAAATTGAATTACATTTTAATAAAAATTCTATAAGTCTTAAATAACTACGATAACATATGTACAACTATAATAACATATATAACTTACTACTATTTTCTATGTAATAGGGAATCTTAGCATCATCATCATCATCAACACCCAGTTGAAATCTCACTGAGTCGTGAAGTCTGGGTTAATAAGGAATCTTAGCATAAACTAAATTTTAGTATTTGTTGTCTTTGCTGTTATCTCAACTCTTACTCTTCATCTTACTATATTAAAGCTTGTGGTTGACTAATTTACTCTCTTTTATTTCTTTCATAAATTCTCTTGTTTGCATCAGTTCTCTTAGCTTGTTTGAAGTCATCCTTGATTTAGAATTTGATGAATAGAAACCATATAAGTATGGATTCAACTTAAATCCAAGTGTTAGTAGACTTTGATCTTTCTTTCCAATTGACAATAAATTGTTGATACCCACCAACACAAAAATAGAATCATAACCTCTCGATTTAGGGACTTCCAATACAAAATTCATACTTATGTCTTGCCACGGTTCACGAGGCATGGGTGGTGATAGGTATAGTCTAGAATTTTGTTTCTTTTCTTTAGCTAATTGAGTTCGACATTGCCATATGGCCTTAGACACATCTTGCTTTAAAGAGGGTCAATAAAAGCAATCTTCAATCATTACTATGGTTTTATCTCTTCCAAAGTAAACTATTACCCCTCCTCCATGTGGTTCCCAAACCACATACTCCCTTATAGAAGTATTGGGTAGGCAAAGCTGATTTCCTTTGAAAAGTCATCGTGGACCACAAAAGGAAGTGGTCCTTTTGTCCAACTTCAATTTTTGAATAAATTATCTGAAAATCTTGATCTGAAACACATTCTCTTTTAAGTTTTTCAAATGACAAAAGGGTCATTTTTGACCCTAACATTTTGCATCCTCTGACGAATTTATCCTTAACGTTTTAGAGAGTACAAATTAAGCCCTAACATTTGTAAAACGTTTAAATATAACCCTAAAATAACGGGAAAACTGGCGTCTATGTGACACTTAACAGTTTTCTGCCAGGCTAAGGACCTGAAACATATTTATAATATTTTGATGTCTACTGGGCCCCACAATGACATGTGGATCTGACGTGGCATTGCAGGACCCATATACTTGTTTTAATTTAATCCTATACATATAATTTTAATGGCTAGAAAATTCCCTTCTCACCACTGACCTTTCTCTTTTCGTTGGATACCTTGAAATCTTCTCTCTTTCCCTATTGTAAAGATGCTTTCTTGGTGCTTTTAAGGATGATTTGATGAGGCTCTTCTTGCTCATTGCCTCATCTTCTCTTGTCTCCATCACAGTGGAGGTGGTTGTCGTAACTATTGTTGCTGTCAAAATAGTATCAGTAACATTGCTGCATATCTCGGAGGCCTGAGAGATTTATGGAGTTTCTCTGTTACTTGTAACTCTTCTTTACGTTCTTGGTTCATAAACAGTTTTGAGCAACACTCTATCTATTACTTCCTCTGAGTTGTAAGTAATAAAACCAAAACCGCTTGCCCTTTGCGTGTAGTGGTCATACATGACCACAACATTTGTAATTATGCCAAACCGATCAAAGTATTTCTTAAAATTACTCTTTGTGACTGTGGATGCTAAACCTCCTACAAATATCTTCTTTGTGCGTGCATGACCAGGTAATCCTCAGATGCTGTTATTGTTTTTGTGCAGAATGTTTTGATCATCCCTAGGAACTGCCTTCTTTGCCTCAACCTGAAAGCGAAAGCGTAACCGTGAAAACAAACACCATTATAGATGTTTACAAAACCAAGCTCACAAATTATGGAGCTCTTACAGTCCAACATTTATCAGCAAACCAAAAACACACAACTCTGTGTTTGTAATGCAAGAAGAACATTTCATAAATTGGAAATGAATATTAATCGCATGCTTCTCAACCTTTTTATCACTAACATCGTCAAGATTTGTATTGGTCAGCATGATCAAGCATTCTAGTGAGGCTTACCTCATACTATAAGAGAGCAAAAAAAAAAAAAATTTTAACTTTCACTCTTTACATGATATTGATTTTCTATAGTTTCCCATTTAGTTAAGCTATGGATTCAGAAGCTCAACAAAATGTCTACTTTTCTGAGTGATTTCTTCTGTTCATTCCTAAGGAAATGATAAGGTGGAAGTTACTCAACAAAATTATGGCATCTAAACAAGTAAAGGCATTAGCTTCAGCCTGTAACATGTCATGACTCCACTTAGTATTAGAATAGCTTAATGTGCCTTCCAATTGAATACTCATATGCAAGTCATTCCAAAAGAAATATTTCTTCTGTTAGTTTGATCCTTTTGTTGTTATGATTATGAATATAATTCCTATTATTTATCCCAGTATATGATCAGTGCTTGGAGTTGCAAACATATACAAACTGGGAAGACAATGCTTATAATGCCTCATGAATGCCAGAAGTTAAATATTTTACAGTCCTCTTAGCATCAAAGTATATTTTTTTCTTCACCCAATGAAGCACCCGAGTTTACCTTGAAAGTAAAGACAAATTTTTACATTTTCTCTTGTCAATATTTCAACATCAAATGTCCACCATCGACAAACTTTTACGTTTTCTTTCTTGTCAATATTTCAACATAAAACGTCCACAATCACAGTAATAAGATGAAACAATGTAATTATGATATCCAGTAGGAAAGAAGATAGAAGGAAGCCCACTGATTCATGCCAATGAAAAGAAAACATCTATCACTAGCATTAATCTGAATTCAAACTATGAGAATTTAACTTAGCAACTTACATTTCTACCATATATGAGGTGCTTTTCCATCACAACTCTTTCGGCAACACTAGTATCAGCAAAAACAACAAAACCAAATCCACATGCATGTCCAGTAGCTCGATCCTTCACTGTTACAACTACTACTCCAAAAACTTGAAAATACTCCTTAAGATAGTCTTCATTAGTTTTCCATGAGATACCTTCGATGAACAACTTTCCAGGCTCCATTTCCATTTCGCATATGAATCCCAACAAGGAAAACTCCATCAAACAAGAATCAGAACAACTATCACAGTAGATTATTTTAATTTTAATTTTAAGAAAGTGAGTCCGGCATTGTGATGGAATAAAATGATGCGATGACCTGGCAAAAATTGACAGCATCACATAGCCGTCAGTTTATCTGTTATTTTAGGGTTATATTTAAACATTTTCTAAATGTTAGGGTTTAATTTGTACTGTATGAAACATAAGAGTTGAATTTTTCGAAAGATGTAAACCTTTGGATCAAAAATGACCTTTTTGCCTTTTTCAAACCCCACAACTTTTGTCGATATAAGTGTAACAAATAACTTTCTACTCTGCATTTATTGCCAATTCTTTCATTCCATAAATCATGCTTTTTGTTCAAGTTTGTTTGGGACTTGAAGTGGATAAGGGATTCATGATTTTTATATAGAATAAACTCATTGTATGAGAGATAATGATGCCAATTATAAAGATAATGTACCATTACATAAAGTTCCTTGTCATAGGTTGATCATTGTTGTTTCTCTTTGTTAGAAATTAAGATTTGATATGATTCAGTTTCTTTAGGTGATATGATGTAGTATCTTTAGGGATTACATAGGAATTATGATTTGATTTGATTACGATTATAATTGTATCTTACCATATACAAAATCTAATATATAAAGGGAGTAAGAGCTGCTGATTTTTGTAAGCTCTTCCCCTCTTTTTCTTAATTCACAGCATGGTATCAGAGCAGGTTTTCTAACCCTGCATCTAATTCCTGTTTTCTCACAACCGAATACCCATACCCAAAACTTTCTCACAAAAACAAAACTAACCTTAAGCCAAGATAGAGGAAGAAGCAACATTGGCGAATGTCCCACGCACCCCCATGAATTGCCGACAACTGCTGTTCAATCAGGGTGTGGGCCAGTGATGCTCTGTTGACCCTGCTGCCATGGACTGATTCGCACCAACTCCAGAAATCTGTTGGTGATATGTTTTTTCTGTTCTTAATTGCTGGAAATTAGGTTTGTGTGTTTAACCATGGTTAGTGATGTGTTCTTTTTGTGTTTAATTGCTGAAAACTAGCTCTGTAGAGACACCTCAGGCCAAGACAGAGAAAGAAGCAACATTGGCGAGTGTCCCATGCGCCCCCATGAACTGCTGGCAACTGCTGTTCAATCAGCGTGTGGGCCAGTGCTGCTCTGTTGACCTTGCTATCATGGACTGAGTAGCACCAACTCCAGAAACCTGTTGGTGATATGTTTTTCTGTTTTCAATTGCTGGAAATTGGGTTTGTGTGGTTAACCATGGTCGGTGATGTGTTCTTTTTGCCTTTAATTGCTGGAAACTAGTTTTCTATGTTTAACCATCATTGCTGATTCCATCGTAGTCGTAGTCCTTTTGTTGTTGCAAAAGAAGAGGGTAAAGGAAACACATGATCAAAATTAGTTATTTTACTGAAATATGGTCAGTGACACTAGAATCTATTATCCACATTGAGATAAGATAACAGATGGTTTTGAAGTTTGTAGTCGAAGAGTGTTCTTCAGGAGATGCCATATGATCCACTCTCAAATGAGGATACTTATCCCAATAAGTCTTCTCATAATGTCCACCTCTATCACAATACGGTTAGTGGAGCCGTGAACCACTTCCATGTGCTCTAACACCATGACCACTATGTCCACCCTAGTTACCCCATGGCCTCCTCTGGTTTGTAAACCAGATTGTTCTGCAAGTGTTGACATTTTAGAGTTTGTTCTTGAATGGACTCTCCATAGCCATAGAATGAGAGAGTCTAGAATATACTTGAGCTAAGGACGGAAGGTCTACACTTCCAAAGATTTGTGCTTATATGGGCTCAAACTCTGGTTTCAATCCTGCTAGAAACGTTATAGTCACCAAGTGTTCCTTTTGGATTTGTAGCTCCTTAACATTAAATGTAATGAGCAACGGAGAATTCAATTCCTCAAGTGCAAGTTTCACTTTCTTAACGTATTCAATCAAATTTTCTTCCTATTTAGATTGAAACAACTCAAAAGAGATATCATACATGTAGAGCATATTATTGGAATAAAGAAGCTTAGCTTGTGCCAAGCTTGCTTACAAGTACTAACATGAGAGAATGGGATTTAGATTTCAGGTTCTATAGAGTTGAAAAGAATATGTAGCAATTGTGCAATATTTTCTAATCAATTGGGGGATCAAATAGGAGATGGGACAACTTTCTTTGACCTTTGAAGAACAATTCTACATTCTTAGACCAGAAAGAATAGTTGTTGCTCTTCAAACAATATTTGGTGACTTGTAGATTGGAGGAACCCATTGCTAAGACAGTTGTCGGGGCACTCGTCAATGACTTATTGCTAGAGTCTGACTTACTCTTGATATATTTGACGAATTTATTGATTGACGAATGATGTTAACTCTGCTGACAATGGAACATATGATAGACAATACTGATGACAAGATACTCAAGTTTTGGTCAGATTTGACATAAAACAAGACTAGAACCCTGATCACAATGAAAAGGCAAATATACCCATCAAACTACCGTCTCTGGTGGTTGTCAGACAACGGTGCATGATACCCACATGCTAGTGCATGGAAGGTTTTCAGTGACACCACCAATACTGTTCTAGTCATTGGTGCCTCCTGGTTGCTTCTGTGCAATTGGTTTTTGGTTTTGATGGATGGAGGTAAGGCTTTTGTATAGGTCAGAGGGTTTTAGGGTTTTATGGTAAGGGTTTTGGTTAGGTCAGAGTGTTTTTAGGTGTGGAAGGGAGGCTTTGGTGGTCTGATGTTAAATTAGCGCTCTGATACCATATTAAGGCAATATCCGAGAATGCAATTGAGGGCTTGACACAATCTCAACACCCTCGTAGCCTTTATATAATATCAAGAATCAATTACATAAAGAAAGTCGATCTTAGGAATAAATAGGAAACATTATAGGTCTTGATTTTTCCTAATAATTCTAATAAAAATTCTATAAATTTATGTCCTAAATAACTAGGATAACATATCTACAATTTTAACAACATTTATAACTGTAAAATATTAGCATAGAAGAGATAATTTCATTCTCATGAATTCGGGAGGTTACAGCTATAGTCAATATATATACAATTGTCTATACTAAATATAGTATCAGATTTCCTAAGATACATGGAAATCTGTATCTTATTCTAATCCTTAGAAATCAGGGATTTGTATGATTTCTATAGCTATACAATCTTCTAAATAATGCTACATGATTCTACATAATCCGACACTCCCCCTCAAGCTGGTGAGTGGATATTTTCCATTCCTAGCTTGCCAATAATATCTTGAAACATTGTGCTTATCAGTCCCTTTGTAAGAACAACTGTCAACTAATCCTTGGTTGACACAAATGGAGTGCATATTAAGCCACTATCCAATTTTTCCTTGATGAAGTGCCTATCAACTTCAATATGCTTTGTACGATCATGTTGTACTGGATTATGTGCAATGCTAATAGCAGATTTGTTATCACAGTACAACCTCATAGGTCCTTCACATTTTATTCTCAAGTCATCAAGAATTATCTTCAGCCAAAGTAATTCACATATTCCCAATGCCATAGATCTAAACTCAGATTCTGCACTTGATCTTGCCACTATATTCTGCTTCTTACTTCTCCATGTTACAAGATTACCACCTAGGAGTATACAATAACCAGATGCTGATCTCCTATCGACCACCCTCCATAGTCTGCATCGGTATAAGCTTCTAATGTCATACCTGTGACTATTTGTCTCCTAAACAGAATTCCTCTTCCTAGGCTACCTTTCAAGTATTGTAGTGTTCTGTTTACTGCCTTGAGATGTGATTCTTTAGGATTGTGCATAAATTGACTAACCTTGCTCACTGCAAATGCTATATCTGATCTTGTATGTGCCAGATATATCAACTTCCCAACAAGCTTTTGATATGATACTTTATCTACAATGGGATCTTCTGGAACATCACCTAATCCATGATTGAATTCTATTGGAGTCTCTACTAGTTTACAACCCAATTTTCCTGTTTCTTTCAACAAGTCAAGTACATACTTTTCTTGAGAGATGAAAATCCCTTGCTTTGAGTGAGCTACTTCAATGCCTAGGAAATACTTTAGCTTTCCTAGCTCCTTGATATCAAATTCCTTCAAGAGACATTGCTTCAGATTTTTTTATTCCTTCTACATCATTACCTGTCACAATAATATCGTCTACATAAACTAATAATGCTATGAGACGCCCAGATTTTGAGTGTCTAATGAACAAAGTATGATCTCCTTGACTCTGCTTATATCCCAATGAAATCATCACCTTAGCAAACCTCCCAGACCAAGCTCGTGGGGATTGTTTGAGCCCATAAAGAGCTTTCTTCAGCTTGCATACTATTCTTTCTTTAGATTCAAATCCGGGAGGAACTTCCATGTAAATTTCCTCTTCTAGATCACCATGGAGGAACGCATTCTTAACATCAAATTGCTGCAGATTCCACTAAAAAATAGCAGCTAATGATAACAGTATTCTTATCGTGTTCATCTTAGCAACAGGAGCAAATGTCTCAAGGTAATCGATACCATAGGTTTGAGTGAACTTTAGCCACCAATCTTGCCTTATATCTTTCCACCGATCCATTAGCATTGTATTTTATGGTGAAAACCCATCTACACCCAACTAGTTTCTTCCTTCTTGGCAATTCCACTAACTCCCATGTCTTGTTCTTCTCAAGGGCCTCCATTCCAGTTTTCATAGCATCCTTCCATTTTTTGTCTCCTAATGCCTGAGTTAGATTTTTCGGTATGGGAATTGTATGGGGATTGGTTAGGAAAGATCTATGTTTTTGGGATAGGTTCTGGTAAGATATGAAAGAAAACAGTGGATGTTTTGTAGAGGTTCTTGTTCCTTTCCTAAGTGCAATTGGTAGGTCCTCGGTACTTTTTTCTTTTGGTTCTTCTGCTGGTCCAATTGACTCAACTCTTGGCTCACAATCTGGTGTGATATTTTCATTTGGATGTTGAGCAACAGCACGAATGGGAGACTGAACTTGTGCTGGCCAAGAGACTGGTACTTTCCTCCTGGAATAAACTTGCAGTAGCTGTTTGGCAGTAGGTGTGGCTAACTCAATTGATGAAGAAGTGGATTTAGGTACAGAAATAGATTTAGGCACGGTTATGGGTTGAGATTGAACAAAACTAGGATCTAGAAGAAACATATTCTTTGTTTTATCTTCACTCAGGATCTCCCCCTGAAGATAGGTGTGCTGAAAAAAAAGATTCATTCTCAACAAAAGTAACATTAGCTGAGATAAAAAATTTTTTAGGAGGATGAAAGCATTTATAACCCTTTTGGGTGGAGGAATATCCAATAAAAATGCATCGAAGAGCTCGTGGATCTAATTTGTTCCTATTGTGAGAATGGATATGAACAAATGCAACACAACCAAAGATTCGGGGTATCCGATTGTTTGACGCAGAAAATTTTGGGCAAAACTTTGTGAGAATGTCAATTGGACTTTTGAACCCAAGGACCTGTGTTAGAAGTCTGTTAATCAGATGGGCAGCAGTTAATACTGCTTCACCCCAGTATTGTTTTGGAACATTCTTATGAAATAACAACGCTCTAGTGATCTCTAAGAGATGTCCATTTTTTCTCTCAGCTACCCCGTTTTGTTGTGGAGTAGTAACACGTGATGACTCATGAATAATTCCTGTTTTCTGAAAAAATGAAGAAAGGGTTTGATTGAAATATTCCTTAGCATTGTCGGATCGAAATCTCTTAATTTTGACATCAAACTGAGTATGGATTATGTCGTAGAACTTAAGAAAAACAGTACTGACATTAGATTTATTTTTCAAGAGGTAAAGCCATGTGACTCAGGTACAATCATCAATAAATGAAATAAACCACCTAGCACCCGAAACATTTGGAATGTTAGAAGGTCCCCAAATATCACTATGAATGAGAGAAAAAGGAACAAAGGTTTTATTGTTGCTTATTGGAAAGGAAGCACGTTTGTGCTTTGCAAGTTCACAATCATCATAATGAAAAATTTCAGACATAAGACTTCTAAACAATGAAGGAAACATGAACTTCAGAATTCTAAAAGATGGGTGACCTAAATGACGATGATGAAGCCAAATTTTATCCTGGTTTGACAAGATAGATTCGAAAAGAAAGGATGTAGATAAGGATTTTCCAACTTATGGTTTACTGGGATGTTTTTCCAGAAAATAAAGACCATATCTCTGACTAGCACGTCCAACCATCTTCTTCGTGCCTAGCTCCTAAAAGACACAATGTGAAGCAAAAAAGGTTATACAACAATTTGAATCTGTGGTTAATTTTTGAATGGAAATAAGGTTTGCAAATAGTTTGGGAACACGGAGAACATTTCTTAGTGTAAGGTCCTTGTTTATGTATATATCTCCTTGACCAGCTACGGTGGTGATAGATCCATCAACTATAGTGATCTTTTTATGGCTACAGCTGGGGTTATAAGAGATAAAGTATTTAGAAGAACAAGTCATATGATCTATTGCTCCGAAATCAATTACCCAAATAGGAGAGGAATATCTTTCAGAGGCATTAGGATTAGAAGAAGAAGAAGAAGAAATAATTGAAAACGCCAATGAACAAGTACCTGTTTGGCTTTTCAAAGGACTCCACAAATGTTTTTGGTTTCTCCATTTCTTTGGTATTGAACTCAAGAATAGGTTTTTTATAATTTTCGTCATTAGTTGACAAAGTGCTCACCATATGTGCTTGACTTTGGTCGTTCGTACTACGATTGGGCTTGCCATGAAGTTTCCAGCATTTATCCCTAGTATGCCGATGCTTTTTGCAGTATGTCCAGAATAGAGAATCTCGATTAAAAGGTTCGGATGAGTCCACTCTAGTAACAACCATAGGATTGTTAGCCTCCTTCCATTCCATGGCCTCGGTAATAAGTGCAGAACCACCTCCTCCTTGAGGTTCAAGCATAACACTTCGACATCCCTCTTCCGCACATATGATAGCGATCGTCTCATTTAGAACAGTCGGTCTTGTTTTCCCAAAATCTGCACCCTTACAGCATCAAATTCCACGTTTAAACCTGCAAAAAATCATTAATACGATTCTTTTCCACAAAACGCTTCAGAATTGCTGCATCTTCGCTACAACGCATTTGGATACAATGATAATGATCCATCTCCTGCCACAAGCTTTGTAAGAGACTCGAATATTTAGTGACATTCCGAGTCTCCTGTTTAGCTGCTGAAACTTTCATCCTAATCTCATATATCTGTGCAGCATCATTAACTTTGGAATAAGTCTGCCGAATAGCTTCCCATATCTCCTTGGTAGTTCCTAAGAACATACATCTGTCACTAATTTCTAGCAGCATTGAGTTCCATAACCAGGAGTCTTGTTCATCCCATGCCGCAAATTTTAGATCATCCTATGAAGGACCAGTACCCAATAAATGGCTCAATTTCCCTCTCCCCTTTAGGAATGTTCGGACCAGTTGTGGTCACTTTAGATAGTTCTTCCCATTCAATCGGTATGTAGCTTGAATATTCTACAAATCTCCAAGTATAACAGTAGCAGTATTAAGGGGCTGATGATTTCAGTAGAACTGCTAGGTGATTCTGACATGATTGATTCGGTAAGACTAAGGAAAGGAGCAGGAAAATTTGAGTGATAAGGCTAACACGTTGATAACGACAGTGGAGATGAAACCCTCGGTCAGTATGACCAGAGAAAAAAATCATAGTTTTAGGAAAGAGCCAATAGCTCTGATACCATGTAAAATATTAGCAGAGAAGAGATAATTTCATTCTCATGAATTCGGTAGGTTATAGCTATAGTCAATATATATACAATTGTCTATACTAAATATAGTATCAGATTTCCTAAGACACATGGAAATCTGTATCTTATTCTAATCCTTAGAAATCAGGGATTTATATGATCTCTATAGCTATACAATCTTCTAAATAATGCTACATGATTCTACATAATCCGACAGTTAGGAACATCTAAATTAGCAAGATTAGGTTCATTAGATTCATCTAAAACTAAGGATTCCCCATTTTCCTCAACATTGACAATTGATTCTCTACCCATACCTGAAATCCATATCTTCTGCTCTCCCAACCACAATTGTTCCTATTCTTTACTACCGATCTCCCCCTTAAGAGGAACTATAGAAAGCTCTCTAGAAAAGTAGGACTCAAGTTCACAGAACTGAACATCCATTGACGTATAATATTTTCCTGTACGAGGATGAAGAAATTTTTTATCCTTTTTGGGAATTTGAATAACCAAGAAAAACACATTTGATAGCACGAGGATCAAGTTTGGAACATAGCATACACAGCCAAAAACCTTAGGACAAATATTTAGAGCAGAAGGAATAGAATGAAATTTGGATAACATTCGTAAAGGAGTTCGAAAATCAAGAGTCCGAGTAGGCATTCGATTGATAAGAAAAATAGCAATCATGGTAGCTTCAGCCCAAACATGCATAGTAAAGCATAAGGCTGGAGCCACTTCAAGGAGGTGACAGTTCTTACGTTCTACTATCCATTTTGTTGTGATGTGTAAACACAAGTTGTTTGGTGAAGAATGCCATGTTGTGTCATGAACTCGATAAGAGATTGATTTACAAACTCACGACCATTGTCAGAATGAAAATCTTTAATTTTAGTGTTGAATTGAGTGAGAATCATTTTGTAAAATTGAGGAATAATATGTATAACATCACTCTTCCATTTCATCAAGTATACCCGGCTGACTCTAGTACAGTCATTAATAAAAGATATTAAATACTTATGACCAGAAGCTGAACAAATAGAAAAAGGACCATACACATCAATATGAACACATGAAAAAGGAACAATACTTTTATTAAAACTAACTTTAAAAGCAACACGATGGTTTTTAGCATAAATTCATTGTTCACATCTTATACTAGAAATAGAAACATTGAAAAATAATCTAGGAAACAAATGTTCTAAATAATAAAAGGATGGATGACCCAACCGACAATGCCATAGGTAAATTTTCTCTTTATCGGATGTCTTTCTTTTTGTTTGGTAGCCATGGGTAGGTGCTATTTCTCAATTGTCCTCCAAATAATACAGACCGTCTCTCTCCTTACCAAAGTCAACCGTCATCTTCGTGAGACTGTAATGAAAAACACAGAGTGGAGTAAAAAATGACAAAACAACTGAGATTCTTTGCAATCTTGCTAATAGAAAGGAGGTTATTTGAAAGTTGAGGTGCAAGTAAAGCAGAGGACATAAAGAATGTGGCATTTCCAGCCCCTATCATTGGTATAGAGTTCCCATGAGCAACCTGAATAGACTTAACAGGTGGAGATGTAAGGGAGTCAATAATGGAAGAATTACTAGTCATATGATCGGTGGCCCCTAAATCAACAACCCAAGTGTTAGGGGCAGTTGAAATAATAGATAAACCAAATTTACCTTTTTGGGAAGATAGTTGAGATACATGAGAAGCATAAGATGGAGTGGTACTGGAGGTAGTAGCATTCTGAATAGATTTTTGCTTTTCCTTTCAGCCTACTTGAGCTTATACCATAACTTCCAACAAACATCAATTGTTTCTGTATTCTTGTGACAATGGGTGCAAAAACGAAATCGAGGAGTTGTGAAATACCCAAGATCCAAAGTAAGAGTGTTGTTTCGAACAGTAAGAGCTAAAGCCTCAGAATGAGTTTTTCCCCCCATGGTAACCTGACGTTGTACTTCTCGACGAACTAATGAATAGGCTTCTTCTAGACTTGGTAGAGGAGAAGTAGCTAGAACACGAATACTAACGTGATCTAAATTATGATCAAGGACAGCAAGAAAGATACACACCCTGTCTTGTGCAATACGCTCCTGTACTTTTCAAGATCAGCAGCACAGATCATATCATTTGGCCTCTGGTAATCAAACTCCATAAAAATTGAATTCAACTCATTATCATATTCTGCTAAAGGTCGACCACCTTGACGTAATTGGAAGGACTTCTTCATCAATTCATAAACTTAAGAAGAGTCAAAAAAAGATGGTGCAACCCACTCATCATAGCTAGGATCATCTTCCGTTAGTGCAACCTTTTTTCTAGTAATAAAGCCCGTTTTTTTCTTCTAGCAATTTATATCTCCAAAATTTTAGGCCAGACACGATAGTTAGTACCATTCAATTTAATATGAATGGATGAAGGAGTGTCTTGAACAGTCATAGTGGAAATTTTCTCGCTGTCAGAAAATTCATAGTCAGTTTTCGTACACATAATGGTTGAGTTTGTAGGGAAAAAAAAGGGCTATGGTTAGAAATTGTACCCCAAAGCTCTGATACCAAATTGTAATTGGCAGAATAATTCCTTCATATATTTCAATGTATATATACAGCTTAAAGACCTATATATATGAAAGGTCTATAGTTGTATACAATTGTCTATATTCCAAAAAAAATATCTAAGTAGAATAGAATAGGAAACTATACAGCTCATTCACGCTAATTATCTCGTCTATTATAGCATTACACCAACTAGGATGAATTAAAGCTTCTCGAACAGCTTCGGAAGAAACACGAAATCACGTGAGGCAACAAAAGATCATAAAAGAAAGGATAAATGATCATAAGAAACAAAAGAGGAAATAGGAAAGGAGATATGTAATGCTAAAATGAGGTGGAAAAGTATTCTTTGGCGTTATCACTTCTTAGAGTATGAATTGAAAGATTAAACTGTGTTTTCGCACAAAAGGTAGTAAAATGGGAGCATACTTCAAAACAATTTTTCATTAAAAAAACAAGTAACAGGAGAAAAATCATCAACAAATATACTTAGTTTTGGAAACTAGAAGACAAGGACCTTAAACATCAGTGTAATAATTCAAAAGAAAAACTAGATCGTTTATTAACCCATAAAAGGGAAGACACACGATGGTGTTTAGTTAATTGACAAGACTCATACTCTAAGTTAGAAACATTTTGAAATTGAGGACATAACTTTTTCAATAAAGGTAAAGAAGGGTGTCCTAACTAACAATGGGCTTTAAACGGTGTTGAGACACTAGAATAGGCAGTAGGTTGAGAAACCTCGTTATCCAAAATGAAGAGACCTACCAATGCTTGTCCTTTACCAATAATCTTTTTCGTCATAAAATCCAGAAAAAGACAACAATCAGGAAAGAATGAGATACAAAAGTTTTAAGTTATGAGTAAGTTTACTCACAAATAGTAAATTAAATGAGGATTCTAGTCGTAAGACAAAGGATAGTGACAATAATGGAGTAGGGCTAATAGTGCCTAAACCAATAATAGAGGAAGGAGATCCATCTGCTACAGTAACATAGGAAAGAGATTAGTGTTTCTGGAAAGCAGAAAAGAGATTGGGATTACCTATCATATGATACCAAGGCACCAAAATCAATGACCCATTGGGAGGAAGAGGAGTGAAGACATACAGGTGGGTTACTGAATCAGCAATAGCAAAAAGAGAGTGATGAATCTTTCAATGCTTCTTGATACTAGGTGAATTTGGCAAATTCATCTACAAAAACTATAATGGTCTTCTCAGAAAATGAGTAGGATGATGTAGCAGCTGCTACATGAACGGCACATGTTTTCTCAACCTAAGTTTTCCAAAAGGTATCGTAACTTTACAAGTTGCTGGCAGATTAAAAGGGAAGAAATTACAAAAGCATTGAGGGAGATGAAGAGTGGAAGGGCAGTAGGGCCTGATGAGATACGAGATACCCATACTATAGAAGACATCACTTATGTTGTAAGATTGATGGGTCAATACATGCATGATCCTCAAGATTGTCACTTAGAGGCATTTTACTCCAATAAAGAACTTCTCTTCTTTAAACATGGCCACCTAAAGATAGAAGTTTCTACAAATTTAGACTGTGTTGGAACTCTTGATAACAAAAGATCAACAACTAGTTAGGTGCTCATTTGTAGATGGAAATCCAATAACTTTGAGCAGTAAAAATAGTTTGTTATAGCAAGATCCAATGCAAAAGCAAATATAGAGTTATACAACAAGCGTTTGTGAGTTGTTATGGTTGAAAAAGGCTATGGAAGAATTTTAATTGTCAAGAGGAGACCATGTATCCTTGGTTTGTGATAAAAAGCCTGTCATTAGTATAGCTAATGCTCTAGTCAATATGATTGAACGAAACATGTGGAGATCGATTGAAATTTCATTAAAGAGAAGATAACCAATGGTCTTTTAAATGTTTCATGTGTGAATCTAGAAAAATTGTTGATGTATTTACTAATGAACTTAGTAGTAAGTTATTCCATAGTTTAGTTTGCAAGTTGGGTATGTATCACATCCACACATCAACTTGAGGGAGAGGATTGACTAGTATATAAGAAATTATAAGAGAGATTATTATATTTTTTATTAATGCTTGATTAAATGATTTTGTTATTTAGAGCAAGATATAGATATATAAATAGAGTTTGTAAATGGATATGTGCAACAGAACAAAATATTTTAGCCTTCAATATTTTTCTTCGATTCACCGACAGAAATACTTCAATTAAATGCTCAAATCTTCATGAACTCTTCTAGAAACAAACAAAAAGGAAAAAATCAACTACTAACAATAAAGATCATGATATATAGAAACTATAATGATTGTCCTTCTTTTCTACTTGAAAATCAAATTATAAAAGAATAATCACTACACTCTTGCGCTAAATTATAACATGGAAAAATTATTTTGCATCATTCTTTTATGTTTCAAGTATAAGTTATTCAACTTATGCATATGGTTTACATCATATTGCTCAAGACATTAACATGGTAAAGTTGGCACCTATAGGACAATAAACCATAAGAGAACTACAAAACCTAACTGCTTTGAAATTTAATCGTGTTGCATTATTAGCCGAATAAACCATAAAGGAAATAATTATATGACCTAATAACAAGTCAATCTCGATCATAACAATAAAAAAGGACCGAGAATTAGTTATGTTTGATTTCCAACAAATACAACTATTACATCAATTGCAATAATGATCAAATACAAAATATGGGCCAAGAAATATTCAAAGCTTCTTAAGGATTAGATGCGACACCTATTTAGGACTTCTTATGTTCGACAACAATAATATTTCTTTATTATAATTTCCTTTCTTATTGTAGGCTTCATTGATTTTGGAACATTCTCCACTTCCATAAGCATTCCGACAAAGCAAAATGAGTTATAACTTTTTATATGCTGGGTACATTGAAATTTCTAATCAGTTGCTCCTTATAAGATCTCCGTTAAAACTAAGTTGCTAGCTTCTTTGTACTTTTTCCGCATGCCCTTATTCTGTTCATTTAATGTCATACATTATTGTGGAAGCTGCAAAGCCTGGACTACTTGTTTGTATGCTTTTATCAGCTCTAACTGAATAGAATCTAATAATGATGAATCCCCAAATTCAAATAATTGATGAAACAAGTGAGATTTTTATTCTACATGCTATGAACCAGAAAAATAGTGATTAACATGTTATGGGTAAGTTCATTGAATGAAAGAATGGAAAAAAAAACCTGATAAAACCTCGAGTGTATAACTGTTCAGAAAGTTGCATAGCCATTTGAGGCCCAAAGCCCAGTGCACTTGAAGCAATCTGAAGAAATCAGAATATGTAATTAGGACCGCAGATCCAAAGAAACTCCAATTCTTTCTTGAGATTAAATAACATTTTCAAGGATACATGAAGAGGGAGATGGAGAAAGAGAGAGGAACGGATAGTGATGGCAATAATCCTTCATCACCATTGTCTCCATTAAATTCAAATAAAAAATTTGATAATGTAGTTGTTTACCAGTAAAATTACATAGAAACGTGATAAACAATCCATATTGGAACATTGTTTGTTTCAGTTAATCATGTACAGACTCATTCAGTAAGTAAGCCAAGTGACATAGGGAAAAGCCTACAATCAAAAATTTAGGTGAAAGAGAGATCAAGAAGTAGAAATAAGGAGAAGGGAACAACAAGAATAGAAAGTGAAAAATATGAAGATCTTTTAATCAACAATAATCTTATGTTGCAACAAAGATAGCCCTTCTATTCATAATAGTTTAAACTAATTCCTAAACTCAATATTAGTAATTTATTATAGAGTATAACTACGAAGCACATAAAATATAGTACACACCAATCATAAAACATAGCAGAACGCCTACAATAAAAACTTTAAGGGAAGGATAGAAAGAAATCAGGAAGTAGAAACAAGGAGAAAGAAAGAATAAGAATAGGAAGTAAAATGTCTGAAAATTTATTAATCAACAATAATCTTATGCTAACAACAAAGAAAGCCTCCTATTCATAATAGTTTAAACTAATTCCTAAACACAGAAGGACTATATAGACTATAACCACTAGGTTCTTAAGATTATAGTAGAAAACAACCATAAAAACCACTTTAATCTCAAAAGGGAACAACTAAAATCTAGAGTTATGCCTATCATGTTTGAACAAAATCTCAGATTAGATATTCCCCTTAGTGGGAATGCACTTGCCTAGAATGTAGACAACAGTCAAACATTCAGGATCTAAGGCTCAAAAAGTCTTATTTGAGCATCCAGTCAAGTAATTTTCATGACAAACGCATATAATGATTAATTACTTGAATTAAGTTCTTAGCTCTATTATGCACATCAATAATAGGTTCAGATAAACACTATTTGTTGCAAGTTTACAACTAATCTTAGAATGCTGATCACGGACATATTATGCAAAATATTTTGCAGGCTTCGGAATCTAGGCATCAAGGGGTAAAGAAAAAGGGACCTTTTGCACCAGACTTGTGCGTAACATCTTTTTAAACAAATTGAATAACAGACACAAGATACCAAATTCCATCACTAGTGCTAGATGATTTATATCTTTATAACTACAATCATGTCATATGAATTTTCTTGTTGAAAAATAAATCAAATGTAACATTTTTCCTAGTTTTCATTCTATGATACAAAATCAAATTGGTATTAAATTAAAGCATTTTTTATCTGACAATGCAAAAGAATTTTAGCCAAATTTTGACATCATATTTTCAAAAAGAAGGCATTATTCATGAATCATCTTGTCTCTACACACCCCAACAAAACGGAATGGTTAAAAGGAAAAATAGTCATCTTTTAAAGCCCACTATAGCACTCCTATTTCATCATTAATGTACCAAAACAATATTGGGGGGAAGCTATTCTTACATTTGCACACATAATAAGATGTCATCAAATGTATTAGATTCCAAAACTCCTCTCGCATGTCTTTCTCACTTTTATCCAAATGCCAGAACTTATAATGATCTTATTCCTAGGATTTTTTTCATGTTCATGGTCCTCAATAGGGAAAATTGGAGCCTAAAGCAATCAAATGTGTCTTCTAGGATGTTCACCTAGTCAAAAGAGCTATAAATGTTACCATTTACCTTCGAGGAAAATTTATGTAGATGATAATGTAAAATTTGTCGAAGATGTACCCTATTATTCCCAACCTTATCTTCAAGGTGGGTTTGTATCTAGGGAAGATAAGGATAGAGAAAACAACCTAGAAAATTTGTTTGACATCTCTCTCTTACCATTGACATCAACAATTCTACGGTAGAATAATCTGTGTCAAATAGGAAACCTAATCCTGTTGAGTCTATGATGAATGATTAATTTTGATACAAATATTACCACTAATAAAAGGAGATTCAAGATGGCGTATTCAAGAAAGCTAGTTGACGGTCTTGACTCAAATTCGATCAATTCAGTTCACTCTGTCAATAACCAAACTAGTAAAATAGGTAGAGCATTTTTGTCTATCAACTACAAGCTTTTCATCCTAGAAGACATACTGGGTGTCCTTTTTGATTCTAATAAATGCCTAACCTACAAGCATCATAGTGAATGTCAAACACCTTGTAAGTACTAGTGCTTTAGTCATTTTCTCCTTAATGTCTCTAAAAGCTTGAGAAGTAGATAAGGGGATCTATTAATTTGAGCTGAAGAGATTCTTCTAATCTAAGCTTGGACGGTACTCACCAATTTGTATACTATCACAATTCCCTGGGGAAAGAAGATAACCTATGTGACCCTTTTAATTGACATATTTACGAACTTAGATGCTGAAATGTTAGTTGAATAGGAGGCCCACTAATTGCAAATTATATGGTTAATGTCCACTTGATATCCTTTTAGCCTATCAAAATGTTAGTAAACCATACATGAAAAGAGTTTCACAATAAACTTTAGCGCTCATGAGTTTATCCTATAAAATTCTTTGTTATGAAACAAATCTCCCTAAAAAATGAATAAACAGATGAATGAAATAATCAAACTAGCTAGAATAAATATCTTCACAAAAGCAAGGATCCTCTTCACAAGTGGAAAATATCCCCAAGGCTTTCTAACCTTTAGAAGATTCACCGTGTTTAAACCAGAAGGACGACTTTTGCTTTCTTGTTTATGTGATATATCAACCACTTGTAATATTCCATCCTGCATTACGAGCTTCTGAAACATTAAGGCCACCTACAATAGTGGAAATATGAAGCCAACTTTACTTTGTGAACAAAAGTTAACTGTGAATCCCAACTTAAGGAAAAGATGATCTCACATCAAAATCAAAAATCTTCTGACGATCCCATTCCAACTGAAGTTCATACCCATCTATTAATATGAACGGATGCAAAACCCAAAACTTTTCTGACTTGAACATATTGATTTGCATATAGCGTTCAACACAAAACCCAAGGGTAGGAGTTTGACATGGACCATACCTGAAAAAGTATGTATTTCACCTGAATCAGTAAAAAAATACAAGAAATATTATGCATCTGTGCTGAATCCTAGTTCAATTTTGGCAAATGAATAACCAGAACTAAAAACAATCAGCAAGGTCCAAAACGAAGCTCGTAGATGGAGAACAAGGACATGCATAAATCTACTTGCATTAGGATATCAAACTTCACTAAAAAAGGTCGTGTAAGATTACTATTGAAGCATGGTAATATTAATCCATTATCGAGGTGGTTCACACATGAAAATAGTTTATCCATTAAGTAGGAAGCAACATATCAGACCACTTTTAAATTGTTAATGCATTAGACTTGCAAACAATTTTTATAATACCACAAATGTCATATCACTACCAAAAGATCTAAGGTGAGAAGGTCAAAAAGACATTGGCTATTATTATCACACTCTTAGAATCTTATTCTAAGCCAATCATCTAGGGTTAGATAGAAGAGTAGACATTCAATGTAGTACAAAATGATAACATATTGCCAGCGTGAAATGGAGTTGCTATTCAATACAAGTTGATAACCAAAAAAATATGCATCAAGTAAAACCAGTTTTCACTTTTTTATGTAAATGATTTAAAGTCCTTTTGAACCAAAGGGCCGAACAGGGATGTCGAACAACATATCTAGAGAGATAATACACATGCTTTGTCACTATACATCTATTTTCTTGCATGTAATAGGAATACAAATTCATAATTACCATTTATAAACCCATATGAGAATACAAACAGGTTTGCTAATTTGAGAATTGTAATATAAGTAGCATAAGTTTTGGAGAACAGATGACAGTTATAGAAAATATAAGCATATTTAATAGCAGCTACAACATAAGTGAGAAGAAATAACGTACGAGATCACTCTAGAATCAAGATTCCCATATTTTCCTTGGAAATAATTAGTTTGAAACCGTGTAAATGCAACACCAACTTTCAAATCTATCTCCTGTCGAGCATCAACAGCCAATGCTTCATCTTTGTTCGGCTCAATGAGGTTGTCCATAGCCTTCAAAATGTCTTTCTCAGTAATGGATGAAAATCGTGCACGATGGACCCTTCTTTTAGTATCATTTAAATGAAAACCAGTAGATTCAATAACTGGAAAGGAAAATAGTTCATAGAGATAGTGGTGGTTAGAAATGGAAAAACTATAATTTAGTTTTTCTTTCTTTGAATTTTCACGCAACAATGTCAATATCTTAATTTATAGAATAATTTTGAAATAATTAAGAAGAAACAAAAGTTATACAAATGACCATCATTTGTAATAATAAGGAAACTATTAAACCAAAAAACTGTAAATAATAGGTGGCAATTCTTCATACTTATCTTACCTTTCTCAAGCCTAGTAAAGCAACTCAATAGCACTTAAAAACCAGATGCATAGAAATGTTTTAATTCTGAATAAGACAACATGAGGCCTTATACTTGTTCTCCCAAAAGAAACTAAGTACTCATCATAATGCTAACAATTCAAAAATTATCGCCTGCCCTACCAGTTAAGTTTCATAGGAATGAAAGTTGTACTATGTGGATGCTCTTTTCAACAAAGAATTTTCATAACATTTTAACTTATACAATTACAAAGAATATGGATATGGTTAAGTATGATAATCACGTGCTTTATTGTTTTCAATTGAAAGTATTAACAAAATCCCAAATCAACAATAGTGGGTCCCATTTCCTAATTACTCTGCTAGTTCTGCTTCCTCAGCAAAACATCACAGAAACAATATTAGCTTTACTCTTTGTTGTTCTACTTTCACTCTACCTACCTTTCCCTTAGTCAAAACATCGTTACATGTACCTAAATATTCTTATTTCATAAAAAAACAGATCCTTCTATGAACTTTTATTCTGAGATCAATCTCATATTATTACCGAAATCAATTACGCATTCCATAGAACATCTATAACAAACTCTAACTATGCTTTTCAACAAAGTGAACATTATGAATGGTTTCTACAATTCCGTCCAATATTATTTTAGGTTTTGTTTTACAATATGATAAACGTCATTTCCTCTCATTTCATCCATATTATGCATAACAATCTACGAGTCTTAACTAACTCAAAAACTTACTCAATCTACCCATCACAATCCACATCTTGAAACTTGCATGAGTAACTAGAGTTAATCAAATGGGTTTGATTATAATTGGAACATATTTCTCCATTAACTTATGTTACTCATAGTATGTTTACAACTACAGTTTGTATAGGTTATAGGCATGATTACAAGGATCTCATTTAGTTTCTAACTTAATTAGGCACTTAATAGTCAGTATATATATGTACCTCCATTCACTATTTATTATGTTAGGAAATATCAATATTAGATCTTAGGAAATATCTATACTAGGGAGAGTATGATCTCCCTCTTTATTGTGTGATTTCCTCTTAATTCCTAAGATATTTTCCTTATGTAATTACCTCTATATAAAGGAAACAAGGGTCTTTTTGGCCTAAGAATGTAGAGTTGTTCTTTAGAGATAAGAGAAAGTTATCCCATCTTACATCTAATCCCTCAAATAATTAGAAAGTACTGGAAAATTGGCAAGGTGATGATGCACAATTATGACATATTCTTTTCGATTCTACGGAACCTGAAATCTCAATCCTATTCTCTCATGTTAGCACTTGTAAGTAAGCTTGGGAATATGCTGAGCTTCTTCACTCTAGTAATATGTTGCACATGTATGATATTTCTGTTGAGTTATTTCAGTCCAAACAGAAGGTAAGTTTGATTGAATACTTTGGGAAAGTGAAACGTGCATTTGAGGAGTTAAATTCTCTACTACCGATCCCATCTGATATTAAGAAGAAGCCATTCCAAGAGAGCACTTGGTGACTATAACATTTTTGGCTGGATTTAAACCTAAGTTTGAACCTGTCCGAGCACAAATCTTGAGAGGAGTAAATTTTTCATCCTTAGTCGAAGCTTATTCTAGACTCTCTCACTTTATAACTAAGGCGAATCCACCAGAGAATAACTTCGATAGGTCAACACTTGCAACACAATCTGATTCACAAGTTAGAGGAACCATAGGGGAAGTCGAGGAGGACGCGGTGGTCTTGGTGGTCGAGGAGGACATGATAGAGGCTCACGACTCCATTGCGCACAACGTGATAAAGGTGGGCATGATGAAAAGTCTTGTTAGGATAAATATCCTCATTTGCGAGCTGCTTATATTGCATCTCTTGAAGAACATTCTTCGGCTACAACTTAACCGTCTGTTACATTATTTGAAGATGAGTATTCTAAGTTTTTGCAGTACTAGTTAGCTCAGCAAACATCGTCTTCCTCTATAGCATCTGTGGCTCATCAAGGTAACGAAACCGCTTATTATTCAGCTATCCCTACAAAATAGTCATGGGTAATAAATTTTGGTGCCATTGATCACATTTAAGGTAAAATAACCAACTTTAACCATATCGTTCCTTTGCCTGCCTATCATAATGATAAACTTACTATTGTTGATGGATCTAATGCAACCATTAAAGGTGTCAGACCCTCACATCCTTGTTCTTCTTTCACATTACCCTCTACATTATTTGTACCAAACTTTCGTTTCAATCTTATGTCTGTGAGCAAATTGACTAAACAACTAAATTGTTTTGTATGCTTCTACCCTAATAATGTCATTATTCAGGATCTGAAGACCAAGATGACAATTGAAGAAGGGCGTGAATCGAATGGAACGTACTATTTTCACAAGTTGCAATCATCTATCACATGCCAGTGTCAATCTCTCCTATTGATATCCGTAGTCGATTGGGTCATCCATCATTGGAAAATATCAAGAAAGTAGTGCCAGGGTTCGATTATGTTTCCAACTTAAATTGTGAGTCGTGTCAACTAGCAAAACATCATCCTACTTCATTTGTTCCTCGATTCAATAATTTATGTTAATCCATATAGATATTTGGGGTCTGAGTCCTGTCAAGTCCAATTTAGGATTTGCTTATTTTGTAATTTTGTTCATGATTTCTCCCAAATAACTTGGTTATATCTAATGTGAGATTGTTCAAAGTTATTCTCTATATTTTGTTCTTTCTATACTAAAATTCAAAATCAGTTTAATACCTGAATTAATATTCTTCATAGTGATAATGCTAAAGAATATTTCTCTAGCTCATTCTCCAACTACTTGAAACAAGTTATTCAACATCAATCTTCCTGCCCACACTCCTCAACAAAATGGGGTAGCTAAGTGAAAAATCCAACATATTGTTGAAACAACTCGTACCATGTTAATCCACATGAATGTACCCAAAAGTTTCTGGGAAGAAGTTGTACTCATTGTATGTTTTCTTATCAATTGAATGTCATCTTCTGTGTTAACAGGTAAAACTCCATTCTCAATTCTCTTTCCCTATCAAGATCCTTTTTTCATTAATCCTCGAGTATTCGGATGTGTTTGTTTTACTCATCAGCTTCAACCTAACACGGATAAATTAAATCCAAAAGCTATAACGTGCATTTTTCTCGGGTACTCTCGTTTACAAAAAGGGTATAAACCCCTCATTGAATCATTGTTTTTGGTCTATTGATGTTACATTCTTTGAAGACACACCGTACATTTCTAATGCCCAGTCTATCTCTACTAACACTGATGAGTGTCGACCAATTCTTTTTGTTCCTTCCCAAACAACTCCCAATTATGTTGCTCCTGATACTAATCCTACTCCTTTGGAACGTTTATCTCGTCTTGAATTGCAAGTTTATAAGCAACGCACTCATCATGCAGTACGACTATACGATTCACGGTCGTCACCATTGTCTTCTTCGTCTTCAACTCCATCATATGATGATCTTGATTGGCCAATTGCTCTCCGTAAAGGAAGGTCTTGTACATCTCACCCTATTTCAAACTTTGTTTCTTATAACTCATTATCACCGTCATATGCTACTTTTGTACCCACTTTTTCTTCTATACCTATACCTACGTCTACTTCAAAGGCTTTGGATCATCCTGGATGGAAACATGACATGGAAGAAGAGAAGTTGGCTTTGCAAGGTAATAATACATAGGACTTAGTTCCTCTTCCACATGGGCAGGCAATAGTGGGTTGTTGTTGAGTGTTCAATGTTAAGGTCAATTCTAACGGTACAGTTAATCATTTAAAAACTCATTTGCTAGCTAGGGATTATACATAGGTGTATGGTATGGATTATACTGAAACCTTTTCTCCTGAAGTCAAATTGACATCCGTTCAAGTTTTCATTGCATTGGCAGCCACCCATGATTGGCCTCTTCATCAAGTCGACGTAAAAAAATGCTTTCCTTCATGGTGATCTTAAGGAGACTATTTTTATGGAACAACCACCAGGGTTTGTTGCTCATGGGGAGATTAATCTAGTGTGTCGCCTTAACAAATCTTTGTATGGTCTAAAACAGTCACCGAGAGCTTGGTTTGGGCACATTAGTACAGTGGTTATGAAGTTTGGTCTGCATCAAGCAAGGTCGAAGATGGGGATTTGTCTATCTCAAAGAAAATACGCTCTTGATCTTCTAGAGGAAACAGGTCGGTTGGGAACAAAGCCAGTTGATAGCCCCATGGAACCCAATGTAAAACTTAATGTTGATAAAGGAGGGCAATTGGAAGATCCATGTAAATATCGAAGACTTAATGGTAAACTGAATTATTTAACTGTTACTCATCCAAATATTTCATTTGCTACAAATGTAGTGAGTCAGTTTATGGGATCTTTGCGAACTAGTCGTTGGGATGCAGTTATTAGAATTCTGAGACATTTGAAAGGCTATCCAGGGCAAGGTCTTCTTTACCAGAATCATGGACACATTCAGATTCAAGGATATACAGATGCAGATTGGGCAGGCTCTTATGACTGACGGTCTACTTCAGGCTACTATGTATTTTTTGGTGGAAACATGGTGTCATGGAAAAGTAAAAAGCTATCAGTTGTTGCACATTCTAGTGCTGAGTCTGAGTACAGGGCTATGGCTTATACTACATATGAGTTGATTTTGTTGAAGCATCTTCTCGGGGAACTTGGTTTCGAGCACTCCACTCCAAGGAAGTTGATGTGTGATAATCAAGCAGCCATTCATATTGCCTCTAATCTAGTCTTTCATGAGAGAACCAAACATATTGAAGTGGACTGTTACATTGTTCGTGAAAAGCTTCAAGAAGGATTGATTGCGACACCATATGTCAAGTCAGAAGATCAACTTGCTGACTTACTCACTAAAGAATTAGGGGGTCTCAGTTGAAACCTATATGTAACAAACTCGGAGCTTATGATATGTATGCTCCAGCTTGAGGGGGAGTGTTAGGAAATATCAGTATTAGATCTTAGGAAATATCTATATTAGGGAGAGTATGATCTCCCTCTTTATTGTGTGATTTCCTCTTTATTCCTAAGATCTTTTCCTCATGCAATTACCTCTACATAAAGGATACAAGGGTCTTGGGTTTGTATCAAACCCTCAATTAAATATTCTCTAAATTTTTACATATTATAACAATAAAAGCATTCTACATTCAGTTTCTCACATGGTATCAGAATCAATCTTGGCTATTTAATTTTTTTCCATCTTAGTTCCTACATGGTGAGCAAAATTATCTCCTTTTTTTCTTCCACTCTAGTTCAACCAAGTGAGCAAAACTTTCGAATTTTTTGGTCACCCATCTCAGGTGACCATTTGTTCTCACCACCAACACCACAAGGAGCAACAACCACCAACTAGCCTCTCTCAAAAGATCGATCACTAGACACCCTACATGTGCAACTTATGTGCAGCTCAAAAATATTGAGTCCTCTCTTAAGTTCTAACACTTTCCCTCTAGCTAGCTTCCTAATGTCGCCTCCCCTCTGCCACTTCTATGTTCATGGTTTCACTCTTTCCCTACTTCTCTGTGGTGCCATAGGCATCAGCGTAATAGTTGTTGCTATTGGCGTTCATGATGGTGTAGTTAGTTTGTTAAGGCTGTTTCACCCAAGTTTGTCTTTCTTTCACTGTTCACTGCAATCCTTTTTCTACAATTTGTTTGGTTGACAAGCACCAAAAGTTGACTACTTTAAGTATCCAACTTAGTCTCAATTTCTAGTTCACCTAAAGGACCATGTCTCGTTGAATTTCTATTCACATTTGAAATTCTATGTTTTCCTTTTGTTTGACTATTTTATTCCCATCGTTGATGACCACAAGAACTTGGATGTGACAGATGTTAATTCTTATAATGTCTAAAATCATAAATTGTAAGCTGATTGATCTCAATCATCTAGATTGGTATAAGATAGTTCAGATTTACCAAAGAAGTATTTTTAAAGACCATCAACACATTGATGATCCACCATCAAACGATAGTTGCAAGGAATGGCTACGAGATCATGCCCAAGTAATTTTACAAAATTGAAATCCTATCGAAAATGACATCTTTAGTTTGATTAATCACTAAGTATGTCAAAGAATTTGAGAGATTATATAGAACCTTTATATTTAGGAAAGGGAACATTTTCACGTATTTATGAAATGTACAAGGGATTTTATAGAGTTGACCAATAAAGCAAGTCTTTTCAAGCATATTTCATGAATTTCAAAAAGATCAAAGAATAATTAAATGTCTCATTACCTTTCACTCCTAATGTCAAAGTTCAACATAAAGAATTTTTTTATTGACCTTAACTTTCAGTTTAAGATTTCTAAGTCTCAAATCCACTCTAGTGTTGAGATTTCTTTCCCGCACGAGGTCTTTAATTGGATACTTTGAACAAATATCACTGCGTTTGTCACTCCTAAAATTTAGACTTCCAGCACTCTTATAAGTCAAAATAATGGATTTGTATTGGAAAGTCAAATCATAAGAATAATAATAGAGGAAAGACAGACAGTTGGGAAGATAAGAATTAGAATACAGGAGGAATTGTTTGTCAATCATGTCATGAGTTGGGCCATACTAAAGGCACATGTTGAAAGCTGCAAAACAAACCATAGAAGTCCCATTCAACTCACATCACAGCTACTACTGCCACATCTAGCCCATCTGACAAAAAGATAGCTACAATTTTTGCTAATGAATTTGCTAAATTCACTCAATATTAAGAAGCATCAAAAAATTCCTCTTAGCCTATCACAGCTATTGTCGATTCACGTAACAAGCCCACATTTCTGTCTTCTTCCTTACAACGGCTTATCGAGTTCATATCATATGACAAATAATTCTAGTCATTTCTCTAGTTTTCAAAAACACATATCTCCATGCCATGTTACCTTAGTTGATGGGTATACTTTCTTTGATCTTGGTTCTAGCACTACCAATCCTTTTACATTGCTTTCCCTATCATCTATCTTGAGTTTACCAGGATTTTCCTTTAATTTATTATGAGTAAACTCACTCATGCCCTAAATTGTTGTATCTTATCTTTCCTGATTATTGTCTTTTTCATAACTTATGACGAAGAAGATTATTGGAAAAGGATGTGAATCCAAAGGTCTCTACATTCTAAATACCTAGAAAAGAAGACCAATTACTTGTTCAAGTGAATTAACTCATTTTAAAGCTCATTGTCGATTAAGATACCCCTCATTATCTTTATTGAAAATATTATGTTCTTATTTCATAATTTATTTTGGTTAGATTGCGAGTTATGTCAATTTGCCAAACATCATTACAATTCCTCATATTACCGAACGAGCTAGTTTCCATTTGAATTAGTTCATTCTGATGTTTCTTATCTATGTTCTATTGTGTCCGAAACTAGATTTTAACATTTGGGTACCTTTGTTGATGACTTCTCTTATATGCTCGACATTGTTTGATAAAGAATCATTTTGAAATATTTTCATTTTACTGCATTTCGTACTTAAATAAAAACATATTTTAATGCCTCCGTCCATACTTTAAAAAACTGATAATGTCAGAGAATACACCTACATGATTGATAATGGCATCCTTATTAGTCCTCATATAATGACATCATCATCTCAAAACAATATGGTTGAAAGAAAAAATCGACATATCCTTGAAATAGCCACAGTAGTCCTATTCCAGATGCACATTTCTCAATAATTTTAGGTCAACATGTGCTCCATACCCTGTACTTTTATTAACCACATGCCTTCATCTATTCTTTGCGATAAGATTCCTTATAGTATCCTTTTTTCTACTAAATCCTTGTTCCCTTGTTAGCATTTGTTTTGTTCATGATGTTCACCCTCACGTCACTAAGTTAGATCGAAAATTTTTAAAATGTGTTCTCCTGTGATAGCGTATCATGTTTTAGTTGATGTTACCTTTCTGGAACACATTCCTTTCCTTCATACTACTTCAATTTTTTAGCAAGAAGATGATTTGTTAGTTTATAAGATCACATATTAAACCACTTATGTTCCTTTTATACTTGATACCCATAACATATTAGACCACTTATGTTCCTTTTATACTTGATACCCATACACAACCACCACCACCACCACCACCACCACCAATTCACATATCAAACCACTAATGTTCCTTCTACATTTGATACCGATACATAACTTGATACCCATACACAAGCACCACCACCACCTATTCACCTAGTCTATTCTGTAAGACGAGATTATCCAACTAAAAGTTTGGTACCTATCTCTTCTCCATCATCAGATCCAACTACCACTAATCTTGATCTCTCAATTGCTCCTCACAAAGGTAAACATCAGTGCACCTATCCTATTTCCTCCTTTGTTTCTTATGATCTCTTGTCTTCTCTCAAAATTTGAATAGGATTGTGTTATGAATTGTTTACAACAGACTTAGCGTATTTAAATTGTACCTGTAAATAGAAACTGATTTTAAAATCATAATTTATAGGATATTCTAATACAATGTCTAATCAGATAATTTATAAAATACTCTCTTATCCCACAATTTATGGAATATTCTAATATAATAGAATACTTAATCAAATACAGTCAATCAATCAATATACATCAGTTTTGCCACTCCCCCTCAAGTTGGTGAATAAGTATACTCCATTCCAACTTGGATACAAAGTCTGAAAAATTGAGTAGTTTAAACCTTTGGTGAGAATGTCAATAACTCACTATGAGTAGACACAGAAGGTATACAAATTAATCCACTCTCTAACTTTTCCTTGATAAAGAGACCATTGATTCCAATGTTCTTCATTCGATCATGTTGAATTGGATCATGAGCTATGTCAATTGCAGATTTTTTGTTGCAATATAGTCTCGTACGGTCATCCTACTTAATCACAAATCTTCAACAACTTCACACACACCTTAAGCCACTCCCGAACCTTAGCCTATGCACTTGACCATGCGACAACACCTTGTTTTATGCTTCTCCAAGTCACAAGGTTCCCACTAAGAAAAGTGTAATATCCTAAAATTGATCTTCTACTTAACAATAGATCTAGCATAATTAGCACAATCTAACACTAACATATGTGTTAGGTGGAGATACTTAATTAGACTTCTATCATCGATGGATTGAAGCAATCTTTGTTGCAAGTGCTCTCCTTTCTCTACTCTTGTTTTCTACCCACTATACATCACGCCAAATTGATAAACCACCCAATTGATTGATGTATTCAATACATAAAAAGCATACATGTTCAGGAGATCACTACTTCTAAACTAAACAAGGTATTTGCTTATGAATTGTCTTGTATATACTTTTTAATATCATTACCCCGTTTAAAGGTGTCTACGAAAAACAGATAGATCGATACTCCAATTTGTATTCAATTTGTAATAACTGATAGCAATGTGTTTGATTTCAATATTATAATTCAACTCTAAACTATATGTTCCATATTTGTCATCTAGAATATTGTTAAATTTGTAACTATTTTTATTTTAGGAATCATTTATATCTAAGGAGGTCCATCTCTTAACCAAAAATATTAAGGCATTCGGTTATGAATCCTTTCTCATATATAGACCACTCCATCTCTTTGTTATTTTGGATGTGGGACGTGTTAACCATTTTAACACCCCCTCCTCATATCTGACATTTTGAGTCCTTATTTTTTATGCCACATGCGCATCATTATGCAAACTGGGTACCTTAGTTGACAAAGTATTTTAGTTAAACCTCGAACATATCTTACTCCATTTGTGAGTACAATTTACTATAGCATCTTGTTCTATCAAACCTTCACTGTCTTATACCAAACTTCCTTTTTGATAAATGATTTTGTTACTCGAATATTAGCTTCTTAACCAGCCTTGATATCATGTTATATTTGATAATTATTTTTTATTTTAAGAAGAGTGTTTTATATACAAGGAGGTCCATACCTTAACCCAAAATGAATCCTTTCTCATATATAGACCACTTCATTTCTTTGCTTAATTCCAATGTGGAATTTGTTTATTACTTTAGGGGCAACATGTGGGTTATAGTCAAAATGTATGCTAGGGTTTGTTGATGGTACAATCAAGGTTCAAATGGGTGCTTATAAGATGGATCATTTTGGAAGGTATAAAGCTAGGTTTGTCGCTTAAGGATTAACTTAGACTTAGGGCATTGATTACCTAAAGACCTTTACACTTGTGGCAAAGTTAAAACACATCAAGAGTCCTCTTGACAATTGCAGTAAACTTTGATTGACCTCTTAAATAGCTAGATGTGAAAAGTTAAAACAACTAGAAGCAAAAATTACTTTCCTTAATAGAAATTCAGAGGGTCCACCCCTACCCTTTAATGGAAAATTTAGTTTGATGGTGTGTGAACTCAAGAAATCTTCGCAGGGGCTAAAGCAATCACTAAGGGCTTCTTCTTTTAAGAGATTTAGTCAATTTGTTAAAAGTTAACATTATACTCAAGGACAAGCTAAACATACCATGTAAGATGATGAATAGGAAGATGGTTGTGTTAATTGTATATGTTGATGACATATTGGGGATAACTTGCTTAAGATAAACCAATTGATTAAATCTCTTTCCATTAGAGTTTAAGATCAAGGATCTAGGGTTTTAAGATTCTTTCTAGGAATGGACGTTACTCGATCCAAGAAAATATGTTCTCGACATTGAGTGCTCGTTGACATGCACACCTTCCAATTGAACCAAATTAAAAGTAAAGTGAAGGTAAAAAAGGCAACCCAATGGATATATCCCCATATCGAAAGGCTGGTAGGGAAGCTAAATTACTTATCGCATACATGGTCAATTATCAAAGTAGTTGTAAGAATGCTAAGTGAATTCTAGCACTAACCATATGAGAAACATCTTGATGTAGTATAACAAAAAGTAGGGAAAGGTCAATTCTTTCAAAAAGCCACACAGCAAAACATTGAGGCTTATAATAATGCAAAATGAGTTGGTTCAATTGCAGATATTAGATCTACATCAAGGTACATCTACTTAAGGTAGTATAGTTGTTACACGCTTGCAAAGAAAGAGGCGAAGAAGATAGTCTCTGAAGTCAAAAGTAGAACATACAAGAACTTGTATCAACGATTACAAATTAAGGATGGAGAAAAGGATATTTTAAGTTGGCAAGAGCAAGGGAGTGAAACACGTGGGACTTTGATTAAGTTGATTCTATAAAGGATCAAGCAAGACAAGTGTCGTGGACAAAAATGATATCAAAAGAATATGGCAAAGCCACTTCTATTGGTTTGGCTTTTTAATGAAGACGGATATAACAATATCTCCTTAGGTGATCTTAACACTTTTGAGCAATACCATTTCATTTTTTATTGGTGTACTATGAGAGAAGAAATTAGAGTAGTTTTGAGGAAGATGAAAAGTGAAAGGGTGGTAGGACCTAATTAGATATCCATAGAGAGATGAAAGAGTTTAGAAGAATAGTCTTACTTGGTTAGCCAACCTTTTTAATGTAACTCTCAACTCTGCCAAAGCACTGAATTAGCACATTAATCCCTATCTATAAGAATAAAGGGGACATTCAAATTTGTAAGAACTACAGAAACATCAAACTACTCAGTCACACCATGAAGTTATGGGAGATGGTGCTTGAGAAGAGAGTAAGAAAGGGTATACCTATCTTGGAGAATCAATTTGGTTTAATGCTAAAGAAGTCCACGACAAAAGTCATACATTTCCTTAGACGATTCATGAAATATTATAGGAACAGACAAGGGGACTTGCACATGATAATCATTGATTTAGAGAAAGTGTAAGACAAGGTCCTAAGGAAGTCACGTGGAGGTTTTTTAAAGCTAAGGGAGTTCATGTTGCCTATGTACGGATTGTTAGAGATATATATGAAGGTACCAAGATTAGAGTAAAGTTGACAGGAAAAGATATAGAATATTTTTCTATCGATATTGGGTTACACTAAAGATCTTCAATATATTATGAAGGTACCAAGATTAGAGTAAAGTTGACAGGAAACGATATAGAATATTTTTCTATCGATATTGGATTACACTAAAGATCTTCATTGAGCTCCTTCCTGTTCATAGTAGTTATGGATGAGTTTACCAAGAATATCTAAAGAGATGCGCCTAGGTATATGTTTTTTGCTAGTTACATTATTTTTAATGGATGAAACAAAAGAGGATATCGATGACAAGCTAGAACTTTGGAGGGACACGCTAGAGTCAAAGTTTTAAAGTGAATAAAACTAAGATTGATTACTTAAAATGTAACTTTTTGGGTCACAAGGTTGCATCTAATGTAGATGTCAAGATTGGTATTGAAATTATACCACAAAATTATTGTTTTAAGTACCTTGGATGCAGTGACAAGATAAATAATGACATATTTCACCGTATCAAATTAGAGTGGCTAAAATGAAAGAGCACTTCAAAAGTTTTATGTGACAAAAAGATATCACTCACGCTAAAAGGTAAATTTTACTATTTAACAGTTCGGTTAGCTATGCTTTATAAGGTTACCCCTCAAACAAGTGCATAGTCATAAGTTAATGATAGAAGAGAAGAGGACACTCTATAGGATGTCCAACCTTACAAGATGAGATAAAGTTAGAAATGAAGTGGTAAGAGACAAGTTGACGGTGGCTAACATTGACAATAAAATGATAGAAACAAGACTTAGGTGGTTCGGACTTGTCAAGACGAGACATCTTGACACCCCAGTGAGAAGATGTGAGAAGATTGTACTTAGGGACTGTAAAAAAAGAAGAAGAAACCCCAAAAAGAATTGAGGAAAAGTGATTAGGAATTATATGCCCCACCAAAGCTTATCGAAGACTTGGCTCTCAATAGAAAAAATTGACAAAGTAAAATACGGTCAGGACTCTACATAGAGAGGTTTTTTTCGAATTATTTGTTTATTTTATTTGCTTTTTTCTTATTTGTTTACTTATTTACTTATTTTTACGTTTTTTTATTTTATTATTTTTATTTTTATTTACGCAGTTTTTTTTATGTATTGTCTATTGTTTTCTTTCAACCGTTTTCAAAAAAAATTTTCTCACTGATATATCGAAAACAGCCTCTCAACTAGTTAAAAGTAAAGCTCTATACTTCTGTACCTTCTCAAACCCTACATATCAATAAAATTCCTACTGGGACATTGTTTTTTTTAAGTCTAACCGAAAATCTTCTATTGACTACTGTATCTTTATTGGAGGAAATATGGTCTCATTAAAAAGCAAAAAGCAAAATATTGTGTCTAGCGCTAAGACAAAATCTTAATATGGAGCTATAGCAAGATCAACATGTGAGGCAATGTGGATATATCAACTATTATCTAAAATTGGCCATAAAGTCTTAATACCAAGAAAGTTATAGTGTGAAAACCAAGTTGCTCTGCATATTGCTTCTAATTTTATGTTTAATATACGAACTAAATATATTGAAATTGACTATCACTTCTTTCATAAAAAAATACAACAAAACTCCATCTCTACAAAGTATATGAAAATTGGAGAACTTGGAAATATTTTCACAAAAGCTCTAAGTGGAGTTTGGCTTAATTACATTTGTTATAGACTAGACATGATTAATATTTATGCTCCAGCTTAAAGAGGAGTATTGCAAATTGTATATCTACAGTTGTTACAGATTGCATATCTAAAGCTATTGATTGTATAGGTTACAACATTACAGGATCCTATTTGGTTTCTTACCTAATTAGGCATTGAATAGTTAGTGTATATACACATATGTACCTCCATTCACTGTATAATATAAAAACAATAGAAACATTCTATGGTCAGTTAAGTTATGCATTTAAGATTTAAACAAGTACTTCAATGATGTTAATGGACTCCATAACAGTTTCCTATTTGCAATATTCTTATTAGTAAAGGATATATAAGCTAGTGAAGCTTGTTGCTCACGTACAAATTCTTAACTAAAGTTGCATAATATCAAGTAGAAGAAAGATATATGCAATTCTTACACAAATCCTAGGCACTAAATTAAGTACTATGACCCTAAAAGATGGCATAACTACAAGAGTTGCTAAAGATTACATGTCCAAAAATGCTAGATTCTCACTATGCCAAACAAAATAGCATTCAAAATTTGCACCAAACTATCTAAAATAAATCTGCTTGCCTTCAAAGCATATATTCTCTCCTTCACGATCACAGTCCAACCATAATACTAAGTGACTACATCCATGAGCTTCTTGACTTAAATGCCTGCAAACATGTGCCTTTATACCAATAAAATAATCAGAGTTTGTAAATGTACACAAGTGTTTAATAAAACAAAAAGTAGAGTGATCTAAAAGAGTTTAAAGTTTACAAAAAGAAAATAAAAGAGGGCAAATCAATCAATCTCAAGCTTTAATCTAGTGGAATGAGAAGAGAGACTTTTGCCCTAAGGAGTACAATTTGTGCGAGTTTTAGGTCACACTTGTTGTGTGACCGTTTATTGTCACCGCCAAATTAAGGAGTGGTTTTGTTAGTTTGACCAACCCCTAGAATCTAATCACCACAAAGTCTGCAAGTGAGACTTTCAACCTGTCTCTCACGCACCAACATGTGTTGTTGTTCCTTTCACTGAAAATTTCTCTGATCACCTCTGATTGACTCGCTTGGTTCTCTACAATTCATATTTGTGGTCAATTCTGTCAAATATAATCGATTGTTAGGTCCAATTATCATAGGATTCAAATTTAGCCTCTCTAGTGTTTCTTTTAATTGAGTAGTGGGTGTTGGGCTTTCCTTTCTACTTTAATCTCAATAGGGCTGACACTAAATCAATGGTTATTTCTAATTTGATTCCGATGATGTTCAAAATCACAAATCATAAGCTTAACAGGTCTAATTATCTAGAATAGAGTAAAATAGTCTGACTATACTTATGAAGCATTGATAAAGGAAATCACTTGATAACGATCTACCCAAAGATGATAGAAAACAAACATGGCTGAAAGATGATACTTGTTTGTTCTTAAAGATGATACTTGTTTGTTCTTAAAGATAAGGAACTCCATTGATAATAAGGTAAATGGTTTGATTGATCATTGTGAACTTTTTAAGGAGCTAATGGAATATCTAGGTTTCTTGTATTATGTAAAAGGTAATATTTCTCACATTTAAGAGGCATGCAAAGCATTTTATCGTGCAGAGGAACAAGACAAATCTCTCATAAGATATTTTATGGATTTTAAGACTTACGAAGAGCTTAATATGTTATTGCCTTTTAGTTTGGATATTAAAGAATAGCAAGCTCAACGAGAGAAGATGGTTGTCATGATTTTCTAGGCTAGTTTTCCTTCTAAATTTAAAATTGCAAAATCTCAAATTCTTGCTAGTTCTCTTTTGCAGGACACATTTAGTATAGTGCTCCACACAGAAAGTGCTTGACCTGATCAGTCTAATACTGCTCTTGTCAATTACAACAACAAAGGAGGCAAATCAAACAATTTTGATAATAGAAGATAGGATTCAAGAGCAATTATATTGCATTATAGTCATACATTGGGAATATGAAGCATGATTGTAGAAAGCTGCATAATAAGAATCAAAGAAATCACTGATATATCTGCACCTACCACCGATATATCTAAAAATATTGTCTTAATTGTTGCAAATGAATTTGCCAAGTTCTCTCAGTACCAAGAATCATTGAAGTCTTATCCTTATCACCGCTATCATTGAGTTAGGTACGCCAAATACATGTCTCATTACTTCCTCCTCAAAATGGGTCATAGATTCTATTGTCGCAGATCATATGATAGGTAATTCTAATGTCTTCTCTACATTTCAACCACATATAATCACCCAACTCCATTAATATTGTTATCATCTTTTTTAAGTTTGCCTAATTTGTCCTTTAATTTAATTTATGTTAGTAAACTTACTCATACACTTAATTGCTGTCTTATTCTTTCTTGACTATTACCTCGTTCAGGATCTTGTGACGAAGAAGAATATTGGTAAAGGATATGAATCCAGAGGTCTTTACATCATTGACACATAAGTGCCAAAGTACAATGCTTGCTCTGGGTTTGTTGAGGTATATTGTCAATAAAAGAGTCAATTCTTCCTTTAAATTGGTTCATTCAGATATTTGGGGTCTTTGTCTAGTCCTATCTCAAACTAGAGATAAGTATTTAGTTACATTTGTGCATGATTATTCTAGTCTGACTTGGTTATATTTGATGAAAAGTTATTCTAAATTGTTTTCTCATTTTTTTGACTTTTATGCTGGGATCAACACTCAACCTATTGTCCCAGTTCACATATTACAAAGTGATAATGCTAGAGAATATTTATTAAAATCTTTCCAATCCTATATGACTAAAAATGGTCATTCTTCATCAAACATCTTATGCAGATATACCATCACAAAATGGTATAGCAAATAGAAAGAACAGACACCTTCAGACGTAAGAGCCCTATTATTTGAAATGAATGCTCCAAAAGTTTTCTAGGACGATGTAGTTTCTATGACTTGTTTTATTATCAACCGAATGCCTTCATATGTTCTTCATAGTAGGAACCGTTACAATTTTCCTTTTCCTACTAATTCATTGTTTCCTATTGAACCTCGAATATTTGGGTACACTTGCTTTGCTTGGGATGCTCGTCCACAAGTCACTAAAATGGACCCTGAATCTTAGAAGTGCATTTTTCCTTGGTGATTCTTAAAGACAGAAAGTTTATAGATGGTATTATCGTAGCCTTGGTAGCTGTCTTGTATTCATTAAAGTTACCTAGAAAACACACCTTATTATAAAAACTCTGCTTGAAGAAGTAAAGGGGAGGACGATCTATCAATCTATATTGTCACATCTTCTGTACCTATTCCTACTAAACCCCTTATTGTTCATGTTTACTCTCGATGGCAAGATCCTCTTGATTCATGCCATGGACCAGTACCTTCGTCATCAGATCTAATTTCCACCGATGATCTACTTATTGCTTTTTGCAAAGTAAATGTTAGTGTACTTATCCTATTTCCTCTGTTGTATGTTATGATCATTTGTCATCTTCCTTTTGTTCTTTTATTGCATCACTTGATTTCGTCTCCCTCCCTAAAATTTTTCATGCAAGTCTTATCTCATTCTGGATGGCATAATACTATGCTAGAGGAAATGAATGCTTTACATGATAATGGTTCTTGGAACTTAGTACATTTGCCTCCAGAAAGAAGGCTATCAGATGCAAATTGTTTTTTGGTGTTAAAGTAAATCCCAATGGATCAATTGCTCTTCTGAAAACTTGTCTTGTTGCTACGATTATGCAAAAACATATGAGGTTGACTATTCTAATACTTTTTCTCTTATTAGCAGCTATTTACCTCTATAACAACTACTTGGAATCGGTCCTTGCATTACTTAGGTATCAAAAATGTTTTTCTACATAGTAATCATCAAGAGGAAGTTTGTATGAAGCAACCTCCAGGGGTTGCTCAGGGAGAGAATGAGAAAGTTTGTCGCCTTTAAAAATCTCTGTATGGGTTGATCTTTTCTCAAACAAAGTGGCAACCAATCTCTATGTGTTTAGTTCATTCATGAAATATAGGATTAGATGCAATATGTAGAGCAGCTTGATTATCACACCAAAGTGTGGCCAGTTTTGAGACTTTAAGGCCAATTTCAGAAAGAAGTTGGTATAGCCATATGATCTCACTCGTGGCTTGTGCCATTGCTCGATATTCAGATTCTGCACTTGATCTGGCACAACATTTTGCTTCTTGCTTTTCCATGAGACTAAATTCCCTCCAACAAACACACAATATCCAGTTGTGGACTTTCTGTCAACTTTGGAACTGGCCCAATCAGCATCCGAAAAACATTCGATACAAGTGTGCCCATGATTGTTGTATAATATCCCTCGACTAGGAGCTCCCTTTAGGTAACATAGGATCTGCTCTAGAATAGCCCAGTGATGATTAGTTGAAGACGACATAAATTGACTTACAATGCTAACTGGATATGCAATATTAGGACGAGTCACTGTTAGATAATTTAGTTTTCCTACTAATCTTCTGTATTTCTCAGGATCTTCAAACAAGTCTCCCTCTTTAGAGATATGTAGATTCGAAGTCATTGGAGTACTGAATGGCTTAACTCCCAATTTTCCAGTCTCAGTTAGTAAATCTAGAACGTACGTTCTTTGGGACTAAAAAAACCTTTCTCGTTACCTCTACTCCCAGAAAATATTTCAAGGGCCCTAAGTCCTTGGTCTGAAACTGGATGTGAAGAAAAGACTTTAAAGATGAGATGCCCACATGATCACTTCCACTAATAACAATATCATCCACATAGGCAACAAGAAGAATAATTCCATATGAAGAGTGTCTATAAAAAACAGAGTGATCCAATTTACTCTTATTCATTCCAAAAGCTTCAATGGCTTGGCTAAATTTTCCAAACCAAGCACAGGGGCTCTATTTTAAAACATATAGAGATTTCCAAAGGCTACAAACTTTACCAAACTCCCCCTGAGCAACAAAACCAGGTGGCTGCTCGATGTATACTTCCTCGTGGAGGTCACCATGGAGAAAAGCGTTTTTGATATCCAACTAATGCAGCAACCAATCATAAGTAGCAGCCAGAGAGATGAATAGGCAAATGATGTCAATTTGGCTACAGGTGAGAACGTATCAGAATAATCAACAACATAAGTTTGAGCATAGCCTTGTGCAACAAGCCGATCTTTGAGCAGGGCTACTGAGCCATTAGAGTTAACTTTGACTGTAAATACCCATTTACAACAAATGGCCTTCTTACCAATAGGTAATGGTACCAATTCCCAAGTACCATTGGCATCTAAAGCATTCATCTCTTCTATCATAACATCATGCCAACCAAGGTGAGATAAGGCTTCAATGTGGGCGGAATGTGATTTCTGAGATTTACTCCGTAGCTTCCGCAGGTGTATTTAGTATGACCTGGCTCATGACAGTATCGACAGACGATTCTTCTTGCATCTGGATTCTTATTGCTCCAATTTCCACTAATTCAATTACGATGTTGATGAGATGATTTTTCAGAGTCGAATTCATAAGTTCGACTCACAAGAGCACTAGAATTCTGAGTACTAGGAGGAACAAATGAATTAATGTCTATGCGAAGTATCCGAGTAAATACCTCGTGCAGGGAGGAAAGTTTGGTACTTGACAGAATATGAGATTTAACAACATCAAACTGAGAATTTAAACCAGCCAAAAAACTCATAACAGCCATTTGTTCCCGTTGAACTTGTTGGACCTTGATATCAGGACTGAATGGGAGCAGAAAATTTAATTCCTCGTAAATCCTTTTAAATTTCATAAAATATGACTGAAGAAATTGATCATGTTGCTCAGCTCTATAAAAACCTTTGCTTACTTCATAAATTTGAGATATGTTTCCTTTGCCAGAGTATAAGAATTCCAGATAATCCATTAATTCCTTAACATACTCTCAGTGATTTATGAGACAGATGACTTCAATATCAATAGAATTCCGAATCTATAAGAATAAACAAGCATCATCACGTAGCCACTCCCAGCAAGTGTGCTCCAATGGGGGATCATTGGTGAGATGATTATCCTTCGAGATACTACGTAGGTAAATTCGAATTGTTTCACACCACTCAAAATAATTGTGCCCTGTTAATTTATGTTCTGTAATTCTAGACAGCACAGGAATGACATCTGTTACAACTAAACTCTTATTGTCAGACATAATGATATAGATAATGGATATACACTAGAAACTAGAGCTGAGAATAAGAGAAAAGAGAATCGAAAAGGTACGAATAGCACCCACAGGTTCAAAGGAACCTACTGCACACAAAAGTCCAAAATACGTTGAACCAAAATCAATAGCGTCTCCACACAGAAGTGAAGGCAACGTCTGGACAACACAAGGGAGTGGCGTCTGGGGACGTGCGTGGCACGTCAGAGCCGGGGGTGCTGTGTCGCCGCCAGTGTGGGTGATCAAAGGTCGCCATGCTGGGCATGCGCTGTCATGTATCGACGCATGACTGGGAAGCCGAGAGTGTTGGCGGCGCGTGTGAGACAAGCGCAGGTCTTCTGGTAGTCAGACGATGAGCGAAAGTCGGTCAGCAGGCGGCGGTTCTGATGGTGCCAGTGGTGAGGGAAGTTGTCCACTAAAACTGGGTGACCCAAGAAAAGTACCCAAAACCTGTCCATTGGACAGTGAATCTGCACATTGGCTGAAGAATGAAAGAGGCCTAATTCTCTGATACCATGTAAACTTAAAAGAAGTAATTTTATTATATTGTATTATGTACAGAGTAGTGCTTTAGATATAGAAAGTTGTTAGCCTAACATACAATACAATCCCTATAATCAAGCTATACATAATTATGATTATTACTAGAATCATGCAATAGAATCATAATCCCTATAATTAAGGATGTAATCTATAACAGTTCTGAATGAAATGTCAGGCCTAGGAACTGTAAGATAGTTTAATTTCCCATTAAGTCTCCAAGAATTTCTTGGATCTTTCAAGAGTTCTCCCTAGTTTGCATCAAGTTTGATAATGGGATCCATTCAAGAATCCACTGGTTTACATCCCAACAAGCTAGCTTCTTCTAAGAGATCAAGAACATACTTGCATTGGGAGAGACAAATACCATCTTTAGATCTCGCAACTTCGATTCCCAAAAAATACTTCAGCAGTCTTAGATCTTTTGCTTGGAATTGTTGTTGCAAAACTCCATCAATCTATGAATTCCATTTTGATCATCACCGGTAATAACAATATAATCAACATATATGATCAGTAGAATTTTACCAGATCTCGTGTGTTAATAGAACACCAAATGGTCTACTCCACACTGCTTGAGACCAAATTTCCTCACAACTAAACTAAATTGTCCAAACCATGCCCTAGGAGATCGTTCTAAACCATATAAAGATTTCTTCAATAGACACACTTTCTGAGCAAAAAACCTCGTAGGTTGCTCCATATAAATTGTTTCTTCTACATCACCATGCAAGAATGCATTTTTTATATCAAGTTGGCAGAGAGGCCAAGAATAAGCTACAGCTAAGGATATAAAAATACGAATTGACACCATTTTTGTCATAGGAGAAAGGTTTTAGAATAATCAATATTGTAGACTTGTGTATCCTTTAGCAACAAGACAAGCCTCGAGTCATTCGATAGAACCATCAACAAGAGTCTTAATAGTATATACCCATCTACAACCACCAACCGAGGCATCAAGAGGAGGAGTAACAAGATGCCAAGTGTCATTTGACCGTAAAGCATTTATTTCCTCTTGCGTAGCTTGCTCCCACCCAAGGTTTTGTATAGCCTATGTTATACTCTTAAGAATAGACACAGAATTTAGGATGGATAAAAAAGAATAAAAGGAGGGGGACACATGGTTATAAGAAACAAAATTAGAAATCAAATGATTGGCACAAGATCGTTTACCTTTCCTTAAGGTAATAGGCTATTAAGGTCCCTATTTTTTAGATCTGGAGAAATATTAGGCATTGGAGGAGAGGGCTTATTCGGATGTCCATCTACCATTCGACGAGGTCGTCAAGAATAAACTTTCAAATTTGATCGAGACAACTGAGGAAGATAAAAAGGAATAGAATCTGTGGGTGAATTGTCTAAACTGTTTGGCGAATTATCCAAAGAGTTGTCAAAAAGTGAGGGTAAACAATGATAGAAGCTTTTGACATCTTGACTCTCAGAAAAGTATTCAATGTTCTCAAAGAATGTCACATTTGTGCACACAAAAGAATCTTTTAAGTGAGGGACTATAACAACAATAGCCTTTTTGTGCACTCAAGTAACCGACGAAGACACACTAGGGTGGAAGAGGAAACAAAGGAGTATTAGAGATCTGGAGAGAGGGCTTATCCGGATGTCCATCTACCATTCGACGAGGTCGTCAGGAATAAACTTGCAAATTTGATCGAGACAAATGAGGAAGATAAAGAGGATTAGAATCTATAGGTGAATTGTCTAAACTGTTCGGCAAATTATCCAAAGAGTTGTCAAAAAGTTAGGGTAAACAACGATAGAAGCTTTTGACATCATGACTCTCATAAAAGTATTCAATGTTCTCAAAGAATGTCACATCGTGGATAACAATAGAATGAGGAAGAAAGAAGACAAAACAATTCAATCATTTCGTTAGTTTCCTAAAAAACATTAAGTTAGACGAAATTTTGGAATATACAGAGTTGTTGGTAATGTCATTGAAGGATAAGGATATGTAGTGTCAACCCTACTTATACTAGTTGTGGAACCATTAGCAACAATAAGTTGGTGTGAGTCTAATACAGGGGTAATTTGATCAAAAAATTTTGGTTTACCTACAATAAAGTCAGTGGCTCACAAATCTATAACCCAAGGTTCAACAGGGGACGATATACAAGTTGTGTGATTACCTAAGTGAGCAAACGACGCAATTGGTGTGACTGCTTGCTTGGTCAATTGATATTGGAGAAAAGTTGGGTATTCTTTCTTGTTTTCACTTGTTAAGGCAAAGCCACTAGAAGCCTCCATAATATTAGCAAGAATGAGAGGGCTTCGGACGCAACTCTAGGTGTAAGTCCCAACAATAGTCCCGAATATGCCCATCCTTGCCACAGTGGTCACATTTCCTTTGGCCTCCTCTGCCTCTTCCTCCACAACCACCATGATTACTCCAGCCTCCATTACCTCTTCCACTATTATGAATAGCTAGAGCAGACTTGTCACCGCTTTCATGTGTTGGTCCCTTATCGAAATACTCGTGAATATATCTGAGCAAGTGATGGGAGTTCAATGCCACTGAGTATTTGGTTCATATTATAGTCCTAACCCAGCCAAGTATCTCAGCATGAATAACTCTTCTCTTTCCTTCAAAAGTTGATCCTTATTTGTCGTTATCGGTTGTGCTACTAAATGTTTCTAAAAATATACTTTATTTATGAAAAATACTCAATGTGGTTCTTCTCTCCCTGCTCACACTTGAACAATTCCACAGATAAATCATATATATGAGAAGTCTCACATACTCCTATAGCTCCTTTGCAGAGTTTACATGTTGACACATGTCAACAATATTTGGATCCATGGTATTCCAGAGGCTTGTCATTATTTGATTGTCATGTTGTTCCCACTTCTTATATCCAAGTGACTTAATATCAAAAGCTGGATTTGTGAGATGCTCATACCCACCTAACCTCTTAAGATATACAATGACCACCTTCTCCCAAGCAACACAATTCGTTCCATTCAATTTTTGAATTGTGATTGTTGAACCATAATGGGTGGTTGTCTTTCAACACCATAAGAACAATATTGCCAAAAACCAAACTTCAATATTGCAACAGCAACGCAACAACAAACGAGGGACTGAAACCATCATGAGATACGACTATGACAGAACTAACGACTATGGTTAAACACACAAACTCAATTTCTAGCAATTAAAGGAAAAAAATAAATCACCGACCATGGTTTAACACAAACAATTTTTCAACAATTAAAAACCAAAAACTACATCACCAACGGGTTCTTGGAGTTGGTGCAACTCAGTCCATGGCAACAGGGTGTGGGGCACTCGCTAGTGTCGCCTCTTTCTCTGACTTGGTCGCTAGTGGCTGCTTGAGGTGTTTCTAAGGTTAGATTGTTAAGGTTAGTCTTTTTATTAGAAAGGTTTAGGGTGTTATCAATTGTGAGAGAATGGAGGAAAAGTCAAAGGCAAGATTAGAAAACCCGCTCTGATACCATGATAAGAATTAAGAAGAGGGATTGTGAGAGTGTAGAAAATTAGCAACTCTTATATACTACATTATTTTATTCATATAAGGTAAGTTACAATTATAATACCTAAAAATATTCAATCAAATCACAATCATAATCCCTAACAATCCTCTTAATCAAATCATAATCTCTAATAGGGTTGAGGAAAGGTAATCTTATATCTTTATATCTTTTCACTCTTCATATTGGCGTACTAACAAGATTAACAAATCATAACATTAAGCAAGAAAGGAAGTTCATATCTCACAACGAATGCAAGGAATTGAGAATATTCGACTAATCTTTTGTGAATGATTAGTAAGTTCTTTATGTAACTGAAGCAAACTCAATCAAGACCCCCATTAAATCTTTAAAAGTGTTTAACATCATGTCTGGTATTTCAATAAACATAAACAAGAGCCATCTAATATTATCAACAAGGGCTATTATTCAAGTTGGTTCGTTCTCCTCAATCTCAAGGTTATAAACCAAGGATCCTCCTTTCAAGCGTGGCTTACCAATAACTATCAAGAGACTAACATTCAAGAATTGTCAGCTTTTGTTTGATTCCTTTCATAGGAGAATAAGCCATTGGAACAATAGATTTCTCCAATTTGATAGCAAATTAGAACTAATCAATTTTGTTCTCAATAGCATGAATATCTTTTGGTGTTCACACTTAATAATTCCCAAAACCTAATCAAAGCTATAGAGAGACTTTTGAAGAACCTTCTCTGGCGTGGTAAGGATTCAAATTCTTCAAAAGCAAGAGTTTAGTGGTTTGGCATATGCTTGCCTAAAGTTGCAGGAGGACTTGGTATTATTCCAATCAAATTAATGAATAAAGTGTTGATGGCGAAAGGAATTTGCATAATCTTTAAGGATGAAGGGGTCCTCTGAGTTAAACGGATTCATATACATTTCCTTAAAGGAGAGAGTTTTGGGAAAACGAAGACAAAAATAAGTTGCTCTAGGACTATGAATCAACTCATGAAATTGAGGGGCACAATGTTCAAACAGGTGAAAAGCAAGTTTCGTAATGAGAAGTCTACTTGGTTTTGGAATGATAATTGGAGTGAGTTAGGCCTCCTTTACAAGATATCAAAGCTCTATCGTCTGAAATATATGATAGTAGATCAAGAACGGTTAACAAAATAGTCAAAGGTGACGATTGGTCTTGTAAGAGAAGAGGCTTCACTAGAATTATTACGGACCAAATACAAGTAAAGAGGATTTTATTGAATGGATGAGGCATACATGAACGAAATTTACCAATAAATTTTGCTAAGGAATGATTGGATCATCAATGCAAAAGGTATCATGGTACAAGTTGACATGATTTGAACAAAATCTCCCAAAGCTTGCATTTATTCTGTGGTTAGCAGCTTAAAACCTTGGCAAGGTTAGAGGATGACACACAGAAACTAAGTTTCAATTGCAAGTTTTATAACCATCAATTAGGGAGTGTGAATCACCTATTCTTCAAATGTCAATTCACGGGTATTATATACAATCGAATTCAAGGTTTATGCAATGTTTATTATCAACATAATGAGTGGAAGGAAATCATATTTACATTTGTAAATATGAGAATCAACACGCAAATTATTTATTACACCATGAATATTGAAATTGAAACTTCAAAGAGTCCAAAGATTACCATAATAAGCAATTCTTTTACCACATGTTAACCATATTATTTTAGAATCCATAACCAAGTATAATGAAATAAAGAAGTAAATACCTTCGGGTTTGTCTCTAATTTACAAATTGGAGCTTCAAAAAGATCTTTAGGATCAGTTCTTGACCAATCTCGATACTTTCCAGGAAAATCTATACTGGATTTACGTAGCAAGGAAAAAAATAAGTAACAAGAAAGTGCATATAAAAATTAAGAAAACCCGAGATGGGTTATCAAACATAATAATGCGTCATAGAAGCACATCAAATTGATGTATACTCACAATTGAAACATGTAAGACATACCGTTAAGCCATTATTCACAGTCATAATGCAAGAAATTGCAAGTCATTTCTTCATTTGTTATATTAAGCATCAGTCTTCTTTATTATTTGTGGTTAAACCCCATACCAAAATTTATCATACACAAAACTTAGCATAATACTTTACCAACTTGTTTATATATGTATATATCTTTGGAATAGCAGTCATGAATTCCTCTATCTTGCCAGAAACATATAAGATCATTGAGTTAAATATTTATCCCAAAGTTAAACAATCACAGTAAAAATTTTGAGCAAAAAAAACTTCTTGAATAACAACACTGTTAGAACTTCATCCCTAGATTATGATCCTAATAAATCTGTGGAAGACCAGTCAACCATCATGTTGAGAAACATTAAACCTCCAAAAATCATTTGTTATATTAGAAAATGTTATAGTACTTTTCAAATATTTTCCTAACATCTTATGATAAAAGCTACCTCAAACAAATTTAAGACATTCGTATAGCAAATTCATCCATGTCATCACATGAGAAAATTAACATACAAATGAAGAGGTAACTTTTTTCCCTCTTCCATCAAAATGTTCGTCATAAGTGTACAGTGAAACAAAACCCAGAACTTCCAATTGTCAAAATCCTAAACGTAATGGTAGAAGAAGAAGAAGAAGAAAAGGGCAGTTGAATTTCCAATGAAAACCTCGTTGTCAGGAATAGTGTCGCGCGTATAAAAGCAGCAGCAACAACAATAACAGCCAAACCGCTTCAAGTTACCTGAAAACATGCCCAATTACTGAAGTGATTCTAAAGCGCGCCTGAAATTTCATAAACATCCCATCAAATTCATGGACCTCAGTGGTTCCCTTTCTAGTAGACATCTGTAACACAAACAACCATATATTAGTTAAAGACTACTAGGCTGTTAAAAGCTTATGAGGTAGAATGGGGCTATTCGGATACGCATACATATACAAAGAGCGAGATTAAAAAAAAGAAAAGAAAATTGGGTATTACCTGGCCATGGGAGAGTACAGAAGCAATAGAGAGAGCTACACTAGGCTTCTCAGCTACCTGTGAAACGAGGAGAGCAACTTGAATGTTAGTATGTTACAAAACCTCAAGAGGGATACGTAATGAGACACGCATACCACGAGAACTCTTGGAGGAGCCATTTTTTAGCTTCTCTAAGACTATGATAAGGAAATTTGTAACAGTCAGGTTTGCAAGACTTCTTCCTAATGTAGCTGTGTCGACGGCAAAAGTAGAAAGAAGCTCGCTGCTTGCTTTTCTTTATGTGTTTCCGTATTTCCCGATGTATTTAATTTCAAATAATAACAAAAATGTAAAAAAGTGTAAATACAACTTAAAATCTTATTATTTATAGAATGCTTAAAATGAATTATAATACACTTCATCTATTATGTATCTCATCAATGTTAACGTGTAATGAATGTAATATTTTTATTATTCACTTACAATAGGACTCACATTTTAAAATAATATTAAAATAACTTAAATTTTGAAATTTTTGTTATATATTTAATCTATAATAAAATTTAATGTTAATTAATTTAAATAATGTCATTTAATTATAATAAATTTAAATTTAATTAAAAACTATACTCTTATTCTCAAAATAAAAACCTTAATTACAAAGTCACATGCTCTCCCTTTACAAATGAGAATCACAATTATATTATTTTAACAGACAGTGAATAAAGAGAAGAGCGTTCTATTGAGATTTGACAAAGACTGTGAAAGAAAACGTTTTTTAGTGCAAGACTTGTGGTATATATTGCCTTATGTAAAAATACCTTTTCTTGTGACTTCTTACTTAAAAAATGTGATCCTACGCAGTGTTTGGTTGCTGTCCCCGTGGGTGGAGACAGATGACAGGGACACAAAAGTCCTGTCTCCCAACGTGTTTGGTTGCTGTCCCCACCCAATCTTGTCCCGACTCCGGGGACAGAGACATGAAAATGTTGTCTTCCTCGTGACTGTGGCACAAAAAATAGGGGACGGAGACATAAACCAACCAGATATGTGAAATGTCCAAAAT
>JAOTAY010000006.1:16008758-16020715 GCA_025629805.1 Erythroxylum baracoense
TTATTGGATTATTTTCCATTTTGTTAATGTTAATTAATATTGAATTATTCTTGCTTTTAAAAAGTTGTACGCTTTCTCGTTGTGTATGGTGTGATGATTTTTAACATTGAACATATTTTTAATGATATGATGCAATGCTACTTTTTTCAGATATGGAACGTAATATTGGATCTCGCAGAGGCAAAGGTAGTAACCATGTTTGGACTATTGTTGAGGATGAAAAGTTAGTGAAGACCATGTTTGAACTTAAAGAAAGTGGAAATTTTGATGGTGAAAATGGCAGTGGATTAAGGAAGGGATATCAGAAATAACTAAAAAGGATATTAGATCAAAAATTACCAGTGCATGGTTTAAAAGAAAAATCATATATTGCATCTCGTTGTAAATTATTGAAAAAAACAATATCATGCTATTTATGATGCGAGAAATAGTGGAGAAAGGTTTTGGTTGAGATGATGAAAAAAAATGTTTTACAGCAGACGCTGACATGTGGAGTGAACATCTAAAGGTTAGTACACATTAGATTACTTAGTTTTTTAAAAATATTTTTTATATGATTTATATAATGATTGATGTTATAATTTTTTAGCACTATTTTTTGGACTAATGTTTTATTAATATTTTTGTAATGATTGATATTGTGATTGTTGTAGAGTCATCCGGATAATTCATTTATGAGGAATAAATCATTTCCTTACTATGATAAACTAGCTATTATTTGGGGACAAGATCGAACTACAGGAAAAAATGTTGAAGCACCTGCAGATATGCTAGAAAATATAAACAGAAAAGAGAACTTGGGTGAAGAGGATGAAGAATCTAATGAGGAGGATGATGTTGAGCATCAAAGAGATCAACCAATCAAGGGTAATTCTCAAGGTGAAGGAAGTTCAAAGAAAACAAGTTGGAAAAGGAAGAGGAGTGCTGATAGTTTAGTTTCATGTTTGGAATGTATCACTGAAAAGCTTACTGAAGATTTAGAGAAATCTAACAAGCAAATGGCTAAAGTTGCAGAATCTGTTGCAGGATCGAATAAGAAGGAATATGAGAATAGGCGGAAATTAGACTAACTTAGGAAAGTGAAAGACTTAACACAAGCTGAACGTATTAGAGCTGGAACAAAACTTGTAAATAATTCAAATCATGTGGATTATTTTTTTACTCTTAAGATGCTGACAAAGAAGAATATCTAAGGCAGATTTAAAGAGTAATTAGTTTTTAAGATTTTCAAATTTATTAAATTTAGGATATTTAGAAGATACTTGACATTTTTTATTTTAATTTTGAGATTGTCATTTTTAATGTTAGACAAAATTTTGATATTTGATTTGAATTTTAAGAATTATCCTTGCATTCGGTTGAAGTTTTTTTTAGTATTTTTCAATACTATTTTTATGATATAACATTATTATATGATTAAAATATCAAAAATAAAAAATTTAACATTTAATAATATAACTTATATTACAAACTAACATTATTTTATGATTTCAATTTTTATTTAGTTTGTAGGGATATAATTGGAAACAAAAGTCAAAATTAAATTACATTCTATGAAATACTGTTGCATACCAAACACTATAATAAGAATCTACCTAATTTTTCTAGTAGAATTCTTATAAGTATCTAAACATGTGAAAATTTTTTTCCAAACATGTGAATACTTTTACTTTCCATAGATTTATTTTCCCAAGAATTAAATTTTAAATTCACTTTATTTTCCCGTCAACTAAAAAGATCTTAATTTTTTCCTTTAGTTTGTCTTTCTATTTTGTTAAGCCTTTTTCAACTATTTGTTAAAGCCTTTCAACTATCTAATTTGTGTCCATGTTTCTACCAGCTTATGCCATCTTATTTTTAATATTATTAGTGATTTTCTTTACTTATTCTTATTTTTATAACTGTTATCTTACTACATTTTCATTTTATTGTTTAGTTCCTTAATATTATGATTCATTTTTGTCAACCTGTTGTTTTTATTTTTACTCTAGTTTAGTAATTCCTCTTATTTCTCTTGTTAAATCAATTCTTTTTTGTATTTGTATTTATTATTGGAATTTTTTAATATTCAGAATGCCTCAAATATGAAATGGAATTTAATGCTACTTGCTATAGTTCTTACTTTTTCCATCGTGGAATTAGCCTAATGAATTAAACATTGACTATTTGAGGGATCAAATCTTTTATACTAATTATAATGTTCTTATCATATTCCATTAAATCTCATCCACATGTTTACGTGAATATATGAATAAAATTTAATAAAATAAAGTCAAAATAGATTAATTGAATCCGAGGACATGATGACCTCTTTAAAGAGAATTTATGATTTGATTGATTAATAGAAAGAGTCGTAGTACTTGATGTAGAAATTGAAAGAAGTTTAGGACTTCTAATCCAATTTGACCTAAAAGTTATTTCAATTAGTGTTAAGAGTATCAGAGAACAAACTGTAGAAACGCGGTCTCCGCGATGGCAATGGCGAGGAACATTTTGAGAACCCTGACGACCAAGTCTTTGAATCTTTCATGGAGGAGTGCGATTGGGAGTTCTAGGCATTTAAGTCTCGTTAGTAGCCAAATCAGCGAACACACCGCCAAATGGATGCAGGTTTTCTATCTCTTCTCAACCTCCCTTTTGTTCTTCGATTGTTTTTCTTCTACTTTTCTATTTGACGGTATTGATTAGTTGCATGTTTTCTTTTGAGAATTTAAGTATTCCATAGACAGGAGGGTGTTTTTCGTTCCTTGGTTATATCCCTTTTGACCCAATACCTCAACCAGATTTTTAATCGTTGTTAGAGCTTCTTTGATTCGTAAATGTTAATGCAGTTGGCGATAATTGGGACAATTTCTTATATTGTTTGTGTACTAGCCAATTCTTTTTGATGGTTTTTTGACGCACTCTTTTCCCCAATATGACTTCTGGCTTAGGCTTGTCACATCAAATATCTTATTGGTTTGATTCAGTTATTTTTTATTCACTTTTGTTTCAAAAACGTATCCCTGATGGATGTTCTTTTGAGTGCTGATCTAGTTTGTGCTTTCTTCATTCTGATAGTTTCTTAGATTATATTCAGCTATGCATACCTTCACTGTTGAATATGCACCTTATTTATCTTAAGTCTTAACTAAGATCTGAAAATCATGGAATAGTAGTTTAGTATATTTTGTATCATAGTTGAGGTTGCGAAACATTGTTGCATCAGATTATGATACTCATTTTGAGCACGATTTTGGAAAATGTACAAAGCTCATGAAATTTCTACAAGATTCTAATACTAACCGTTGTCTGTGTTTTATAAATTGGGAGAAGTATACTTTCAATTCTTCAAGTTTACATTGTTTTCCTTATTTTAGTCTTCCAACTAGTAACATTTCTAATTTCATCCTTGAGCATTATCAACCACTCCATATCCAAGGAATGAATTAAAAAGTTTAATAGTTAAAGAATTGAAACAGGAAATAACTTTAAGTTGAATCACTACGAATATGTTTTCTTTTATAAAGAGTATTCTAGGTGAAAAGATTGGTCTACAGTCAAGAGATCTTCTTTATTATTTTTACTTTTATTTTGGCTTAGGTATCAGGTCAACATCTTTCCAATAGGAAAATATGTTCTTATTATTGGAAATACATATCCATGCCTAGACCAAGCTTTACATCAAAATGGTGGCCTTTTGTCGGCATGATCTTGTTTTGGAACTTTCAGAAATTTAGATAGTAGATGGTGCTACTTGTTCATGTTCCTTGTATGATTTAAGTGTTACTTTACTCTGTCAAAACCATTACCATTGTTGTATCACAAACAAAGTGAATTACAGGAATTTCAGCCCATTTCATATGCTTATACAGTAGTTAATACCTCAAACATGCTTCTAAAGTAATATATGATGCAAAAGAGCTTAAAGTATATAAAAGAAATAAAAGAGGAAAGATTAGTCATCCACAAGCTTTAATTTGGTGGGATGAAGATTGAGAATTTAGTTGCACCAAAGATAAGGGCTGAAATTTAGATTGTGTTAGGATTTTTTATTAGGTAGGAAGTATTAGCAAGTTAAATATGTTATTCTATTTTAGATATATTATCTTAGTTTCTTAGGACTTATATAATTTTTATTAAAATATGATTTAAATTTGTTAGGAACCCTTTCCTACTAGAATAAGGGTTTTAAAATCTTCTCTATAAATATATGTATATTCAGCCCTTCAATAAGAAGCAATCTAAAATTCTTCTACAAACATGAGTTTTCAACTAAAAGCTATCATGCTTTCTTTTAAGAGTGATTCTTAGACCTTAGGAGTGGTTCATAGTTTTTTACTATTCATTGTTTGTGTTTGTCACTAAATTCCAGCAAAACGAACCTAAATTTCAGCCATCTCAAACCTAACTTCCAGCAATCTTAAACCTAAATTCTAATCATATTAAACCCTAAAATCCTAAGCTTAAATTTTCAGCAATCAAACCTTAAAATTCCAGCTAAACAAAATCTGAAATTTCAGCATTCCTAGCCAAGTTCAATCCTGAAACTTGATATTCCAGCAGCTTAATATAAATCATGTTTCCAAATTTTGTAATTTTTAGCTACTAGTTAATAATTCTTCTATTTGTCCTCCATCAATTCGGTATCAGAGCTTTGCTCACGATGGCAACACTTAGCAAAAGGACATGTAAAGGAATATTCAAGGATCTGGGATGAGATGAAATACTTATAGAAGGATTGTACCTTAATGACCCTCGATCATAAGGTGCTCTAAGAACTAGTCTAGAAAACAATATTAGACAATAAACTACACTAGATGGTGAGGGTGGAGAAAGTGAAATCCAAGACGAAGAGGCTAACACCAATCAACAACTAATGGGATTAGAAAATCAACACCCACAGAAAGATCCAAGACAAAGAAACCAACCAGCAACACAGAAAGAGTGCATGCGAGAGGCCACAATAGAATTGAAACACACATCGAACTCGATGAAATTATTAAGAAAGTTCTGTTGAAGCCCCTGATTTTGCAAGGAAGATGGATCCACACTTGTTCTTTGTCTGGACAACAGCAATGAAAGATTTTTTTTAATTGTACCACATGATAGAAGATTGAAAAGTTTGATTTGCAAAGATGAAGCTAGTTGGACACGCTGAAATTTGGTAGAGATCGATAGATGATGGACATCAAAAAGCAGGCCAGCCATTAATTGTTGATTGGGAAGAGATGAAGCTGAAGTTATCAGAAACATACTTACTATTTCATTATCAGGAAGATCTTGAAGATGAACTCACAATCCTTAAATAAGGGATTATGTCTGTAATTGAATACACGGAAACATTTGATGAACTTTCTATCTGATTTGAAGGAATGGAGTCGGAATGACAACTTATATCTCACTATAAAAATGGCTTAAGGGCAGAAATTTGTAAGGATCTGATAATGCATTGGATTTATAGCCTTGAAGATGCATATCACTTGGCTTTAAGAGTATAAAAATACTTAGGACAACAAGTAACTAAAAAGTATTGAAGTCAAATCGAGGAGTTTGACATGAAGAGAACTATGATGGTGCAAAACTTTAGACGAGCACCCAATGCATTAAAATCTGCACCACAAAGCAACTACAAAACTTGTCAAGGTGCTGAACTTAAAGGCAAAGTCGTAGTTGAGACTAGGACGAAAGGCAACAGTGACAAGAAGTGCTTCCGAAATGAGAGGGCCGCTTTCCTTATGTCCTAGTAAAGATTTGCATATGATGGGAGAAGAAGAAGAGGAAGAATTTGATGAGTATGTGCATAAGCACGAAGCTGGAGACGAGATCGAAGGAGACTGGTGGTGGATTAGCTAGCGGAAGAACAAGAAGAATGGCTTTGTACTACTATTTTCTTTTCTCAAGTTAGATGCGGAGATAAAGTAAGCAAGCTTATCATTGATGGAAGTAGTAGTATGAATGTGGTATTGGAGAACATGGTGAAGCGATTGAATTTACTCATGGAGAAACATCCAAATCCCTATAAAGCTGCTTGAGTAGATGATAGTACTCTCCCAGCTACTCGAAAGTGCTTGGTGTCTTTCAAATTAGGAATATATGAGGACTCTATTTCGTGTGATGTCGTTCCTATGAAAGTATCTCACATTTTACTTGGACGATCGTGGCTTTATGATCGAGCTATGCAGCACTTCAGAAAAGCTAACACCTATTAGTTTATATTCCATGGAAAGAAAATAATTTTGAAGCCTATGAATGTAGACAAGGTAGAAAAACAAAGAGGAAGTAACAAGACAACCATAAATGCTAAGAAAAAGCCTCTTAATGTGCTTAGGGAAAGAGAATTTAAAGTTTTTAACAAGAAAAAGGGAATTGTGTTTGTGATGGTAGTGAGGAAAGTAACAGAAACAACACTTGAGACACCCTTTACCTTACCAAAGGAAGGAGGAGAATTGTTAGATGATTTTTCAAACCTCACATTGGATGATTTACCAAGTGAATTACCTCCTTTACGAGATATTCAAATGCTATTGATTTGGTACGTAGATCTATTCTACCAAATCTTCCATTCTATCGCCTGAATCCTGTTAAGAATGAAGAGTCGAAGAGACAAGTAGAAGAGTTACTAAAAAATGATTTATTCAAGAAAGTCTTAATATGTGTGCAGTTTTAGCTCAGTTGACTTCTAAAAAGGATAGAAATTGGCGAATATGTATTGATTGTCAGACAATAAATAAGATCACAATAAAGTATAGATTTCAATACCTCACCTTGATGACATGTTGGATATGTTGATTAGAGCTACTATCTTTACCAAGATAGACTTACAAAGTGGGTACCATCAAGTTAGAATCATACCTGGAGATCAATGAAAAAGACCTTCAATACTAAAGAGGGACTTTGTGAATGGTTGGTGATGCCATTTGGACTCTACTTTTATAACAGTGATGAATCAAGTGTTTTGACCATTTACGGGTAGATTTTTGGTGGTATATTTTGATGATATATAAATACACAGTAAGACTAAAGAAGATCACTTATTAAATAAGTTGAGGCAAGAGAAACTCTATATCAACTTAAAGAAGTGTTTTTTCATGCAATCAAGTGTTGTATTTTTTGGGTTTGTTATATCCTACTGTGGAGTGGAGATGGATCCCGAGACGATTAGAGTTGTCCTTGATTGGCCTATTCCAAAGGATGTACATGAGATAAGGAGTTTCCATGGCCTATCAACATTCTATAGGCAATTAATTCATAATTTCAGCACCAAAATGGCACCCATTACTGATTCTATGAAGAAAGGATAGTTTACTTGGTCAAAGGCAGCAACTAAAGCATTTGAAGAAATCAAGAAAAAGATGACCAAGTCTTTTGTTTTATAACTTCTAGATTTTTCTAATGTATTTGAAGTTGCTTTACGCATCTCATATAGGAATTGGAGGCATACTCAGCCAAGAGGGACACGTAATTGCTTACTTCGGTGAGAAGTTAACTGAAAAGAAACAACGATACTCAACCTATGACAAGGAATTTTATACAGTAGTACGTGCCCTTTGCAATTGGAATCATTATCTCTTATATAAGAAGTTTATTCTATATTTGGATAATGAATCTCTTTAACACTTCAAGTCCCAAAAGAACTTGAACAAAAGCCATGCCTTATGGAGTAAATTTTTGCAGCAATTTAACTTTGTTATTAAACATTGAACAGGAGTTGAGAATAAGGCAGCAAATGCATTGAGTAAGAACTAAGAAGAGTCATTTGCTTAACACTTTAGCGGTCAAGTTATGGGGTTCGACAAAATAAAAAGAGATTATGTTTCAGATTGAGATTTTGGAATAATCTATTCGGAAATTGCAGTTGGAAGAAAAGATCCAACACTTTCCTTTTGTAATCAATGATGACTATCATTTTAAAGGAAATCGACTTTGCCTACCTAATACTTCTATAAGGGATTATGTGATTTGGGAATTACACAAAGGAGCAGTAGGACATTTTTGAAGAGATAAAACCATCGCATTTGTTGAAGATCGCTTTTATTGGAAAGAAAGAAAATTCTTAATTGTACACACTATTGCCTACTCCCCATGAACCATGACAAGGCATGTCTTGGGAATTCCTAAAACTATGAGAGGTTATGATTCTATTTTTGTGGCAGTGGATAGGTTTTCCAAGATGGGTCATTTCATTTCATGTTTCAAGACTTATGATATTGTTCATATTGCTAAAATTTTCTTTAAAGAGGTTGTAAGTCTCCATGGACTACCTTTAACTATCGTCCCTTATCGTAACGTAAAGTTTATGAGTTATTTTTGGAGGACTTTATGGAAAACATTAAGCTTCAATTTTCAAGTTCTTTTTATCCCTAAACAGCTTGACAAACAGAGGTGGTGAACAAAAGCTTGGGGGACTTGTTAAGATGTTTGGTTGGAGATAATGTGGAAAATTAAGAACTAATTCTTTATATGGCAGAATTTCCATAGAGTAGTTCTATAAATAGGTCTACCAGTAAGAGTTCATTTTGAGATAGTTTCAAGAGTTCAACCAAAGAAGCCTATTAATTTGGTTCCATTACCACAAACAATACGAGTTGGTGTTACTAAAGGTTTCGCACAACACATAAGGGACATTTTTGTTGAGATATGACGAAAGATAATAATCAACAATTTGTCTTAAAAAGAATATGTTGATCAACATCTTCGATTAGTGGAATCCAATAAAGGGGATATGATGATGGTTAAGACCTGTCCAGAGCGTTGTCAAAAAGGGAACATATAAGAAATTTCATTAACAGAATGTTGGACCTTATAAGATCATGAAGAAGTTAAGTGATAATGCATGTTTTGGAATTACTAAATGACGTGGTAATAAGTCATCTTTAATGTTGTGGACTTAACTATTTATGATGGACAAGATGAGCAATCCCCTGTTGCAGCTGTAAGAATTCCAGCTACTACTCATCTTAAGGAGGAAATAGAGGATGTTTTTGATGAACAATTTGTAGCTACAAGAGATGGAGGATATTGACAATTTTTCAACTGGAAAGGAAGACCAATTTTTGACAGTACTTGGATTCTAGAATTAGAATTTTAAAAGTTGAATCCAGACTTATGTGATTATTATTTGTCACATTTTACGTTGAGGATGACTTTGGACAAGCTGGGGAGAATTGATGCAAAAGAGCTTAAAGTATATAAAAGAAATAAAAAAGGAAAGATTAGTCAACTACAAGCTTCCATTTGGTGGGATGATGATTGGGAATTGAGTTGACATCAAAGATAAGGGTTGAAATTTAGTTTGTGTTAGGGTTCCTTATTAGATAGGAATAGTAGTAAGTTAAATCTGTTATTTTATTTTAGATATGTTATCTTAGTTATTTAGGATGAAAAGAATTTTTGTTAGAATAAGATTTAAATTTGTTAGGAACCCTTTCCTACTAGAATAAGGATTATCAAAACTTTTCTATAAATATGTATGTATTATGTCTTTCAATAAGAAGCAATTTGAATTTTCTTCACAAACTTAAGTTATACCCTAAGAGTGATTCTTAGCTTCCTACTATTCATTGTTTGTATTCCTCAATAAGCTCATACAAACCTAACCTAAATTCCAGCTATGTCAAACCTAAATTTCAGCCATCTTAATCATAAATTTTAGTCATATTAAACTCTGAAACCCTAAGCCTAAATTTCTAACAATCAAATCTTAAAATTTCAGCTATACAAAATCTGAAATTTCAGCATTCTTAGCCAAAATTCAACCCTGAAACTGGATATTCTGGCAGCTTAATATCAGTAATTTTGTGATTTTTAGTTACTAGTTATTAATTCTTATATTTGTTTTACATGAATATATTTTGTAAACGACAACTTGATTATAACGTAGGATTCGCTCTTATTCTAATAATCACTCTTAGAGAATAGATAGCTTCACACTTCAATTCTACAGATCTCTAAGTACATTAAAAATCATCCACCACCTCTAAAACTTAGTAGAAGTCAGATATAAAGGTGAAGGTATTAATCTAACTATGACTATTTCTTATCTGAAACTAAACTTTATATATAGTAACTGGATAGACACCAACTTGAACTAATCTGCCCACATAAGAAAGAAATCTAAATTAAATAAAATTGTATTTTAAGTAAAAGTCAACCTAATCTTCATTACTTGTCAATAAATGAAGGGATTTGCTTGTCATTCATGTTTATGTGCTTATCATGCTTATATGCTTAAGACAACAAGGCATTCGTTTATTAGATCCGTTGGAAGATGATTATTTTAGAAATTTTGCACACTCTAGGAAGCTTTTGATGCTTAATTTTAAATCATGAAGCTTGTTCATAGAAGTTTATTTCTATTTGAATTCACATGCTTATTATGTTTTTTAAGCATCGATCTTGGTAGAAAAATTTAGACTTAAGGTTAACTGCTTCTTCATTTTCTGTTGAGAGATGTTATATATTACATCCATAATTCTAGGGATTATGATTCTGTTGCATGATTCTAGGAATAATCCTAATTATGTATAGCTTGATTATAGGGATTCTATTCTATATTAGGCTAACAACTTTCTGTATATAAAGCCCTACTCAGTAGATACTCAACATGTAATAAAATTACTTCTTCTTTCAAGTCTACATGGTATTAGAGACATAGGTCTCCTTCAGTTTTCTTTTTTTCTACCAGTGTGTAGAGTCACTGCCCAGTGGATAAGTTTTGGGTACTTTTCTTGGGTCTCTTTCAGCACAGCAACATCCGATCACCCTCACTGGCGGTGACGCAACACCCCCGACTCTGACGTATCACGCACGTGCCCAGACGCCACTTCCTTGTATTGACACTGCCTCGAATTTTGTGTGGAGACGCTGTTGATTTTGGTCTAACCTATTTTGGACTTTTGTGTGTAGCAGGTTCCTTTATTCCTGGGTGTGCTATTCGTACCTTTCTGGTTCTCCTTTTTTTTCTTATTTTCAGCTCAAGTTTCTAGTGTATATCCATTATCCGTTTCATTATGGCTGACGATAAGAGTTTAGTTGTAGAAGATGTCATTCCTGTGCTGTCTAGAATTATAGAACATAAATTAATAGGGCACAATTATTTTGATTGGTGCAAAACAATTTGGATTTACCTACGGAGTATCTCAAAGGATACTCATCTCACTGATGATCCCCCATTAGACCACACTCGTCGGGAGTGGCTACGTGATGGTGCTCGTTTATTCTTACAGATTCTGAATTCTATTGATATTGAAGTCATCTGCCTCATCAATCACTGTGAGTATGTTAAGGAATTAATGGATTATCTGGAATTCTTATACTCTAGCAAAGGAAACATATCTCGAATTTATGAAGTATGCAAAGGTTTTTATAGAGCTAAGCAACATGATCAATCTCTTTAGTCATATTTTATGAATTTTAAAAAGATTTACGAGGGCTTAAATGTTCTACTCCCATTTAATCCTAATATCAAGGTCCAACAAGTTCAACGGGAACAGATGGTTTTTATGATTTTTTTGGCTGGTTTAAATTCTCAGTTGATGTTGCTAAATCTGAGATTCTGTCCAGTACCGAACTTTCCTCCTTGCACGAGGTATTTACTCGGATACTTCGCACAGACATTAATTCTCCTCATAGTACTCAGAATTCTAATGCTCTTGTGAGTCGATCTCATGAATTTGACTATGAAAAATCATCTCATAAACATCTCAATCGCAGTAGTGGAAATTGAAGCAATAAGAATCAAGATGCAAGAGGAATCGTCTTTCAATATTGTCATGAGCCCGGTCACACTAAATACACCTGTCAGAAGCTACAGAATAAATCTCAGAAATCACTTTCCGCCCACATTGTAGCTATTTATGCACCTAGCTCATCTACTGAGAAGACTATTATTGTATCTGCTGAGGAATTTGCCAAGTTCACTCAATATCAAGAGGCACTGAAGCATTCATCCTCACCTATTACTGCTATTGCTAACT
>JAOTAY010000006.1:16020815-16032883 GCA_025629805.1 Erythroxylum baracoense
TTAAACACTTAACACATGCTCATGCGTGTGACTCATACTCATGCGACTCAGACTAGGGATCAGTTGCCACTGTCTGCCTCGTAATCTCACCTGCGATTCCATGAAATCATATGTTATGGTGCTCAAGTCGGAGCTCCATCAAACACGTAAAAACTCAATAAAGATGGATGAGTACATTAACAAAATAAAAAGCATCACAGATCAACTACTATTGGTCGGAGATCCTATTACAACGAACGACCTCATTCTTCATACACTAAATGGCCTTGATTCAGACTATTGTTGTAGTAAAGTTAGTTGATCAACCTAATCTCATCTGGATTGAAGCACAATTTGCTCTTCTTGCCTTTGAAAGTCGTCCAGAAGAACTTAACCACCTCTTGACTCTATCGGTTCAACCTATTGCAAATGTTACTCAACGTGATGACATTGATAATGAATCCTCTAATGCGAATCAAAATACCACCAAGAAAAGTTTCTGGAGAAGGTCACATGGTAGTTCTCGAGGATGTCAAGGTTGTGGAAATCACGGTGGTTTTAACAATGGAAATCGACCATACTGTCATTTATGTGCGAAACCAGGACATGTAGTAGCAAACTGCTATCATCGTTTTGACAGAAATTTCCAACCTCCATCGAGCTTTGGACGTGGTTTTGAGAACTATTTGGCCCCACAAGCTTTCTATACTAACTCGTCATAAGGGTACTATGCTCATCCACAAGCAGTCTCCGATCCATCATGATATATGGATAGTGAACTATCATGTGACTCCGTTTGCTGATTAATTAGAGAATATCAATCATGTAGGTAAGACTCATCTCTATGCTTGCATTGGAGAACCAACTTGTGTAGTTGGAATAGGTTCTACCTTTTTACCTAGATCCAACTCCAGACTCTATCTTAAAGACGTACTGTTAGTACCCTCTGCAACTAAAAATCTTATGAGTGTTAATAAACTCACTAAGAACAATTCAGTAGATTTTCATATTACTAATGATGGATGTGTTCTGAAGGACAAGAAGATAGGTTGGCCTCTGGTGCGTAGGATATCAAGCCAAGGAATGTATTAGATGTATGAACGTGCTCCGGTGGCTCAAGTTCATATGGCGTCACTTACACAGAAAGAAAAAGAGTTTCTAAAATGGCACAACAAGCTAGGGCATCCCAGTGATAAAGTTCTAAAGCAAATATTGAATAAGTGTAATGAGAATATTCAATATCTAAATTTTGTTTGTGAAGCATATCAATATGGCAAATCAAAACAACTACCCTTTTCCAAATCTGTGTCTCATGCCTCTTTTCCTTTGGAATTAGTTCATACGGATCTGTGGGGACCCTCACCAGTTCAATCAATAAGTGGTCATCGTTTCTATATTCATTTCGTCGATGATTACAATAGATACACCTAGATATATCCACTGAAACACAAAGGTGAAGCTGTGAATGCTTTTAATTTGTTTCAGGCACAAGTTGAAAATTATTTTAACACAAAAATCAAAACCATACAATGTGATAATGGGACTGAATATAGACTTTTGTGAATGTGACACAAGCAACAAGAATTGGAATGAGGTTTACTTGCCCTTATACCTCTGCACAAAATGGGAGAGCAGAACGCAAACATCAACATGTTGTTGAGATGGGATTGACATTATTAGCTCAAGCTCAATTACCTCTCATATATTGGGTAGATGCTTGTCAACTGGCGGTATACCTCATCAACAGGCTACCAACACCTACACTTGAAGGTTTAACTCCTCTGTTTCAACTTTATGGAGTAGAACCTGATTATAAAACATTATAGTTTTTCGGATGTGCATGTTATCCCTGTCTAAAACCATATAATGAGAATAAGTTCCAATTCCATAATCAAAAGTGCGTTTATCTTGGACCTACGTCTCAATATAAAGGATCTAAGAGTCTCAGTTTATTATAGATTACATCCTTAATTCTAGGGATTATGATTATATTGCATGATTATAGGAATAATCCTAATTATGTATAGCTTGATTATAGGGATTGTATTTTATATTAGGCTAACAACTCTCTGTATATAAAGGACTACTCTGTACATACTTAATACAATACAATAAAATTACTTCTTTCAAGTTTACATGGAATCAGAGCAATAGGTCTCTTTCAGTCTTCTTTTTTTTCGTCTGCTAGTGTGCAGATTCACTGTCCAATGGAAAGGTTTTAGGCATTTTTCTTGGGTCACTCATTTTCAGTAGACAACTTTCCTCACCACTGGCACCATCAGAACTGCCGCCTGCCGACTAGCCTTCGCTCATCATCCGCCCACCAAAATATCTGTTCGTGTCTTACACGCGCCGCCAGCAGTCTCGGCTTCCCACTCACGCGCCGACGTGTGACAGCGCATGCCACAGCACGACGATCTCCAATCACCCTCACCGACAGCGACACAATACCCCCGGCTCTGACGCGCCACGTACGTCCCCAGACACCACTCCCTTGTACTGTCCAGACGCTGCCTTCACTTCTATGTGACGCTATTGATTTTGGGTTCAACGTATTTTGGACTTTTGTGTGCCGTAGGTTCCTTTAAGTGGTTGCTATTCGTATCTTTCCGGTTCTCTTTTCTCTTATTTTTATCTCCAGTTTCTAGTGTATATCCATTATCCATATCATTATGGATGACGATAAGAGTTTAGTTGTAGCAGATGTCGTTCCTGTGCTGTCTAGAATTACAGAACATAAATTAACAAGGCACAATTATTTTGAGTGGTGCAAAACAATTCAGATTTACCTACGGAGTATCTCGAAGGATAATCATCTCACCGATGATCCCTCATTGAACCACACTCATCGAGAGTGGCTACGTGATGATGCTCGTTTATTCTTACAGATTCAGAATTCTATTGATATTGAAGTCATCTGTCTCATCAATCACTGTGAGTATATTAAGGAATTAATGGATTATCTGGAATTCTTATACTCTAGCGAAGGAAACATATCTCGAATTTATGAAGTATGCAAAGGTTTTTATAGAGCTGAGCAATATGATCAATCTTTTCAGTCATATTTTATGAATTTTAAAAGGATTTACGAGGAATTAAATGTTTTGCTCCCATTCAGTCCTGATATCAAGGTCCAATAAGTACAACGGGAACATATGGCTGTTACGAGTTTTTTGGCTAGTTTAAATTCTCAGTTTGATGTTACTAAATCTCAGATTTTGTCAAGTACCGAACTTTCCTCCCTGCACGAGGTATTTATTCCTCCTAGTACTCAGAATTCTAGTGCTCTTGTGAGTCAAACTCATGAATTCAACTCTGAAAAATCATCTCATCAACATCATAATCGAAGTAGTGGAAATTGGAGTTATAAGAATCTAGATGCAAGAAGAATCGTCTGTCGATACTGTCATAAGCCCGGTCATACTAAATACACTTGTCGGAAGCTACAAAATAAATCTCAAAAATCACATTCCGCCCACATTGTAGCTACTGATGCACCTAACTCATCTACTAAGATGACTATTACTGTATGTGCTGAGGAATTTTCCAAGTTCACTCAACCTCAAGAAGTACTGAAGCATTCATCCTCACCTACGTGCCTTCTTTACTGCTATTGCTAAATCAAGTAACACATCTACGTGCCTTCTTTCCTCTTCCACCTAATTAGTCATTGATTCTGGTGCCTCAGATTATATGACAGGTAATTCTAGCCTCTTTTCTACTTTTTCTAGACACTCATCTCTTTCTCATGTTACATTAGCTGACAGTTCCACTTCGTCTGTTATTGGGTCTGGCACAGCCCATCCTACTTGCTCTTTGTCCCTAACATCTGTCTTAAATTTACCTAGACTCTCCTTTAATTTATTATCTGTGAGTAAACTCACTCGTACCTTAAATTGTTGTATCTCATTCTTTCCTGATTATTGTATTTTTCAGGATCTTATAACGAAGAAGACTATTGGTAGAGGAGTGGAATCAGGAGGTCTCTATGTTCTGGACGCCTCAGTACCTAAACCCATTACATGCCCTAGTATTTTGACCCCATTTCAAGCCCATTGTCGGTTAGGAAATCCATCTTTACCTTTGTTGAAGAAACTTTGTCCTCAATTTCATAATGTATCTTCTTTAGATTGTGCGTCTTGTCAGTTTGCTAAGCACCATCGTCTATCTTCTTTTCCTCGAATCAATAAGAGGGCTAGTTTCCCATTTGAATTATTACACTCTGATGTTTAGGGCCCATGCCCTATTTTGTCCAAAACTAGGTTTCAATATTTTGTGACATTTGTTGATGATTCTCTCGTGTAACTTAGCTTTATCTTATGAAAAATCGTTTTGAAGTATTTTCTCATTTTTCTGCCTTTTGTGCTGAGATTAAAACACAGTTTAATGTCTCAATCTGCACTTTATGAAGTGACAACACCAAGGAATACTTCTCTACACCTTTTCATTCCTACATGATCTAACATGATATTCTCCACCAATCCTCATGCGTTGATACTCCTCATAATGGCGTGGTTGAGAGAAAAAATCGCCATCTCCTTGAAACTGCGAGAGCACTATTATTTCAAAAGAAATTTCCTAAATCTTTTTAGGCCGATGCAATCTCTACAACATATTTTTTAATTAATCGTATGCCCTCTTCTGTCCTTCACGATGAGATACCTTACACTGTCCTCTTTCCCTCTAAACCATTGTTTGATATTCCACCACACATTTTTGGTAGTACTTGCTTTGTTCGGGACACACGCCCTTAAATCTCTAAATTGGACCTAAAGTCTGTAAAATGTATTTTTCTTGGCTATACCCGTCTACAAAAAGGATATCGTTGCTATTGTCCTACTCTTACCAAATATCTTGTTTCAGCTAATTTTACCTTTTTAGAACAAGTTCCTTTCTTTCCTGACTCTTTAGTCTTAGGTTAGGAGGCTACTGATGATTTGCTTGTTTACGAATTCACCTTTCAAACTACCAAGAATATGCCTACACAATCACCACCTCTTTGTTTTGTCTACTCTAGACGATGAGATCATCCTGATACACACCCTATATCTAGTTCTTCTTTGCCATCCGATCCATCAACCGATGATCTCCCAATTGCTCTTCGCAAAGGTAAACGTCAGTGCACCTACCCTATTTCATCATTTGTTTCTTATGATCATTTATCTTCTTCCTCGTGTTCTTTTATTGCTTCCCTAGATTCTGTCACTATCGCAAAGATTGTCCATTAGGCTTTATCTCACCCTGGTTGGCATGATGCTGTGATAGAAGAGATGAATGCTTTAGATGCCAATGGTACCTAGGAATTGATACCATTACCTATTGGTAAGAAGGCCATTGGTTGTAAATGGGTATTCACAGTCAAAGTTAACTCTGATGACTTAGTAGACCGGCTCAAAGATCGGCTTCTTGCAAAAGGCTATGCTCAAATTTATGGTGTTGATTATTTTGATACGTTCTTACCTGTAGCCAAATTAACATCCATTCGCCTATTCATCTCTCTAGTCGCTACTTATGATTGGCCGCTGCATCAATTAGATATCAAAAACGCTTTGCTCCATGGTGATCTCTACGAGGAAGTCTACATAAAACAACCACCTGGTTTTATTGCTCAGGGGGAGTCTGGTAAAGTTTGTCGTCTTCGGAAATCTTTGTATGGTTTAAAACAAAGCCCTTGCGCTTGGTTTGAAAAATTTGGCCAGGCCATTGAAGCATTTGGAATGAATAAGAGTAAATCAGATCACTCTGTTTTTTATAGACACTCTGCATTTGGAATTATTCTTCTTGTCGTCTATGTGGATGATTTTGTTATTACTGGAAGTGATTATGTGGGATCTCATCTTTTAAGTCTTTTCTTCACAGCCAGTTTCAGACTAAGGACTTAGAGCCCTTGAAATATTTTTTGAGAGTAGAGGTGACGAGGAGCAAGAAAGGAATTTTTTTGTCCCAAAGAAAGTACGTTCTAGATTTACTAACTGAGACTAGAAAATTGGGAGTTAAGCCATGTAGTACTCCAACGACTCTGAATCTATAGCTCTCTAAAGAAGGAGACTTGTTTGAAGATCCCGAGAAATACTGAAGATTAGTTGGAAAACTAAATTATTTAACAGTGACTCATCCTGATATTGCATATCCAGTTAGCATTGTAAGTCAATTTATGTCATCTCTAACTATTCATCACTGGGCTATCCTAGAGCAGATCCTATGTTACGTAAAGGAAGCTCCTGGTCTAGGGATACTATACAACAATCATGGGCACATGTATCGAATGCTTTTTGGATGCTGATTGAGCTAGTTCCAAAGTTGACAGAAAGTCCACAACTGGATATTGTGTGTTTGTTGAGGGAATTTAGTCTCACGGAAAAGCAAGAAGCAAAATGTTGTGTCCAGATCAAGTGCGGAATTTGAATATCGAGCAATGGCACAAGCCACGAGTGAGATCATATGACTATACCAACTTCTTTCTGAAATTGGCCTTAAAGTCTCAAAATTGGCCACACTTTGGTGTAATAATCAAGTGCTCTACGTATTGTATCTAATCCTGTATTTCATGAGCGAACTCAACACGACGAGATTAATTTCCACTTTGTTCGAGAAAAGATCCAACAAAACTTAATCTCTACAGGATATGTCAAGATCGGAGAAAAACTTGGAGATATTTTCACAAAAGCTTTCAATGGAGTTTGTGTCAACTATATTTATAACAAGTTGGACATGATTAATATCTATGCTCCCACTTGAGGAGGAGTGTTATAGATTACATCCATAATTCTAGAGACTATGATTCTATTGCATGATTCTAGGAATAATCCTAATTGTGTATAGCTTGATTGTAGGGATTGTACTCTATATTAGGCTAACAACTTTCTGTATATAAAGCCCTACTCAATACATACTCAACATATAATAAAATTACTTCTTTCAAGTCTACAACACAGATATAATTCAATGAATAGTGATCTAAAATGACAATAAATTGCTTTTGCATTTAGGACACTACCAAGAAATCTCCAATGGAGTTGATCAATGAAATTCCTCCTGTCAAGGTTGAGGGCAGGATTGTTGCTTGTGAAGGAGGTTAGCTTTTGCTTCGTTCTCTTTTTCAGTATCATTAAATGCACAATCTGTCATAAACTGCGAGCAATGTAACTTGACAGATCAATCCTGTCTCATGTATTTAGAACCTCCTTTCCACTAAAAAAAATTTCAAGCTTGAGAAAAATGGAGCTGATCAACGTGGTTACCAATTTATTTATCACTTGTCATTTTCTGTTGTAGATACAAATCCTGCACTTGGTCACCCAATTGAGTTCATATGTCTCGACTTGAAGGAACCAGCTGTTTGCAAGTATTGTGGGCTACGTTATGTCCAGGTTAATCATCATCACTAGGAACTCGGTGTTGTTTTTTAGTTACTTTATCATCTGAAATGTATTGGTGATAGAGGTAAATTGCTGCATTTATCATGTTTGGATTATGTTTTACTTTAAGTTGATTAATGCATATGGTAATGATATTTCCATGTGTATAATAAGCTCGAGAATAATGATTTAACTGAACCACAATCATGCTTGCTTGTTGAATTTTGAGGAACACATTTTGTCATAATTTTCAGTTTTTATTGGTTTCTGTAATGTGTTTGTAACGTCTAGAAATGGCAACAAGCGTGAATTTGGTGGTTGCATTTCCATTAATTTCTCTCAATCCTACCATGTTCCTGCCTGTCTCTAGTCTAAATAAATCATCAGTATTCTTTTCAATGCCTGTGCTGTTTTCTTCTCTCTCGGGCGCAAATCCATCATCCTATTATTGGGCTAAATATCCATAAAGAAGATGTCAAAATTGGATTTTTTGTGTTGGGCAAGCAAAGGAATTTAGTGTATGGCTAGCTTCCACTGAACATCTGCCAAAAGTTACCTGAGCTAAAAGCACCGAGGAACATATTATAACTGGCTATTGACAATACCTAGACGGAGTGCCTGAAGGAACACTTGCTAAACTACAAAATTAGCATGTACGCTGATTAACAAGCTCTGGTCTAAATTCAAGAAATGGTAGTTTCCATTGAATATGGTCTTCCTGTCGCTTGTGGCACATGATTAAAAAGAACTATTAGAGACAGACGTTGCTGGACTGGTGATTATTTTGCCCATCTGTTAGGTGCTTCCCTGCCTAGGATTTAAATTTTAATTAATGGACATGTAGATGCTCTTCTGGACCGTTCGAGACACTTGAGAGCTGTGTTATGCTTTCATATTGTGTTCAACACATTCCGCCCTGATCATTGAATGGCTAGCATTTAAGGAGGTAATTTTTCAATAGTAGTTGGGGCTGTAAAAGTTGAAATATTAGTATTCATTGTGATTTTGTGTAAGTATATCAATTTTCTCTTCCTAAAATCTCATATAAAGAGGTTTTCGTCAAATCCAGATTTTCTTCAAATGCTTAATTTTTGGCAACTTAATTGATCGCACGTATTCAATCCAAATATTTGATTGAGAAATGATACAAGTTTCAAAGTCTCAGAAGGATACTCGGTAGCTCGGTTAAATTATTTGTTTTGTTAGTTAACTCTGTAGCTCTTATGAAAGGAATTATATGGTAACTTTTGCTGTCCTGTAAATGGGTACTGCAAAAATTGTAATTGGATATTATTTTTCATCAGTCACGTAGACGGGTATTATTCTAAAACTAGATTTAGAATAGAATTAAAATACCAATTCTAATTCAATTAAAATTTATATATTTATGAATTCTTTAACTAAAATTTACCAGAAATAGATGGGAGGATAAGATAAGTCATTTAAATATATTTTTAAGCAGATTAGACGTCATGTTCAGTTGATGTGGGATTTTTGCAAATATATATTGTTGAATTGAGTGATAAAGTAATAATAAGGTAACGAAGTCGATATCGTTCCAATGTATAGCAATCAAGTTATCGTTTTAAAAATAAAATGAAAACGAATTAATATTTTTAGTAAGCTAGATAATAGATATTACTATAAGAAGTAAAGTACAGGTATGGTGACGTGTTTAAAGCGCAGAAATGTAAGAGGGAATTTACAATCGATGTTCTCGTCAACTTGCAATTCTATGATACTACCATTATTTGTTGGTTTGTATATGTATAATATTAATTGATTCAATTAAAAATATTTCTGTTTGTTAATTACATTTAATACTTAATATTAAATATAAAATTTTATATAATTAAAACTACAATATAATTATACTTATGAAATTCAAATTGAGTATATATGTTATTATTAAATTATTTTTAGTTATAATTTTATCAAGAAACAATAATAGTGGGTCAATAAAATTATCAAATCTTATGTTATTTTTAAAAATAAACATTAGAATTTTTATTAAAAAATACATTTACTAAATTGGTATGCTAATAAGGATCTCGAATAAAATATCACTTATGTATAAATAGATGTCTATTGTATGATTAATTCTTATATTTGGTGTTTGTTCTTAATGGCATCTAAGAAGATGGTGAATTACGTGGTTAAAAAAGTTAATAATTTTTCTTATCGATGTACTTAATTAAAAATAATCAATATAAGTATGAAGAAATTGCTTAATATATATTGATCAAATAATAGAACAATAATTTAAAGAAAATAAGAAGGAGAGAATGTAAACCGATTTATAGTGATTTGGCAAGTAAGTCGTGCCTATGTTCACTATTAAAACTCTTTTTGAGATTTTAATTTAATTCTTTTTTAAAGCGAAGAATAATTTATATACAATCTTTCTCGATAAATAGGAATCTTTATTAAATTCTCCTTCCAAGATAAAGAGGAACATCAATCTTACTTGTATCACCCCTACATATAATTATTTATTACCCCAACTAAATATTAACAATTCAAAATACCTCACTTATCACTAGATAACCTAAAAATTATTCACTCACACACATATGACACAATAATATTCAAATTATTGAAAATTCTTTAAAATGTGTATATAACACCTAAAACCTTTTTATGCTAAAATCAATGAGAAAATACCTATTTATAGTATTTTGGAACATAAAATTGTTGTTAGATCAAGAACTAACCTTTGCACTAGCTATATTCGATGCATTATACTGGCCAATTAGTAAGCATTAAAAGCTCCAAAGTCTCTAGCCATTGGAATACTAGTCGACTAATACATATTGATTGACCATTATATCAACCAATGTTACTACAACTCATAATACATCAAATTTAATGACTTTTAACTTATATAGGTCAATCACTAACCTATATAGATTGGCCAATCACCACAAAACACATTATTTTAACAAATTAAAATGCTCAAAACTTGTTTTTGAAACCTAACTATGATTAAAATACTTCTTCAAATGTTCCCTGAAGATTATTTGAATGATCAAGAGGCTTTTGTATTAAAATCAAATGCTTCAATATCTTTTAATGAATGTAAAGACTCATGCAATGAAGTAACATGAAATAATTATACATATAAGCCTTTGGGATCATCAAATTAATAAGGCGAGCTTGTAAATAATAAAAAAAAATGTGAAATGACCGAAATGAGCCTTGATTTTCTTTTGTTTGTTTTGATCTTCATTTCATTAGTTGCAAACTTCAACTTTTCTTTATCAACTTCATATACTATCTTCTTGTATTTATGGTTTCGTTTTGTTCCAATATTTCTTTTCTTTAAAATAATACACATAAGTGGTAATTATGTTTTATTATCATCAAAACATCAATTAGAACCTCCCTTGGTTCAACATTTAAGATTATCAAACTATTTCATATAACAACTAAAATCTTTTTATTCTATTGACGACCTATTTTATTTAGGATAACTTAATTAGTAATACTTGAATATATTATAACTTATATGGAAATACCTGAGTAATTAAGAGAGGATATGTCACTTAAAAGTTATTCTTGATTAGTAGTGATTTAAGTAAATATTTTTCTTTGCAAATTTAAAATGCATTAAAAGAATGTAGATTTAAAAGGAGATACAAAAGGTACATACATGTTAACCCAAGACTAATTATGGAGAGGTATACATACACCTTATCCATATTAACTAGCTACACATTTGTAATGGTTCTGATTGTGGCTACTAAACTAGCCGTCTAGGTAATTTTTAAAACACCTTTAGTTATCTACTATGTGGATCATCCATACAACTAGTGTTCTCTAATCGATAGTTCTTTAACAAACCAAAGTGAGCTCCTTGCATGTAGGAGCTTTAACTAAATTCTCTAGCCTTGCTTAAGTTTTTTTGTTGTAGTGATTGGCATCCCTATTCAAAATAAGTTGTGCTTTGATCCACTCGACAAGCTCTTCTTTATTTGGGACAAATTCCTCTCCAATTTTTGAAAGCATATGTTGTTTTTCTTTTTCCACATATAACATACGATTAGTTTAAGGGCAATTTTTGTAATTACTTGATCTCCTTTGGTTATTCTCCCATTCCTTTATAACATGCATATGATATGCATGTCGCCTTAACTTAGGCCACTAATTAGGGTTTTCATCTTGATTGAATTCCATATCTCCTCAAGGACTTTACAACAAAAAAAAAAAATTGAGCTGACTTAAATTCATTTTTTCACATTATGAATATATTATTGGTATTCTAGAAAGTGATCTTTGTTGCTTGTTTTAATGCATGCAATACTGCAAGTATATGGATCGTATATGCAGCATCCCACTCCTATTGGACATTTGTGCCCGTGCATCCTTCTGACATTCGACCACATACCCAATGGAAGCAGTGTGATAGAGCAATCACATCACTTATCTCATGGCATCATAATTTAAAATACGTCTAACACAAATATCTAAAAACCCAATTCCTCATTTTCATTTCATAAAACAGAATATACAATGTAGCATTACACTACATGATCAATGTATATACAATATCAAAGACCTATCAGAGTCTACAGCTTTGTTTACAAAATATGCTACATTCTACATAAATAACGAACTATACAAAAATTCTATCTAAATCCTTCAATCTCATCTGATCAACGTTTGAGTCATTTCTTCTATCCAAAAGCAGTACTAGATCTCTTCTAAGTTGTCTTAGAAGCTAAGTTCGCT
>JAOTAY010000006.1:16041104-16054633 GCA_025629805.1 Erythroxylum baracoense
ACCCCGTTCCGATCGCAATACAGCAAAGGGAGTCGCGATCGCGACATTGATGAATCAGTCACACTCCTCGCGAGCGCGACGAGGTCGCGAGCGCGACGAAGTCGCCATATGCGTCCCTCGCGATATTATGCTTTTTGATTTGATCAAGCAGTGGATCTCAGAAACTGTAAGCATAAGTTGTTTAGAGTTAACATGTGGATGCTTACTAAGAGTAGTAAGTACATCGGATGACCCATTATGAGATTATCATATGGTTGATCTATCGAATGTCAATGATTAATCTCATTATAGCAATCGTACAAATATCCTGAGACTTGAGGTACTTAAGGATATCTTGAATATGAATCCTGTGCTTGACATCATTCCTTGTTACCTAAAGACAAGGTCGCTCTTAAGGTGATAATTGGGTACAGCTATTTGTATTCAAAGGTAATTGGTTAGCCAATAAAGGATTCACCATTCCTGATAGAGGGAGATGATACCCATGGCCTCTTGTCAGGGTCATTACTCGAGAGTCTTTGGCCAAAGCATTTATGTGTCATAAAAAGAGTCTTCAATGGCACATAGAGTAATAAGATCCCAGGATAAGAACTAACATCACTTGGACTAGATATGACGTAGTTAGTCTAGTGGGAGTTGACACATAGCCCATACTTCGAACCAGTGGGGTATAGTATGGTGAAAGGATGAAAGGCATGGTAATTATCTATAGAAAGGTTCATAACTTGGATAATTAACTGTGTAAGAGTTAGTGTGTTAATCCACTTATATTCCCTTCATGATTTGATTGAATTAAGAGTTAATTCAGGTGCCTAAAATAATTATGAACCTAAAGGTCACACGAATAAAAGATTGGATGAAAAACATAGTATGTATGGTCATTTTATCATGACTTATAGGGCCACAATCTTGGCCAAAGGCGAGCTAAGCCACGATCGTGACAGAGGCCACGAAATGATACATAAGTGAGTTTTTCACTTATGTGTACGAAGCTTCTTCCACTTTTTACGCACCCAAGTGATAGAAAAAGGGTTCTGGAAGTGTTATAGAGAAAGTGAGAAGAGTTCGTGAGTTATCTTCATCTAATTTATATGATTGTTGCATAAATCAACATACATGCAAGATAGCTTGATCTATCTCCTATTTGAATATCTACTTGAATTCATCAAGTTTGATGTTCTAAAACCCTTACACATTGTTTCATCTTCCTTCTTTGCATGTTCTTCGGTGATCAAGAAAAGATTTGATGTTTGCAACAACCCAGACGAAGAGAAGAATCAAGAAAGGAGGAGATGCAAAAGGTAAAAAGTTTACATTTCATATTCTTAGATACATATCCTTGTATGTATGTATGATGTTGTGAATTTTAGGTTGTCATGGTGTCAAAATCTTGATTTCGACTCTTTGGCTGCATATGCAAGCAAGTGATGAATACATCTATGGCTAACCTTAATAATTACGACTTGGGAGCAGCTTGCCCAAGCATTCCTCGTCATGTATTTTTCGTTAACAAAAACAACGAGGATTGTCAAGGAGATAAAAAATTTCTATCAAAATGACGGGGAGTCTCTCTACAACGCTTGGGAGAGATTCAAGGAACTTCAGAGAAGTTGTCCCCATCACAACCTGCTAAGAGAGTTCCTGCTTCAGAAATTATATAATGGAGTGAATCCGAGCACTAGAGGAACCATCGATGTTGTAGCAGGAAGTTCATTAATGAGAAAATCGGTGGAAGCAACTCACAATCTATTAGAGGAGTTGGCGAGCAGTAGCTGCATGTGGTCGAGCAAGAGGAGTAGACAAAGACAGAAGGAATAGAAAGGTATGGTACCCATTGACTTTATTACTACCTTGCAGGCTTAGATCACGACTCTTACAAAGTAGATGAACAACATACAAGGAGCATCTATCTCGACAACTAAGGCAATACAAGTTTACTGTAAGTTTTGTGGGCAAAGCAACCACAACTCGACGGAGTGTTTCCTATTTGGAGCTAGTGGTACTGAACAGGTAAGTTACCTGAGCCAGCCATAAAAAGGTAATAACCCTTACTCTAATACCTATAATCTGGGGCTGCGAGTGGCTAACAAAGACCACAAGGACCACCAGGGTTTCAACAAAATCAAATCAGAGCATGAGAAAGAAAAATGGACAAGATAATGCAAGTCTTGGGGTCTAAAATGGCAGCTCAAGAGGATAATCAAAAAAGGATGCATACAAAATAGGAGGAGAATCAAAAGAGGATGGAAGTGAAATTCAACCAACTCCTAAAGATTCATGCGTCTTCTATCCACAATTTGGAGGTTCAGGTAGGGCAACTCGTTAATGCGTTATCTTCTCGAAATGCAAGTGGCCTACCATAAGTAAAAGAAAGTCATCTTTAAGCAGAGCAATGAGGAATTCTAAGGAGGGCTAGTTAAGTGATATGTTAAATATAACCAATTAACGTTCAACAAAACTAACATTGAAGGAACTGATGAAAAAAGAGGTTAAAGAACAGATATCAGAAGGAAACTCACTTATAGCACAAAAGAAAGAGGACCCTGGGGATTCTTTATTCCATGCAGTATTTATGGGGTTCAAATAGATAGGGCATTTGCAGATTTAGGAGCTGGCATCAACATGATGCCCCACTCATTTAGTCAAAAGCTAGGTTTAGGAGAGCTAGAGCCTACTAAGACATTGGTGAAGACAGCCAATAGAACGATACACTTACCAAAGGGAATCTTTAGGAATGTACAAATACAGATTGACAAATTCTTTTTTTTAGCAGATTTCTGTATACTGGATACTGGAGAAGACAAGGAAACCCTGATGGTGCTTGGGCGACCATTTCTGGCTACTTCTCGTTCAATTATTGATGTTGATGGGGGCAAATTAATACTGAGAGTAAGACAAGAGCAATTAACATTCAAGCTATTAAAGAAAAATTATCGCATTCTTTCACCATCAACGGTCATTAAAGAACCTGAGCGTCAAGGTAGATGGGAAGATGTTGAGGACCCTAGTAATGCTTGTAGGAAGAAATGATCGTGCAGGAGAAGGCGTAGGAAGGAAAACAACAAAGATGGTGGAGTCCATATGATGGTAGTTCACCTAAAAGTCTGAAATCAGTTTTAGCATTGCTACCGTACCAATCATTTGAGCCGCCATGAGCATCAAGAAGAGTCGAGCTACTGATATTAAAGAAATGCTACATAGTAGGCAACCCATGGATGTTTATTTTCTTTTGATTATCTTTATCTACTTGTTCGTTGGTTTTATTTAATTATGATCATGTTTGAATTGAGAGTGATTAATGTTAATGTGGTTTTTGTTAGAATTTCAATTTTTTCAAATTTATTATTGACGATATTAATTTGATGTGTTCGTAGGTTGTGGGATCATAGAGAAGTAATATTAAGCTTGAAAGGAGGTTTGGATTTGTGAGAATCACCAATTTCCACGATTTTGGGAATTGGCATGATTCCCATGATCGTGGGAAAGCTCTCCAGAAGGTGATTCCCACGATCGTGGGAAAACTATCCAAAAAGTTTCTGGAGAGAAATCCCATGAACGTGGGAATTGTGGGAATTCCTACGATCATGGGAAAACTATCCAGAAAGTATTCCCACGATCATAGGAATTCCATCCGAAGTGAAACTCCTCTTTTCTTTTTCCTCCGTCTCAAACTTTCCCTTCCTTTTCTTTTAACCCACGAATTTTTCTCCTCCGACTCTCTAAAGCTCTTCACTTTTCCTCTAGCTTCTTAGTATTTTCGTCAACTCTCTTATTATTCTTACAATCCTTTCAACTTTTCATTCATTAATCATTCAAAAACATAAGGATTTAGGTAAGATTTTGCTCTCTCTCTCTCTCTAAAAGTTTAATTTCTCTCTTTTTCTTCCATTTTTGTAAATTTTCCTCTTACAATTGCACTAAGGACGATGATAGTCTGGAGACCAACTAAACCGACCGTTACGCCGTGAAGTTCTGGTGAAGGTAAGAGTGATTTACCAACGACTTACTGCTCTCCTTTCCTAATTTATTTGGAAGAAGAAGGTACATGTTTCTGTGACCTTAGAAATAGAGAAATAGTCACTCCTAGGTATTTTGATTTTGAATTGTTAGAGAATATAGGAGTGAGATGACAATTTGAGCAATTAGCTGCAAACATAGGGTGGAATAGGTTTGTTCAGTGTGATAGACCTATTTATGCTACTATAATTTTAGAGTTTTTCACAACAGTCGGGTATAACCTAAAAATAGATGGGTTTTGGTTTAGGTTAGCTGAAAATGTTTTTAAACATGATTATTTTGTCATGTGTGAAATTTTCAACTTGTCGAATGCAAAAATTGTAGATGGTCACACTAATTTTGATGTTAATTCTTATTGGAACACTCTCATGGGTGAAGAACATTTTGACTCATGCAATGCACCAAATTCCTTAATCCAGAGTACTGAGCATCTACTTTTACACAAATTTATTTATCTAATTTTGTTTAATAAAACGGAAGGCAACAAATGCTCAGCAAAAGAACTTTTCTTTTTATGGTGTATGGAGAGAACACTTAAAATCAACACACCTTATAGGATTTTTCGATCAATAGTGAGTGTGGTTAATAAACAGAGTTTGTTTTTTGGAATGTCTTATATTGCTTCTGCTTTAGGTGTTTTTTATAATGTTAATATGGAGAATTTTCGTACAACTCCACACGATATGTTTAACATATCATATTTGAGACGTTCTGAGATTTTGGAGTTCCATTCTATGGAACTCTGAGATCCTCAGATGTGCACTGTAGTGAGGAGTAAAAAGGGTATGAGTACAACCGCTTCCCGATCCACATCTTGAGCAACGCTGGAGCTAGAGGTAGAAATAGTAGAGAAGGAACAGCGTGCACCAGTGGAGGTTGATCGACTTTAACAAATCCTCAACCAAATGGTTGCCAATTCTCAACAAATGACATCCCAAATCAACGAGCTCGAAACCCAAATATGGAAAGTCCATAAGGAGCAGGGTAGCTTGAACAGGAGGTTCCTCAACTTCTGTTGGAGGAACAATTTTGAAGCTCCTTCACCAACACCGTCACCACCATCATCTACCTAAGCTTTTCTTACCCTTTTCTTTTTAGTTTTGTTGTTTCTCTTATTGGTTTTCATTTTATTTCATATTTTTTTGGCTTAATGTTATTTCTTTCGTTTTGTTCAAGTCCATCCTTTGTTTGGTTTCATGTGATGTGTGTGTTTCAATTTCTTTTGTTTGGTTTAAGGTCATTTTTCCTCATTTGGTGGTTGTCTTGTCACATTGAGGACAATGTGAATTTTAAGTGTGGGGAGGTGACTTTGACTTTCGTAATTACATTGTTTGCATTTTGTCAGATAGGATGCATGTTTAGGCATATTATATGTGCTTTGTGTCAGCAATGGAATCGTACTTGAATCACTCTGATAAATATTACCGTCTATCATGCTAGTTGGAATTAGATTGAATGTATGCTTGAACTTGAATTAGGCTACTTGAGTAGAAAGTAAACCATATAGAATGATGAAAAGTAGTTGGTTACATAAGCTTAGTCACAAATTGACATTTGAACAATGAGGTAGTGTAGAGATGCATAATGAGTTTTCAGTTAGGCCAAAGTGAGGATTAAGCCATATGACTCCATCTATAGTCATGCATTTCTTTGTTTAGTGTTATTTTTGTGGGTTACTACCTTCAAAGCTTGCTTTGAATTGGTTTGAGTCTACTGGATGCATGCTTAATAGAGATGATATAGGCCCTTTTTGCGTTAACCCTTAGCTTAAATGACCTACCCATTAATTATCACTTACTACCCTCTTTTTTTTTAGCCTAAACTTTTATTCCTTGAAAAAACCTGAAATTTTAGAACTTTAAACCCCATTATCCTACCCTTTTTATAAGCTTAGTAAAGTATTAAGTAAAACATTAGTTGAGATTGTGTGAAATTTTTACCAAGATAAATTAAGTACATTTCTACCTATGGAGTACATTGTATATGATGCTAGTTTTGATTCATATTTCTTCCATGTATGAAGAAAAAAAATGAAAAATGAAAAAATTGAAAAATTAAAAAATGAAAAAGAAAATAGAAAAGAAAAAGAAAGAATAAGTGTAGAATATTAGGTATATTTGTATGTCTCGTAGTTATGTTTTGTTATCCCATTTATCCACTTTGTACTTTACTTAAGCTTATGCTTAACTCTCTTTCCCTTCTTTCGACCCACCTTAAGCTTTACTACATTACATCCCTAAACAAGTCCTTTTGATCTATTTATGCGTGCAATCATTGTAGAGGAGAATTGGTGTATTAGCAAGCCTATGTTAGTGTAGTTTCCTATAAGAAGTTTGAGCAAAATAGTAACACCTAAACGCTTAAGCAAAATGAGTGAAAATCGTTAGGAAGATTCATTTGTGCATCTTTACTTATCTTTAAGAGACTGTGTCAATTATAAGTTTGCTTATGTACACCAATAAAAAAGTATTCATGATACGTGCATTAACTTGATATTTGGGTTAGCTTGAATTTGAGGGATTGTATGCTTTTATCTTTGTAAAAATAAAGTGGTAGAATTGATTGGTTGTATTTATTTTGCTTGAGGAAAAGTAAAGATTCAAGTGTGGGGATGTTGATAGGTGTGCGTTAGGATATGTTTTTATAGGTAATTAGCATGTGTTTTCTAGCATAATTATTGTTTATTATTCTAGTTTAGGATTCATTTTATATGTTAAGTTTGATTTCCATTTTTGTTCTTATGTGTTTGATGCTAATCGAGGGTAACCATTGATTATTTTTGTATAGGAAAGAAGAGGGAGCAACTTGGAGGATGAACAAAAGATCAAAGGAGAGAAGACAAGAAGAGTTCATGATTCCCACAGATGTGGGAAAACATAGAAAAAATGAGGAGTGCTTCTGTATATAATTCCCACGCTTGTGGGAATCATGCTAATTCCCACAGATGTGGGAATTGTAATCCGAGGCAATCTGCGAGGCTTCAATAAACCTAGGATTTTTAGACTATAAAAAGATCATTAAGCCTCCATCTTCAAAGGGAGACGATACCTACCTATAAAAACACCATCCTTGAGTGAAGAACATATGTTTGGAGCATCGAGGAAGGATTGAAGACAAGGATCATCATCGAGATTGGGCAAAATAGCATATCAACATCAAAATTATAGATTTTGGGAAAGAATAAAACGAGCCTTATATTCAATTTTTTGTTACTTTTGTTTCTTCCTTTCTTTGTAAAAATGGTTTATTTGATCGTTGATGATATTACAGAGACTATGTTAGGCTGATTTCATTTTAGGGATTGCTTTTGAATTATTTTGTCAAAACTTATATTTTATTGAATTGAATGAAGTGTCTTTGATGATTATTGTTCTTACTTGTCTTCTTGTAACAGATCAAGAGAGTGAGTGAGATGAGATTTATGTAGGATTGTACAATGAGAGTTGGCGAATTATAGACTAGCAATCATCACGTTAATTGAATAGTTAGAAGAGAGATCTCAATTAGTCAATTGATCACCTATAGGATAGTTTAAGAACTAGTTGAATCAGTCAAGTTATTAGGTAAGTTGAGAGATCGTTCAATTGATTCTCATTAATTCAATTAGGTATAAATAGTTACACCTTGAGAGAGGGTAATTAGTACAATTAAAAATCTAGGGTGAGACACAATTCAATCAATAAAATAGGAGGGAGACAAAATAAGGATAAAGTAATCTATAGCATTTAGATTCTTGAATTCAGATTTTCTATATTTGTTGTCCATTGTTTACAATAGTCTTTAATTCTAATTTAATTTTCCATATTGTTTGCATTTCATAATTTAGTTTCTTAATCAAATTTATGTCTAAATTAATCAGTGTCTAGGCATTAATCCCTATAGGATTGGTATCTACTCTTTTTACTACAATTCACGACCCATTCTCTTGTGGTTCTTTAAGCATAAAATAAGTAGATTAGTTTTACCATCAATATAGGTCACCCCTACCTTGTAAAGCAAGAAATGAATCACTTCAACTCTTTTGGTGATTCGGTAACCTTCTCTCTATCCTTTGTTTCTTTTGATTGAAACCTCTCACTCCCTCTCAATTTCTATAATTTTTCTTAGTTTTAGATCATCTTCACTTGGAATCTTTATAAGTTACTGCATCAAGAAGTAGGTCCTGCTATTTTCGGTGTTATTGTCTTGTTAGCACTAAAAATACGCCTTGATCTTAGATGTATGTTGATTACTTTGAAGGGATGTATTAGCTAGTCCTTTAGAATATGAATTTAAAGTTAAATAGGTAAGAGAATTCTAAACTTGATGGCATGTATTAATACAAGTGTTATGATAATTAAATTGCCATGTAATATGTGCTATGATGTTGATAATTAAGTGCTGAAAAATAATTTTGGTTTGGCAAATGTTGTTTTGATTTTAATGTATGTAAGAGAATAAGCTGTGTGTTATCTAATGATGATTTTTAACTAGGTTTGGTCACAAATTTGATAAGGGATTGAAGCATGAATAAGTTAGAATTGAAGTGAAATTAACAGTCTTTGGTGATGGTGTATTGGATGGAGTATAAAATAGTGAAATTTGGAAGCAAAATGAAGGCCATGGGTGAGTTAACCTTCCCACGATTGTTGGTTTTATATAGCTCATTCCCACAATTATGGGCAGTACTTATGAAAAGGAAAATGTTTGTTTTAGACAATTTTCAGACTATATAAGGTTAAGGTACTTAATAAATGTTTAATTAAACTTAATTGAGGTTAAAAATGAACCTAGATGATGTTAGATTAATTGAGTAAAAGAATTTAGTTATGGATTGTTAATTGAGGTAATTACTTAAAGAATGTGTGGTTAGTGAATAATGTGTTTAATGTTGAAATGTATGGTCTGTTCAAGGATGAATATGTCCTTATGAATACAAATGTGCTTCAAAGGGTTTATGTGATGTGAATTTAATATGATTGTTTATGAATTGAAAATTTTTGTAATTATATGGAATGTATAAATACACAACACATTTAATGGTACATTATTGCAAATGTTTATGCTCAGAAGGTGTGTTAAGTTTGATTGGATGTGCATGTATATGTTCAATTTGAGGAAAATGGAATAAAGACATGTTTTGCTCTACATCTTTTACATATGATTTTGAAACCTGAAATGGTTTGTTTTTAAAACTTTTAAGTCCTTGTTATGGGTAAATAGGCATGCCTAGAAGGGCCTGCAGCTGTTCCTGTGACACTTTAGACTCTCCTAATATTGACACTTCGGTGTCCTCTATTACTGAGACATAAGTCTCTCTAGTTCTGTGATACCAATCATAGGTATCTTTTATTTTAATCCCATTACCCACTTTTATAAACAGGATTCGCATGCTACTCTAATTGTGTTTTGATATATATTCAGTTCTAAAGCAAGCTAAATTCTGATCTGATACAAGTTAAGTTTTGATTTGATGAAAGTTATGTCCTATTCTGATATATTATATTATGTTTTGATGCAAATAAAGTTAGATTGCTCCTTAATTTAAATAATTAAAGATTGTTTACGATATGACATCATTTAGTACATATGAATGCTAGATAACTGTTAGAAGTAGTCTCCATTTTATACCTTGTTTAGTTAATCCCCACTAAGCTGTATGCTTAGTACAATGGTTTTGCCTCCGTGTAGGTTCTAATAAGAAGACTTAAGGCTGGGACAACCGTAGTGGCCAATGAAGGACTTGATATACTTGGAAGATGTTTTGTTTGAGTTGTTTTTTAGTGGTATCTAATAACATGAGACATTTTGTATTTTGTGTAAATGGTTTGTAATAACTACAATATAGGTAAGGACAAAGTGTATATTATGTTTTTTATATAATGTAACTTATATAATGTGAAGTAAGTTGCCTTAATTTCTTTCAAATGTTGGAATATTTTAGTATGTTTTAGATATGTTTTGTGTAGCATCTGTATATCCTTTTAGAGGGTATTTGGGTGTTACAAAAACAACCTATTAGCATGGTCACTGGGTATCTTTGGTGAGGAAAACAACCCTTTGGCACACCTGTGGTCAGCAATGACCACAAAAACCCATTGGCACAGTCGCTGGATACCTTCGGTAAGAAAACAATCAATTGGCAGAGTCTCTAGGGCACCATTTGTGAAAAAATAACCCATTGCCACAGTCGCTAGGCACCTTAGGTGGGAGAAGAGCCAGTTGGCAATGTCATTGGACTCTTGTGGGCGAAAGAGCCTATTGGGATCGTCGCTAGGCCCTATCATTGAGCAAAATGTTGGTATGATTGGTAGCACCTTTGGTGAGAAAATAACATATTGCCACTGTCGCTGGGCACCTTTAATGAGAAAACAACACATTGGCATTATTTTTGGGCACCTTTAGTCTACAAAAGATCCCATTGACATGGTCACTAAGCACCTTTGGTGTGAAAATAGTCTGTTGGCACAAATTTGGTGGGAAAAACAACCTATTGACATGGTCATTAGGCACCTTCGGTAAGTAACAGAACCTATTAGAACACCTGTAGTGGGATAAAATCCTATTAGCATTGTTGTTAGGTACCTTCGATGAGCAAGACAACCCATTAGTACAGTCGATGGGCATCTTCAGTGAGAGAAAAAAACTATTGGTACAGTCAATGTACACCTTTGGTGAGCAAAATAACCCGTTTGCACACCTACAGTGGGCAAAACAACCTATTGATGTAGTATTCCATCTCCCAAATTGTTGAAGGTTTTGAAGTCTTAGATCAATGAGTCACATGAATGGCATCATAAAGAATGAATTTGATACATTTATGACATGATTTTATGATTGTATTCAAATGAATAATATAAGCTTACACACATGAATTGTGAGTTAGACAAATTGCACTCAAAAGATGTATTCTGAGGTATAAAACTAAAATGAATGTGATATGAGATATGAATGTGCTTTTCCAATATCTTGTTCTTTAGTTTACTAATGATAAGAATTGATGGATTATAATTAGTAACTTGGAATTAATTGTTACAATTAGGAGATTGATACATTAATGTACACATTTATTTTAGAAAAATGCCAAGTGACAAGACAAATTGACACTTGGAAAATTAAGATGATTGAGCCTATAAATTGAGTGACATTTGGCATAGAAAAATGAGTGACAAAATCGACAAATGGCAGCAATTATTGAGTGACATATAGACTAATTACTAGGAGACAAATGGCAGCTTAAGGAGTGGATACATAGCATACATACCATTGTCAAAGAGAAACACCTAGCACCTTATGAAGCAAGTTTCTACAGAGAATGTTTTTGCTGCCTTCATTCTTCATTTTTGTTAGCCCATTGAAACTTACATTAATCTCATCTCTCTATAGTTTGGTTTTACCCTAGCTAAATTGCTACACCAAATCCATACTTTTATCCTCATAAATCAACCAAAGAACCAGCTCATAGTTGTCCTTATCTTGTTGCTAAAAACCAACCTAATTTTCACCTTGAGGTTATGATGAGCTTGTATGAATGGAGAGCTAGTTTAACTTGAAGTGTTGAGGTAGAATTAGAGCTTAACAAGTAAGTAGAAATCTTATCTTCATGGCATGGTTTAATAAAATGATAATGATGATTGAATTGGAATGAAATGTATATGATGTGAATGATGAAGTGTACTGGAATATGTTGGATGAACTTGGATGTTTTTATGCTTGTTCTTGATGTATAAAAATTGTGGGTTATAGCTTATTATATGGACGAATTGGACTGGAATTTGAAGTAGAATGAAGATGAAACTTTTTGGACCAAAAATAAAAAGCATGTTTGGTTTTTTTAAATGGTAGATTTTTAAAACTTTTTTCTGAAATCAAAATATAGCGGAAGCATAACACCAAATCAACATGCTTTAATCCATACATGATACAGTATATTAAAAATAAATATACATATAACAAGATTGGAATATTACCAACTCCTTACGACTGTGTGTTTAACCAATCCTATCTACCACTTGTTCTCCTTGGACAACTTGGTTATAAAGATCTTTTAGTGGGAAAGGATACAAAAAATTGGATAGCAAACCTTTTGCATCTTCGGCTAGTTCAAAAAGAACAACAAAAATGAGGTAATCACTTTTTCTATGTGGAGAGAGTTTGAAGACCACACATTCAATTAGCATCCAATGCTAAAAGAAAATTCGTCATCTCAATTACCACTTGATATGGCTGACGGTTTAGAGACATTCGAGATACCAAAACCACTCACGTTGATTCTTCAATCAAAGCCAAATGAAAAAGGTCTTTGCATGTCCAACACTTGGATGTTTTCTTTGTTGCAAATAATAATAATAAGCATAATCGATGGTTTTCTTACTATCCAAGGTTTTCTTTTACGTTATTAAAAAACAGCCGTTAAAGCTATTTAATCATAAGCATGACCGAATGTATGGGATGAAAGTGGAGATAGTAAAAGCCACACAAAACACCTTTTCATTCTTTAATGAAAATATGCTAAAATGGGATACATGTTTATGCTTTTAAAACAATTATTAAAATACTTAATAATGTATGAGCATAAACGTTAACTTCATTCTTTAATCAAAAGAATGGTTATTATAATTAACCATTAAACCATTAAATGATAAATGATTTGGATTTTAATTCAATTAATCTAATTAATTAAATCAAAAACCAACCCAATATTAAAAGTTCCTTTGGGCTTATAATTAACAATTAATTAATGTAAACACAACCTTTAATTATAGGCTTAAGACCCAATTTAATTAACTCTTAATTAAATTGTTTCAGTTTTATTGGCCCAAATCCAATTCATCTAATTCTCTCAAAATTGTCTCATTTTCTTTCTAGAAATCTCCATTTATTTTTCTTGCTTTCCTTAGTAACCTTCCTAGAAGCTAAGTGAGGAATCTAATTGGACTTAAATAATTCAAGCTCCACTAAGCCCAGGACTAATTTGATCTCATTAGAATTAATTCTGACTTATTAACCAAATGTCATTCCACTAAAGACAATTGGTTGAACTCTTGAATTACATAAATTATCAGAAGCTGTGTTTCAAAATTATTAATCCGATGTCCATTTGCAAACTCTATTATGAACCATATTATAGCCATCCTCACAATAAAGGGTAAAAATATCGTTATGCCCTTCTGTTGATTTTTCCTTCTAGATCTTATGTTTACTCTACATGGTAATTAACACACAAGATCTAATCTTGGTGTTAAGACTCGATGGGTAGCTAGTCCATTAAACTACTGGCACCTTTTTAATCACCAATCTTTGCAAAACATCTACAAGTGATGATATCACTATAAATTCTTTATTTGACTGAAGGTTCCCTTATGCATGTTTCAATTAATAATTCCATCATATGGACACTGGATTGATACCTTATAAAAATCCATTCCGATCATATCAAGAACTATAACGAAACACACATGAGTTTGCCACTCATCAAGATTGTGGTTCATAATAAACGACTGCTAAGGTGTATGTTTTAAGATTAAAGTAAT